>CM069236.1:1992195-2499695 GCA_035582765.1 Acer negundo | reverse complement strand
AGTTGCTTGATAAATCGTACTTTTTTTAATTAATGTGTGTGAGATTAAAAAGTACTAAATTTTGGTAGTTTGAAGTAGTGTAATACTATATAACTCAAAATTAAACTCAAATGATGTATAAGTTAATTGTTATCACCATATAAATCATGGGTGGATGTTTTTGAAGTATTTAATGTATGGGTTATACTAGTATACAAGGATTGTAACTACAGTATATTGGAGGAATATAGAGCCATTAGATCAAAATCCAATGGTTCAAATAAATTAGGAGTTTTAAAAAATAAAAACTACAAATATTGAAAATAGATAATGTCTCCTTGTAATTGACTACATATATAGTTGCAGATTGTATATTAGTTAAACACTTTATGTTATTTCAAAAAGAAAAAAAAAAAAAAAAAAGTTAAACACTTTATGGAGAATTTTTTATGGGATTGTAATTGAATTGTTTGGTGCAACATGAGATTAGATTGGATAAGATTTTGATTTAATTGAATTTTATAATATTATTTTGAATTTGTTTTACGTAAAATAAAAAAAAAATTAATAGCTTTTAATAAAATAAAAGTTTGTTTATTAATTTATGATAATCGTGTTTTAATTTTTTTTTAAATTAAATAATTTACACAACTATTTTAAAAAACTATAAAAATAATTTTAAGAAATTAAATAGATAAATTTGTTTAGAAAAAGATTCACACTAAAAACCAATATAATTTTCCTTGTGTTGGTGAAAATATTTAAAAGAAAATGAATTAACTAAATTAGAAAACCTGGTAGATCAAGCTCCAAACCAAAGTTCCAAAATGCAATTGAAAAAAAAAAAAAAAAAAAAAAGGTAGTGTGAAAGGGTCATCCATGTATGGAAATGTAGAATTTAATTTTATACTAAAAAGACAAGTTTTGCCAAATGATGTAAGAGTTTTGCGAGCTTCCCTAAGGGGCAAAACATCTCCGATTTGGACCCTCTATCCTCATAGTTTACAGAAGTTAACTTTAGTAGGAATTTCTGTTCAACAAAATTTGTTTGTTCGTTGTTTGTAGGACTGATATGCTAGATTTTAGAAATAACTCAAATTTGATTGATATATTAAATAATCTTATAAACCGTAGAGTCTAATCTTATCGGACTCTCGGAAGACCTTGGTCTATAATGGAGTTAAAATTGAAAAAATAAAAATAAAAAAAAATAAAAAATTCCAAACTTACCAATCAATATCACGTACTATATAGTCATATAGATAACAAAACCTTCCAAATTTTTTGTTTTTCTGGGAGTGGGACCAATGAAGAAGGGTAAAGTTTATCTATACAAACAGTGAGCTGAGTCATCAAAAGGACAGAAATTCAGTGGATAAGCTTGTCCAAAACAATTTCATCCATAACCAAAAATAAAATAAAATCTATTACATGCCACCACATCAATCTCCTCCACTTTCAAACCTTATTATTATTATTATCCAGGAACCTTATTATTATTATTATCCAGGAACCGGTTTCGGTGTCGATCTGAATTTTACCTGAACTTTTCTTAATCTAATGATACTTTAATCATAAAATGATTTTCAGGGTCAAGATTTGTTCTTTTGTTTCTCACTAATGTATAATTAGTAGTTCATTTAAATTCACGTATCAGTAAAATACAGACTATGACCGAATTTGAATCCGATTCTTATTATCCACAAATATTCACTATAAAACCTCACAAATCTTCTCACATTTCAACCTATCTCCTTCCTCCAAATTGCTTCACATTCCCTGCCCAAAACTCTCTTAAAAATCCCAATTCTCTCTTCTGTCAGGTTTTTTAATCTTGGAATTGGAATTGTAACATTTCCTGATACCAATAGACCCACCGTGGAAGTAACAAGAATCTAGCTAGACCAAGAAATTCCTGAAAAGAAATGGCTGCTGCCTCTGCTCCAAGTTCTTCACTCTATGATGTTCTAGGAATCTCCACGAGCGCGGACTGCCACGAAATCAAGGCTGCCTACCGGAGACTGGCCAGAACCTGTCATCCCGACGTTGTCGCGATGAACCGAAAAGAGTATTCTACGACAGAATTCATGAAAATTCATGCTGCTTATTCAACATTATCTGACCCAGATAAACGAGCCAACTATGACAAAGGCCTCTGCTTCATCTTTAACAACAAACGCTCGGTGTCGGGATTTTCTACTTACAAAACCCATAGAAACTGGGAATCTGACCAGTGCTGGTAGATTATTAACTACCAATGTTCCGATGGATTGATCAAATCATGCTTCTGTCAATTAATTTCTCCGATAATTAGATGTTATATATATATGTGTGCGTGTGTGTGTTGTAATTAAGTTAATTATTAGGTAGAATCTGTAAAACTCGAACTGGAATTGTATTTTTTTGTGGGATGAGTAAGCTATAGAGATTTTCCTGGACAATTGTTTTCAATGTAATAAAAACCACAAATTTTCCTGGAAAATGTTTTTTTTTTTTTTTTTTTTCCCCTCATCTGTAACAGAGTTTTCTCTGTTATTTATGAATGGATAACTTAACCTCCTTTAATGATCATTGTAGACAAATCAACTAATCAATTAAATTGCTTTAAAGTTGTCAAAATCATTAAAAAAAAATACATATTTATCTGGAATTTCCATCTGATCAAATAAATTAAAACTTACAGTTGTAGACGTCCCATGTGTTTGTCACACGCTATCAACTTTTAAAATCATAAAACACAAAAGGAATTCATTATTGAATTTCAATTGGTTAGAATGAGAAAAAAATAATAAGAACATCCCAATTAAAGAATTGACTACTGTAATTAGTTATAAAACTGAAGTTGATCGAATTGAAATTAAATCATAATCAAGTGGATTTTCTGGTAACGGTTTTAAACTATATAGTATATTGAATCTGTATATTAGCGGAATAGTACTATTAATATATAATCTTATCCGAAACAAAAATTGGGACAATGTTTGACAACCACAGCTGTATCTCTGGTTCTCTGGCTCCAGCCAAATCTAGCAAAAGCCAACAGAACACTGACCCCATGTCGTTTTTGATCTCATCAACTCATTTTTCCTACTAGTCAAACACCGACTTTTTCGATCAAATAATCCTATCTCGAACATATTCATGTGGTAAGATGTCTTCGAAGAATTTCAAGACATACTGAATATTTTCACGGAATTAATTCTTCAGAAACAACACAATTCATCTAAAATTAAATAGACTATTGATTTGGAGTTCGAATATGATTAAACAAGCAAGTTGATTATACTTGTACAAAGATATAATTACAAGGATGCAAATACAATATTTTCAATAATTATGATCTTTTGAGAGACATGTATGAGTCAGCTGTGACTAATATTAACTTTTGAGACTCAAATAATTTGCTTTTGTAGTTTAGTATAATATTCTAGCTAGACTACAAAAACAAAAAAAAAAACAAAAAAACTTTTGAATTATTATTTAGTGGATTATCAAATTATGTGAAAGAAAAAACTTCAAGTTCAACCCATCACTAATATTTTTCTTGATCAACTTGCAACTAACAGTCTTCTTCAAACTTAATTGATTCCTTGAATATTATTTATTTTATTGCAGATTATCGTTTCTCATGCAAATTACAAAAACTTACATGATTATATGTAAAATTGCACTAAAACCCATAAAATATTCATAATAACAATGACTTCCTCTTGACCAGTTGACTAACCGTTGACTAACCGTTGACCACATTAATTAATCACACAATGTTTGTTTTGCCCTTGCTCGTCATCAAAAAAAAAAGAAAAATATACATTTAAAATTAAATAATATTTAAATGGTTTATAAAATTACATTAACACAAAATTTATTTATTTTTTATTTTTTAAAGATACACATATTTAGGAAGATCTTATAAAAGTAACAAAAATTAATGGATAAAAGAAAATTATTAAAAAACAGTTACAATTTTAAAAAATAAAAAATTAATGGATAATAGAAAATTATTAAAAAAAATGGTTAATAGATAATTAAAAAAAGAAATTACATAAATAAAAAATAAAAAAATAAAAGAAAAGAAATCTGAAACGATCTCCATGGTTTCAGGTCATGATGGAGATCGACCAGATCTCCACTTGCTCGGCAAGACAGTGACTAAACGATGGACCTCCATCTTAAGAATCATTTTAATGTTATTTAATGTAAAATAAAAAAATAAAAAAATATATATATATATATATATATTGGATTCCCAAGTTTTTCTTTTGGACATCTTGACTGCATTTTTTTTTTTTCAATCAAATAACATTAAAATAATTCTTAAGATAGATGTCCATCGTTGAGTCACCGTCTCGCCGAGCAAGTGGAGATTCAATTGATCTCCATCGCGGCCTGAAACCATGGAGATCGTTTTAGATTTATTTTATTTTTTATTTTTTATTTTTTATTTATATAATTTCTTTCTTTAATTATCTATTAACTGTTTTTTTTTTTTAATAATTTTCTATTATCCATTAATTTTTTATGTTTTAAAATTGTAATTGTTTTTTAATAATTTTCTTTTATCCATTGATTTTTGTTATTTTTATAAGATCTGCCTAAATATATGTACCTTTAAAAAAATAAAAATAATAAAAAAATTTGTGTTAATTTAATTTTATAAACCATTTAAATATTATTTAATTTTAAATATATATATATATATATATATATTATGTAGAGCAAGGGTAAAACAAAAATTGTGTGATTAATTAATGCGGTCAATAGCTAGTCAATGGTTAGTCAACTGGTCAAGGGGAAGTCATTGTTATTATGAAATTTTTATGGGTTTTAGTGCAATTTCACTTATAATCAGGGTAAGTTTGTGTAACTTACCCTATTATTTAGATTTTAACAAAATATCGCGTTGTCGTGATTTTATTGCAGATTATCGTTTTCCATGCATGTATGGTCACTATTAGGGGTGTGCAAAAAATAGTCAAATCAAACCAAACCAACCGACCAACCAAACCTATAAAATTTGGGTTGGTTCGATTACAAATATAAAAAATGGGTGGTTCGAGTTGTCTTTTGGACAAACCGATTAAAAAGTGGTTCAGTTTGGGTTGAGTGAAATAATTCACTAACCCAAACCAAACCATATATTTTAGAAAGTAAAACTAAAATATAAAATCCACCTACGTTTTCTATTCAATCCAGGTTTTATAACTTTTACCGATTACTTTAAGATTTTATAATTTATTTATTTGTTTTGGTAAAATTCTTCTGATTGATTGATGTATTAGGGTTTCAAAAGTATAGATTCCGTCAAACATGTCTTTAATCATGGTATATATATATATATATATAATTAATATTTTTTGTTATGGTTTTTTATTTAAATATTTTTTATAATATAATACCAAAAAAAAAAAAAAAAAAGATTTTTGAGTTCAAATCTAAACCGATAAACCTATCCAAACCAACCCGACCTTTGTTGCTTTGGTTTGAATCGGTTTGAAAAATCAAATTTGTTTGGTTTGGATTGAAATATAGTTAAACCGATCCATATTGATTTGGTTTGATATTGAGCGTCGGCCCAAACAAAACTGAAAACGCACACCCCTAGTCACTATTTTATAAGTTCATAAAAGGAATCTAAAAAATCTTATTTGCGTGATCATTTGATCATGATTCAAGATATACAACCCTCGGTAAATTAGCTAAACCCGTGAGTCGAAATGTCGATTTATTAAAAGCGTTGAAGAGGGAACGTATGAATATTATGTTAATTATGCTACTATACAGGATTTGTATAATTAATGTAACGAGATTTTCGATTTTTTTTTTTTTTAGAGTTTAAGAGAAAAACATTGTATGATCGGTTGGTTATAGTACTACCTGACACAATCAACCTTGCAGGATATTATTGTATGAGTTCTTTATAAATATTGTTTTCTTCCGAATTCAACCTTGATTTGAGTTGTCGGATTCTCTATTTTAAACAAAATTGCCTCTCACACTCATAGTGGGATATTTTATTTTATTTTATTGAAATATATATAGTCGGATTTATTTTTTTATGGTTGAATAATGTTATTATTTATAGATTGATTTTGTTGACTTCTACATAATTTATTCACAAAATATAAAATAATGTACAATACCCACAATACACATTTACAAGCATGGTGCAGAGTTTTCTTCCCGATGTCATGAAAGTAGATCCGTACATGTTTTTTGATTGTCGAAGTAGATATTCGAACCGCGTATATAATGCTTGATCTTGATAGGTCCCGATAGATCTCTGACTCATTCAGTGATAGATTTCAAATTATGTCAGCTGGGCCCAGCCCAATATTAACCGGACAAACAAGGCCCAGTAGTGGAAGAGAACTATAAGCCTAGAATTTTGGGCCTAGCCAACCTAGTTAGAGTCCAATTTATTGGACAAAATAAATTCCCTCTTGGCCCATAAAACTTAACTCTAATCATCTCAATTTCTCTATTGTCAAGACTTGAAAGTTGGATAGAAATAAATTGATGGGTTTTGAGCTTATAAGATATATATATATATATATAATGTTATTTAACATAATACTCCTCTTGTGAGTTGGTAGCAAATATCCATCCATCCATCCATCTATCCTTTAATAAGTGGTATCATAAATAACAGACTCGGTTTCTAAATTGCTATAATAATGCTATAATGATGTCAAAGTGATTGAATGATTAAAATTGAACAAAATCATGAGCTGGTTTGATTTTCTGTGTAGAACCACTAAGAAAATCAATCAAACAGCTACAAGACTACTTGGAAAAGGTAGAGAACTCGATTACGAACAATCTTTAACTTGAATCACTCAATTCCGACTTCGTATGAGAAAGTTATGGTGTTTGGAAAATGAGAAAAAGTTGAAAGAAAATTATGCACGTAAGAAATTCTAATTTTTCTTCTTGAATTGAATAGGAGGGAAATAGGAATATTTGAAAGGAAGAGAGAGAGGGAAGGAAGCAACCAAACACAGCCTGCCACATCACCACCACGTGTGGACTGCGTGTGGCACATGTAGGCAGAGGGTGGTGCAGCCCGTGTGCCACACGGCCACCACATGTGGGCAACAAGCTCAGCTGTTAGCCATGCTTGCCCCCTCTCG
The DNA here is from genome assembly GCA_035582765.1 of Acer negundo. NCBI lineage: Eukaryota > Viridiplantae > Streptophyta > Magnoliopsida > Sapindales > Sapindaceae > Acer > Acer negundo. Next base: position 2,492,583 of record CM069236.1, on the reverse strand, counting down.
CGCACCGTTCGCGTTCTTCGACCGTATCCGGGCCTTCGAACTTCGATTTTGAATATGTGTTCGGATTATGAATCATGACTCCCATACACACAACGGAGACTATAAAACTTTGAAAAAAGGTTGAGAATTCATCTCGGAAAATGACGATGAAGACAACTCAACGAATGAGAACGCAAAGTAGCATAGCTTAGCTATATCGTTTGGACTCAAAACCTAATGAATGAGTAACCAAAATAACCGGGATTCAATAAGGAATCATAAGAGATCGTGTTCAAGTCCAAAAACAATAAAATGAAAACAAATAGACACCAAGTCACACACATATAACATTTCCTAGACTTAGTCTTAGAATATGCATTTTTCAATGATCATCGATTTAAATCTAATGCATGAGCATATATTGCCAAGTGTGTGAAAGTGTTAAATAAATATTGTTCAACTATGCAGGGACACAAATGAATGCCATGTGTGTGTGTCTAAGCTTTGTAAGAGGAATGAGGTCTAATTATACCTTTGATGTTTTCTCCTCTTAAAGGCTTCACCTTGCTTGAATCATTGTCCATCTTCTTTGAAGCTTGATAAACCGAATCCTAGACAACTAAACAATACAAAGGAAAAGACGTTTTGATATAGAATGATACCAACAAGACTCAAAGTCCTAACATTAGCTTTTGGTAATTTAATTGTGCTTGTATAGTTCACACTGTAATTTTGGCTAAAGTACGGTTTCATTACATTTTGATCAAATGTCAGGGTATTTTATTACAATCTTTCCTATATTAAATAAAGTCAACTGACAGTCAACAACTAACGATGACAGTGGTCTGCTCATTGTTCAAACCGTTTGATTTGGAATTTGATCAAACAACTTCTCCCTAAATTTTAAAGAGTAAATGACACCAATGTCTCATGAAGTGTATGTGAATTCACATGTTGCCCTTTAAACTTTTTTTTTAGGCATTAAACCCCTCGAACTATCATTTTTTTAGCAAACAGTTGGGTTTATTTTTCTCTTGAGAGGGGGCATCTACAACTTGAATATTTTTCAACCCATCACTAATATTTTTCTGTATCAACTTGCAACTAACGGTCTTCTTCAACCTTGATTCCTTGAATATTATTTAGATTTTAACAAAGTATCGTGTTGTCGTGATTTTATTGTAGATTATTGTTTCTCATGCAAATTACAAAAACTAACCCTGATTATATGTGAAATTACACTAAAACCCATAAAAAAATCATAACAACAATGACTTCCCCTTGACCGGTTGACTAACGGTTGACTAACCATTGACTAACCGTTGAGCACATTAATTAATCACACAATGTCTGTTTTGTCCTTGCTCTTCATCAAAAAAATAAGAAAAATATATATTTAAAATGAAATAATATTTAAATGGTTTATAAAATTAAATTAACATAAAATTTATTTATTTTTAGTTTTTAAAGGTACACATATTTAGAAAGATCTTATAAAAATAACAAAAATTAATGGATAAAAGAAAATTATTAAAAAACAGTTACAATTTTAAAACATAAAAAATTAATAGATAATAGAAAACTATTAAAAAAAAAGTTAATAGATAATTAAAAAAAATTATATAAATAAAAAATAAAAAAATAAAAGAAAAGAAATCTGAAATGATCTTTATGGTTTCAGACCACGATGGAGATCGACCAGATCTCCACTTGCTCGGCGAGATAGTGACTAAACGATAGACCTCATCTTAAGAATCATTTTAATGTTATTTAATGTAAAAAAAAAAAAAAAAAAAATTGGATTACCGAGTTTTTCTTTTGGACATCCAGACTGAGTATTTTTTTTTTTTTTCAATCAAATAACATTAAAATAATTCTTAAGATAGATGTCCATCGTTGAGTCACCGTCTCGCCGAGCAAGTGGAGATTCAATTGATCTCCATCGCGGCCTGAAACCATGGAGATCGTTTTAGATTTATTTTATTTTTTATTTTTTATTTTTTATTTATATAATTTCTTTCTTTAATTATCTATTAACTTTTTTTTTTAATAATTTTCTATTATCCATTAATTTTTTATGTTTTAAAATTGTAACTGTTTTTTAATAATTTTCTTTTATCCATTAATTTTTGTTATTTTTATAAGATCTGTCTAAATATATGTACCTTTAAAAAAATAAAAAAAATAAAAATTTGTGTTAATTTAATTTTATAAACCATTTAAATATTATTTATTTTTCAATATTTTTTATGTAGAGCAAGGGTAAAACAGAAATTGTGTGATTAATTAATGCGGTCAACAGCTAGTCAATGGTTAGTCAACTGGTCAAGGGGAAGTCATTGTTATTATGAAAATTTTATGGGTTTTAGTGCAATTTCACTTATAATCAAGGTAAGTTTGTGTAACTGACCATATTATTTAGATTTTAACAAAATATCGCGTTGTCGTGATTTTATTGCAGATTATCGTTTCTCATGCATGTATGGTCACTATTAGGGGTGTGCAAAAAATAGTCAAATCGAACCAAACCAACCGACCAACCAAACCCATAAAGTTTGGGTTGGTTCGATTACAAATATAAAAAATGGGTGGTTCGAGTTGTCTTTTGGACAAACCGATTAAAAAGTGGTTTAGTTTGGGTTGAGTGAAATAATTCACCAACCCAAACCAAACCATATATTTTAAAAAGTAAAACTAAAATATAAAATCCACCTACGTTTTCTATTCAATCCAGGTTTTATAACTTTTACCGATTACTTTAAGTTTTTATAGTTTATTTATTTGTTTTGGTAAAATTCTTCTAATTGATTGATGTATTAGGGTTTCAAAAGTATAGATTCCGTCAAACATGTTTTTAATCAGGGTATATATACATATATATATAATTAATATTTTATGTTATAATTTTTTATTTAAATATTTTTTTATAATATATTACCAAAAAAAAAAAAAATTTGAGTTCAAATCTACACCGATAAACCTATTCAAACCAACCCGACCTTTATTGGTTTGGTTTGGTTTGAATCAGTTTGAAAAATCAAATTTGTTTGGTTTGGATTGAAATATAGCCAAATCGATCCATATTGATTTGGTTTGATATTGAATCTCGACCCAAACGAAACTGAAAACGCACACCCCTAGTCACTATTTTATAAGTTCAGAAGAGGAATCTAAAAAATCTTATTTACATGATCATTTGATCATGATTCAAGATATACAATCCTTGGTAAATTAGCTAAACCCATGAGTCGAAATGTCGATTTATTAAAAGCGTTGAAGAGGGAACATATGGATATTATGTTAATTATGCTGCTATACAGGATTTGTATAATTACTGTAACGAGATTTTCGATTTTATTTTATTTTATTTTATTTTTAGTTTAAGAGAAAAACATTGTATGATCGGTTGGTTATAGTACTACCTGACACAATCAACCTTGCAGGATATTATTGTATGAGTTCTTTATAAATATTGTTTTCTTCCGAATTCAACCTTGATTTGAGTTGTCGGATTCTCTATTTTAAACAAAAGTGCCTCTCACACTCATAGTGGGATATTTTATTTTATTTTATTGAAATATATATAGTCGGATTTATTTTTTTATGGTTGAATAATGTTATTATTTATAGATTGATTTTGTTGACTTCTACGTAATTTATTCACAAAATATAAAATAATGTACAATACCCACAATACATATTTACAAGCATGGTGGAGAGTTTTCTTCCCGATGTCATGAGAGTAGATCCGTACATGTTTTTCGATTGTCAAAGTAGATATTCAAACCGCTTATATAATGTTTGATCTCGATAGGTCTCGATAGACCTCTGACCCATTCAGTGATAGATTTCAAATTTTGTCAGCCGGGCCCAACCCAATATTAGCTGGACAAACAAGGCCCGATAGTGGAAGAGAACTATAAGCCTAGAATTTTGGGCCTAGCCAACCCAGTTAGAGTCCAATTTATTGGACAAAATAAATTCCCTCTTGGCCCATAAAAGTTAACTCTAATCATCTCAATTTCTCTATTGTCAAGACTTGAAAGTTGGATAGAAATAAATTGATGGCTTTTGAGCTTATAAGAGATATATATATATATATATATATATATATAATGTTATTTAACATAATACTACTCTTGTGAGTTGGTAGCAAATATCCATCCATCTATCCTTTAATAAGTGGTATCATAAGCAACGGACTCGGTTTTCTAAATTGCTATAATAATGCTATAATGATATCAAAGTGATTGAATTGAATGAACGTTATTCGATAAAAGTAATAAAAACCGATTGAATCATAACCTTATAAAGGAAAGGTATGCATCACCCACCTAAAAAATGTTGGCTTCATTAAGTGATCATTTTAATATATGCAGGAGTACAAATGATAAATACTGAATATTTAGGCATATGTCCAGTCCAATTTTATTAATTAATTTTGTCTCCATAGATTCCAAATTCATGCATTTTGTCTCCATAGATTCCAAATTCATGCATTATTTGTTTTCACTTCAAAACTAAAACCAATATCAGGTTTTAACCATTGATATGCAATTTTTGTCAATTTGTATATGATGATGAAGATGATGATGATGACATATATCGATTGAGATATACGTTTCTAATTTAAAGAAGGAACAAAATTCCTTCATTGACTTGTTTTTTCTTGACTTTTCATAATCTAATGACATCTAAATAAAATATAAAATACATGATTAAGATTTGTTCACTTTTTTTGCTCTCTCATATAATTTAATATTTGAATTACATTTAAAAAATATTAAAAAAAAATATGGACCAATGAAAGGATCCCAGCCCTTTCAAGAATTTCTAATATCCGTTAACCAAATATAAGTGAATCAAAAAGATGATAAATTCATCGAACCACCTTCGTGTTATTCCAAAATACATTATTAGCGTACACGTAATCTCTTACGAATTTTTAAAAATTTATCCGAATTTTTAATTTTTTTAATTTTTAAATTTGGAGAAAAACGAATCAATTAATTCAAGCCACATGTCCTATCATCTTCCTCTGCAGAATTGACCCCAATTCTCTGCAATGACATGTCATATCCTTACATTAAATTAAATTGAGGGTGAAATCCATTTTAGTACCTCTAGTTTGATCTATTACACAAATTGGTCCCCCAATTTTAAGTATTATGTTGACAAGTTCCTCTAGTTTTCAAAAATCCATATTTTGGTACATACCATCCAATTCCATTAGAGATTTCAAAGATTCCGTTAGTGTTGAGAGGGTAAAATGGTAACCTACCTAATAAAAATAAAAATATGATAAAAAAAAATTCTTATCACACCATTCTCTCTCCTCTCTCTCTCACTATCTCTCTCCTCTCTCTCTCTCTCACTATTAAACTTGATCTGTAAAACAAAAAAAATAATTAAACTTGATTTGGAATTTTTTTTTTTTTGAATAACACAAGATCTAGAATTGAAAACCTATCTCTATCTCTTCACCATAATCATCAACACACCACCATCCATATATCAATCACCAAACCCTAACTCACAAACACCACCAAATTATTAAAACTCCTATCCAACAACTATCACTAAAAATAAAAACAAAAGGTCAGTTCTTCTGTTTTCTAGAAAATCTACACCACCTTCATCAACAATCAACAATCAGCAAATCCCAGAAACTCACATCCAAACCCAATCGAACCCAAAAACAACTCAAACCGTCAATCGAACCCAACTAGCACTGATCTGATCAAAGAAGAAGAAGAGAGTGACAAAGAGAGATGGGTTTGGTTCATGCCTCTGAGTTCATTTCTTCTTCGTCATTAAGCATTTGTTCTAGTCGGCATCGCACTTGTTGGCCGTTATCATGCTTGCTAGTGAAGTGGTGGTGGTCTAGTTGGTTTTGATGGTGATTTTTGATAGTGGTTTTGTTGGGGGTTGAATGAGTGTGGGCTTTGGATGCGATTTCCGAGTGTAGTGGTGGTTGAGTAGTGCTTTAAAGTTGGTGTTTTTTTGGATCGATGGATTTGGTTTGTTGGTGTTGTATCTTAGATAGATTTGCTTTAGATCTGGAAATTTTTCAAATCTCCTTTTTAATTTTGAGTAATTTTTCGTTTTTAAATGGATAGTCTGTGAGTCTGTTCATCATGAAGAAAAAGTAAAAAATCTTGTATTGAATTTTGTTTCTGGGTCTAGGTGTTTTGGTGGTGATAATAGTGGTCAGGTTTTGGGTCTAGGTGTGGTGGTGGTGGTGGTCAGATTCTAGTTTTGGGTGGTGGTATAGTGTTTTGGGTTTGGTGTTTGGTTCTGGGTTCTGGGTTTGCTTGAATGTCGTTTGGTGATAAAATTTGAATTTTGATTTTTCTAAAAAAAATTATTTTTTATTCTTTGGCGAAGATCCAATCTGGATCTCCACCAAAGATCAAAGTTTGAATATAGGTTTTTTTATTATTAATTTTTTTATTATTATATTGTATTTGGTAGATCTAATCTGGATCCACCAAATCCTTTTTAAATTTTTTAATTTAGTAAATCAATTTTTTAACTGTTTTTTGAATTACAATTATATATATATATATATATATTCTTTTGTTTAAAACAAAAATCAGGTGCAGCAGGGTCATTTGACACTCTGCCCCTGTCAAAGTTTGCTTTTTCAACAGAAATCGTGACAGAAGAACTAAATGAGATAATACTAAAAACCGAGAGACCAGTTTATATAATAGGTCAACTAAATGGACTAAAATGAATTTCACACTTAAATTAATACACAGTACCGTACAATTACAGAAGATTTGTGAAATTTAATTTCTTGCCTACACTGGATCTGTGATTCAAATCTGAACCAGTAAAAGAATACCCTTGTGGAGACATGGACCATCGGAGTACTCCTACCGGGTTACTCGATCGTCTTAGATTATACAAACGCATACATTTAATTTCTTATATATGTTCGTGTTAATTAACTATTCATATATACGTTATTAATAAATTATATATTTCACGTTCAACTATACATATTACAAAGAGACCATTGTAGTAACATCCTTAAAAGCTTATTTGGTTGGGCTTTTGAAAAACCTCAATCGGTAAAAGATCACTTGTAGTAGATTTATTAGAAATAGAGTTTTTGAAGAAAAAAAATATTATAGTTGTTTGGTTGGTTGGAGAAGTCTCATTCTTCTCAATTTAAAATAGACAATCTTAAAACCTCAACCAAATAATTCTATAAAACTCAAATAGACGTTTGTGAATTTTTTAAGACAGTAGAAAGCTCAGCCAAATAAAAACTTAATCTTACATCTAGCAATGATATAGTATAGCGGACTTAATATGGTATCAGGACCAGTTTTTGATGTGGTCTCAGGGTTTCGCAGTCCCCCCATATGATTGTATTCCTATTTGTTCAGAAACTATGACAGAGAGATCGATGTCCTCTCCCAAGTATTCTTCTGTAATATTTTTCAACTTAGAGTCACAAATGATTATTGGATATGTATTAGCATCCAAAGTAATTGTCAAACCACGTTTTAAAGGAGCCGACAGAAGAAATCAAGAAGGAAATTTCAGTAGAAATGAAATCTCCAGCACCATTTTTTGTCATGATCTTCATAAATTTATACATTCCATCAAATCATCATACAATATAATACAATGTTTCTGGTGTACAGAGAAGTATATATATATATATATATGGTACTTCTATGGTACGATTGATCCTGAAAATAAATTTCAAAAACGAAGTTACATAACATGTTGAAACCGATTCGATAATATTATGTAACCAAACGTCTAGTTTCACTACAACATTATGTAACTTCTGTCAGGACCAATCAACCTAATCATAGAAGGACCTTGTATGTATAGTTGTATACAGAGCCTACTTTCACATGTGTTATGTGTACATAGCTTTGTACTTATCAGTTTTTGTCTCTCTCCTCTGCATATATTACGTATCAGTCGAGTTAGCATTACACAACAATGTATGGAGATCTGGTGTGTTGGTTTGTGTTTTCAATGATGATCTCTCTAGAAAGGAAAGGTTTTTCAATTTGGCTAGTTGTGTGCAGAACAAGCAAACAAAAACTTTTTATCTGCTAGAATATTCATTTAACCGTTGAGATATACAGCATATTCAAATCTCGGAGTTTATATAATAGTCGGTATTGGTTGTTTTTGGAATCTTAATGGAGGTTTTTGATGAGTTTCGAATGCTTAAATACCGTCGTTTGAGCTAAACCTGTTAAACTTAAACGCCAGTGAATATTATGAGAGCCAATTTTATCATAAGTGTTTTTTTGGTGTAACTTTACCCATATTAGTGAATTCGTATATCATTATCTGTGTTGATGAATGGTCGCCCTAGTAGTATTTGTTTGTACTATTATTAAGAGTATGGGGGTGTGGGCATCTCGGGCTAGTTGTGGGCAGAACAGGCAATCAAAAAACTTTTTACCTGCTAGATTCATTCAAAGGTTGAGATATATAACATGTTTGATCATGTCTCGAAGTTTGTATCATAGTTGGTATTGGTTATTTTTTGAACTATAATGGAGTTTTTTGATGAATTTCAAATGCTTAAATACTGTTGTTTGAGCTTGAATGATATTACAAGAGTATATTTTATTTTACGTGTCTTTTTAGTGCAACTTCACCCATTTGACTCTGTGAGCGAATTCGTATAAAGTTATCCGAGTTGATGAATGATCGTCGGTAATCGTTTGTACTTTAATAGAGAGTGTGGGGTGTGGTGTTTGAAACAAAGGAAAATGACGCTTTTCAAGCTGGCTGGTTGTGTACCCGTTGGATTCATTTAACAATTGAGATATATAACATATTTTAAATGCCGGAGTACTTAATTTGTATTATAGCCAGTATTTTATTGATGAATTTTGAATGATTAAATACTATTGTTTGAGCTTGAATGGTATGTCTTTTTAATTCGATGTAACTTCAGTCACTCACATGAGCGAATTCGTATATCATTATCTATGTTTGTGAATGGTACTCTCGAATTCGTTTGTATTTCAACAAACAGTAGTGGTGGGATTGAAAACTTGAATCAGAAAACCAAATTGAGGAATCTCTCTCGATGGAAGTGGGTCCACATTGGAAAAAATATATATGGATTCTAGGGTTTTATATATATATATATATAATACGATCATGTATTCATGTATTCATGTACGTGATTGAAAGAGTTAATGAAAAGCAACTTCATGTCACTGGTGGTGACCGTACTTGATTGGGAGAGTCTACATATATAATATAAGTAGACGATGAAATGAAATTTTGTCATGGCTTGATTGGAATCTTCTCTGCACCTTCCATGGATGCCTTTATTAATTTGCTTTGTGTGAGAAACAAAAGTAGGTCTCTCATGAATGCACAAAAAAAACTAGATATGGGTTTGATAACTTCAAGTTTTGATGAGCCAATTCAAATCTTCAATCATTCTTCACTATCCACATTTATATTACTTTTCTTTTTGATTGTGTGTGTGACCCGTGACTCATATTATTTATTTACGTGTCGTATTGGATTTCCTGACCTTGGAATATTAAATAGTATATTTGATAGGCTATAGTTTACTAATCATGAATGAAAATGAGAGAGAATCAGACGTCTTTACTAATCATGAATGCAAGTTAAAGGGGATTACATTTCATTGGATAATTAGGGAAATCGGGGAAGAGAACTTAATTTATGATTTATAATTATTAGTATGTGAGGTTCACCTAACTTTATTCCTAAAAATTGGGAATTAACTCATTAAGTACTTCTCATTCCCTCATAAGGATTCCTGGTTAGTAAAAGCCCCAAAATTCCATCGGAAATGGAATCAGTAATGTCTTAAGTGGGAGGGGGGAATTAAGATGTGTGTAGAGTAACATAATATGATTCCCAGAGATTTTTAGTAAACACCGTGACCACAAATCAAGAATTAAATTTTCTTTCTCCCATTAGAAATATTCTTCTAAGTGTTCAAAAACTTCAAGTATACAAATAGTTTCAGGCTAAAGCTGTGTGTGCTGCCAAGTGCCACCCACCAGAATTGTTACAAGGCTCTTTGTTTATATACAATTAGAAACCAAGAAAACAAAAGTTGTAATGATGCAGATGCTTGAGTACTTGATTTTGCTCTAAATGCAGTCAAATTTGTGTAACAAGACATTAAAGAAACTGGTTTAAATCCTGAATACAATTTTGTTTTTTAATATCAAAGTATGATGTAACCTAGTAGATTATGACTCAATTTGTTTTCACCAAGTCCTCTGTGATCGCTTTCACGCATTAATTAAGAAAAAAAAAAATGAACATGTTAATATGCAAAATGGATTTGATCGTTCTCCTGCAACAACCATAAATTATCCATTATTTCTTGTCAAGAATTGGTGAATCCAAAATGAGTTGATGATGATTTTGTACGTCATTGGCAAATGAAAATCAGATAGGTTAATAAACTATCTTCTCTTCATCAAAACGAGTCCAATGATAGCTCATTTGCGATCTATACCAGCAACTATATCATCTGTCATACTCATATACATCAAATAGATCACACACACAGAGAAGCTAGCTATGCTATGCACTGTCAATTGTTTCAAGTTAGGCGACGTAAAAAGTCTGAAGCCTGTCGGAACCTGTTCAATTCTATAATCTCATTTAAAAATAAAAAATAAAATTCTCAAATTTCATGTTGATGGTGGAATTAAATTATTGAATAGTCCAATTGTTAATCACATGCAATACTACAATTCCTACTGCAAACTGAGTACAAGATATTCTGGCACTCTGAGATGGTGCTTCAATTATTGCATGCCCTTTTAAAGGGTATTTTCAAGAAATTATTGGAATTTCATCATATCATCATTCATCTTCAATGGACCGAAGATATATAATAGTACAGAATAAGATTCGAACGGATATAAATTCACTTAGCAATAATACAAATTTTTGTAAATAATTTTATAAGTTCGATCAGGACAGAACTGAAGGATTTCGGAAAAGGGCCATTAACTTTTGCTCAAATGGATTTTTCTGGTTTACAGGATCTTCATTTGTTTCCATGAAATTCATCACATGTCTCCTCCCTTGTGAACATGAAATTATGGGTTTCATGCACACGTCCTAATAACTAGGTCTAGGGCAACTTTCATCGAAAATGTTACGATACGTTGCCGAGCTGTCAGCTGCTCTGCTTTGCCATCATGCTAATTAATCATGCATCAGTAAATCGGTTCTAAAAAAAAAAAAAAAAAAAAAAAAAAAAAAATCAAGAACAATTTACATATATATATATATATATATATATATATATATTTCCAAAACAGACCTGACTAGAGAATAACCCATACTTCATATTCTTATACGTGTGTGTAAAAAAAAAAAAAAGAGAAGAATAATTTTATTACCATCTTGATTCTAATCCTATTATGGAAATATAAAATAATAGGGAAACAATTCAAATTTAAATTCAAATACAAAAGTTAACTATATAAAATCTTTTTATATATGGTAGATAATAATTGAAAGAACAAGAATCGAAATTAATATTCAATCGAGGACAAATTGATGTTTCAACAACCTTGAAGTCACAAGATCAACAGATATATTCTATATGGATCTGCTTTTGATTAAAAATCCATTCAGATATTCAATGAAGTAAAAGCAAATAACTACAAATTTTTTTGAAATAAATTCAGCTGGTGTACTTGAATAAACTTTCTGTCAATCAAACCCTTTTGTGTCATATATATATATATATATATATATATATATATTTTCATTTACTTGTGTATTGTTCCTGAAAATGCTTTTCAATTCTGATTGTGCTCTGTGGTCCACTCCACAGATTTGCTTTTTCTGGTATAAGAAGGTCCACAGCTCAACAACCAAGTGATGATGGACATGAAACCAAATTTCAATTGACAATTACAAACAATACAACACATTTTTCTGCTCATTTTCAGAAATCAACAAACTAATCAATCACTAAGTCCTTGGCCACTGTGATTTTCAGTTTGGACTTTCGAAAATTTCTAGGTTATTATAGAAATTTTCCTGTTAGTTTCGTCATCCTGAACTTATATAATCAGTTCCAAATCTAATTAATAACATTACAAGAAAGAATTTCCACTATAGATAGGTTAATTAGCAACCAGGATTATTAAAAACGGAAGCCTGGAAAAACGTTCAATTTGGCTTGAAATTTTCCTGTTAGTTTCGTTCTGAAATTTATATAATCAGTTCCAAAATGTGTATCATTACAAATCTAATAAATAACATTACAATACAGAATTTCCACCAGTTAGGTTAATCAATCGGCAACCAGGATTATTAAAAACGACCGGAAAACGTTCAATTTAGCTTCCATGATTGTTGTTTTCCTTCCGGATTAGCAGAAAAAGATATCTTGTATCATTGAATATAAATGTATTTCGATATGAATATCCTTACAATCCTGACCTGATCTGAATATTAAGTACAGCTTTTATGTCTAGCGATCACCTAGCTGTATGATTACAACTTGATAAAGTTTCAGGATCGAAAACGAATAACGATTCTGCTCATTAGGGCTGTACATTTTCAGTTTGGTTTGGGTTGAAGCTCAATGTCAAACCAAACCAATATATATATCGGTTTGGCTATATTTCAACCTAAACCAAACCAATGTGATTTTTCAAACCGATTCAAACCAAGCCAAAAAAAGTAGGATTGGTTTGGATAGATTTATCGGTTTAAGTTTAAATCTAAAAATCATTTTTTATATTATTATTAATAAAAGTATTTAAATATAAAAATATTTAATATAGGTGTTATTTAATTATTTTACATATTAAAAATATTATATAATTAATAAATTAACAATAACAATATCATGATAGAAAAATAAAAAATAAAACATAATAAAACTCATATTCTAAAATGCATCGGAGGAATAATTATATTTTATTTATTAAAAAAATATAATATATAAAAGAGAGAAGAGTAGTACAATGGCAAATGGTTGATGACAATGAATGAGAAGAAAAAAAACTTATTGATATAAGAAGCAAGTAAGTATAAATAAAAGTAACAAAACCCCGGGAAATATGAATTTGACTTTTATTAAATATATAGGTTGATTTGAGTTGTATGAATTTTATTTTTAACAATCCAAACGGCATCAATCTTTGATCTGTTTGTTGAATGATAAACCGATTAATAAATATTTTATATATGAAACCAAACCAACCCATAAAGTTTGGGTTGGATTTAACGGGTTGGTCCGGTTTGATGGTTTTTTACACAGTCCTACTGCTCATGCAGGAGAGTCCAAATGGCACATAATTATCAATTATGTGAAGTCACAAGCCAGGAGCGTGCATTTCACATTCAAATATCCAATCAATTGAAATATTTTCAAAGTATTATTAGAAAAATAAATAGAAGAATTTCCAATTCCTGTAAAATGTTTTGGACCAACCAATTTTTCCTTCTATATATAACCCGAGAAGAATGCTAGTCCTTTTTTTACATGAAACTTGCAGAAAATCTCGTTTGACCATTCACCATTTACAAAAAATTAAATCCTCCCTTTCCTCTCTCAATTCCACTGGTGCGGCGCCACCACAAACCGCACCACTACCACCATCACCACCACCACCACCGGAACCAAACCGATACCCGTTCAAAGAAACACAAAATAACACAACATTATTCATTTCTTACTAAAATCAACCAGTCTTTTTTATTTTTTCATTCTCTCTTTCTGAAAAATCCTGTCGATTTTTTGTTCAGGAAAGTGTATTGATCCAACAGTTGTTATTTTATTGGTTCTCTGGTCTGCTCTAGGCCATGGCGGACCTTGTGAAGGAATTGGCTCGGCCAATACAACTAGCAGATATGATCACGAAGGCTGCAGACGAGGCGCAATCCTTCAAACAAGATTGCCAAGAGCTCAAGGCCAAGACCGAGAAGCTGGCAGGCTCTCTACGGCAAGTGGCACGAGCGAGCAACGTACTATACCAGCGTCCAACGCGTCGAATTGTGGACGATACAGAGCAAGTCCTCGACAAGGCCTTGGCACTAGTTACCAAATGCCGCGCATCGGGCTTCATGAAGAAAATTTTCACCATCATCCCTGCAGCAGCCTTTCGAAAAACTTCAATGCAGCTCGAGAATTCCATAGGAGACGTGTCGTGGCTGTTGAGAGTATCGGCATCCGCTGATCAGGACGATGAGTACCTAGGCCTGCCACCAATTGCGGCCAACGAGCCAATCCTCTGCCTCATATGGGAACAGATTGCACTTCTTTACACGGGTTCTATGGAAGAAAAAGCAGATGCTGCAGCCTCATTGGTTTCGTTGGCTCGAGACAACGATCGTTATGGGAAATTGATCATCGAAGAAGGCGGTGTCCCTCCGTTGTTGAAACTAGCGAAAGAAGGCAGCATGGAAGGACAAGAGGGTGCAGCCAGGGCAATTGGGCTGCTGGGACGTGATCCCGAAAGTGTTGAACAGATCGTGAATGCTGGTGTTTGCTCAGTGTTTACGAAAATCCTCAAAGAAGGTCACATGAAAGTTCAATCTGTGGTGGCTTGGGCTGTCTCAGAATTGGCAGCAAACCACCCGAAATGTCAAGACCATTTTGCACAGAACAACATTGTTCGATTTCTCGTAAGTCACCTGGCGTTCGAGACAGTTCAAGAACATAGCAAGTATGTAATTGCAAGCAAACAGCCCAATTCGATACACTCAATTGTGATGACAAACAACAGCCAGAATTCGAACAATCCAATGGCCTCTTCCGATGGGGATGAATCCACCCCCCGAATGCATCATCCGTTGGCCAGCAGCCAGAATCCGAGACAAATGCAGAATGTAATCTCCAACGCGATGAGTACTAACACCCCCGGAAGCAGCAGCAATAACAACAATTTTAAGTCGCCAACACAGAATCATCAAAACTACGCAAACAATCCACAACACCAAGGAAAGCAAGTCCTTCATCCTCACCACCCGAATGTATCGTTAGCTGGTACAAGCATCAAGGGCAGAGAATGCGAAGACCCCGCCACAAAAGCTGAAATGAAAGCGATGGCAGCGAGAGCCTTGTGGCAATTAGCAAAGGGAAATGTGACCATATGTCGCAATTTGACAGAATCAAGAGCACTCTTGTGTTTCGCAGTGCTGTTGGAGAAAGGTGAATTCGATGTTCAATCATATTCACTAATGGCATTGATGGAGATCACAGCAGTAGCCGAGCAAAACGCAGACTTGAGACGTTCAGCTTTCAAGCCCACCTCTCCTGCAGCCAAAGCTGTGGTTGACCAATTTATATACATTATCGAAAAAGATGATTCAGACCTCCTAATACCCTGTGTCAAGGCCATTGGAAACCTTGCAAGGACTTTTCGTGCCACGGAAACAAGAATTATCTGCCCATTGGTAAAGTTGCTTGATGAAAGGGAAACTGAAATATCAATGGAGGCTACAATTGCTCTAAACAAGTTCGCGACAACGGAGAATTTCTTATGTGACAATCATTCGAAAGCAATCATCAATGCAGGTGGTACCAAGCACTTGGTTCAGCTAGTCTACTTCGGAGAACAAATGGTTCAAATTCCGGCATTGATTCTTCTCTGTTACATCTCCATTAACGTTCCTGATAGCGAAACGTTGGCACAAGAAGAGGCCTTGATCGTGCTTGAATGGTCATTGAAACAATCACATTTGGCTAATGAACCCACCATTGATTCTCTGCTATCAGAAGCTAAAAGTAGATTGGAACTCTATCAATCTAGGGTTTCAAAAGGATATTAATGATCTGGTATAAAACATTACAGACACAATTTTTGTTTCTGTTTCTTTTTTTTCTTTTTTTTTTGTTCTCCTTCTACTTCATTCTCATTAAAGTGTATATAAATTAAATTAGCATTGCCATGACTAAATGTTGTGGTAGTTTATTTAGAACAAAAAAAAAAAAAAAAAAAAAACAGAATCTCAAATTCTCTCTTGCTCTCTCATTTTGTTTGAACTGTTACCCGAATCAAAAATCCTGAGAGCTGATACATTTAATCCTGAAAAGGCACATTTTCAGGGTTTTTTTTTTTTTTTTTTTCATTGTTCATAATCTTTAGCATATACTTTCTTGAACTGGGACATTGACGGGGTAAACGAGCGCCTTTACAATCTGGGAGACAATAAACAAGAGACGACAAATGTTTACATCAGAACAAAACATGTATAAATTTACACCAATTTACATGTCTCGTGTCTGGTGATAGTCCTATGGATGTCAATTGGACAGATCTGGTTACAGAAAGTTGGATTCTTTTGAAGTTTGTATTGGGTCGGGTTGGACCTATATAGTAATCGGACCAGATCCTGAAACTTGTCTAAGAATACAATCATGTTCGAATCCGAATCCTTATTTCTAAATGTTTGTGTTTTTTATTTTTTTAATAAAAAAAAGAGTTATGATATTTAAACTTTTAAAAAACCGTAAGTGTATATCTTTTTGTATATATATCCTATTAAATTTTTTAAAATTTTATATCTTGAAAGCACCCTCCACATATTATCAAATATGCCCTTTCTTTTAATTTTTTTTTTAATTATATTACAGTATAAGTAAATAAATCATAAATAATTAAAATTAAAATTAAAAATAAAAAATTAGAGAAGCCACATCAAGATTTGGAAGGAGACAATGACTTTCTCATCTTTTGAAAAAGAGAGAAGGTTGTAGCCTTCTCCATCTCTTTCAATCTGCGATGATGGAAGGCAGGAAGCAGCTGCTTTCTTCTTTCTTTCATTCATTAAAGATTGGGAAAAGGCAAGTATAAGATCTAGCTTTTATTTTTTTATTATTAATTTTTTTTATTCCTTTGTTAATAAAACAAAATATTTATTTTATTTTATTCCTCTCTAAATTTAGTTTAGTTAGTCAAAAAAAAAATTATTAAAATATTAATGATTTAATTTAAAGGTAATGTTGAAATTTTGAAAATTTATAAATTTAGAATATACATACTGCTGTAAAAAGGTATAAATATCTACGCTCTAAAAAAAATTACTATTCAGCGGTTTTAGCCAAATTGAATAACGAATCAATCCATTTGACACCTAATATAGCTGCTAGAGCGCTAAACCAAACCTACGGGTTCGGGCCAGGTCCGGCCCAGCAGCACCTCCATGGCATGGGCTTGGTCTACAAAAATCAAGCCTCAGAGTCTTATCTGCATAGATTCGGGCCAGGTCTAGCCCAACATTATTTACTTGCTCTTGAGAAAAGTTTTTCTCATTTTTTAAAATTTTTCTTTTTCTTTGGAGGTATCTACTAAAAATTATGATGTACATGAAAAGTATTAAGCATTATGAATTAGGCAACATACTCTCTTAATTCAAGTTGTTTGCACTCGTCTCCTATATTATGAGTAGATATTCGGGTCATGCATATAATGCTCGATCTCGTTTGACAGACACTTGACTCGTGTATTGGGCACTCAATAATTCAAGCATGTGTGTGGTGGGTTCAGGAACATGGTTTTTGAGTCAAACCCATCAAGCATATTGGCCCAATTTGACAATCATTTCTTTCAGGTTTCAAATCAAACTGCATATATGTTTGATTATGCTGGATTTTTCCTTCTCCATGCAATTATTATAAACTCGTGTAAAATATGTAAATAAATCTGTAGAGTGAATACTAACTTTATCATATGAAGTCAACATATATATTTTTTTTTTTAAATTTTGAGATTTTAATTTTTTTTTTTATAAATATTCTCAACTTTTTTGGATATCGACAGTATTTTCGATATTTCCACTTATATTATTATAAACTTCAACCGTCATATATTTATAAAATCGATATTTATACTATTGTTGGGGGTCTATCTATCGATATCAATTATTACATTCACGACCCAAATATATCTACTTTGCACATCATCATCTTACAAGTTTTAGCCCATGAGTCGATAGAGTTTTAATATTTAACTTTGATTCAATCTTGATTCTTTTTTCTAGCAAACCAAACACCATCTTAAAGTGATCCATTGTGAGTTGTTTCAAGTTCTTTTTCTACAAATTTGAACCCACCTAGTCATGTACAAACTTAACTAGGTGGGTTCCTTGATATTAATAGAATTCATAGTCTTGGGTGACCATGGACCACTCAATGCTTGCTAATAAAAGTTAATTTTGATATACACAAGAAAAAAAGAAAAAATAAATAAATTAATTAAAAAAAATAATAATAAAAAAAGTTAATTTTGTACTACTTTATGCTTTCTATTAACGTTACATATGCTCACTAGAACCTTCACTAATATTGTTTTCTCCATTTTTTGGGTAATATGACTCATATTTTCATCCTATATAAATTATATTTATATATTAATATTACATAGTTCAAATTATTTATCTAAATAATAATAAATTCTATCTAAACTTATATTGTAGACCTTTTTTTTTCACCAAACTCTTAACTTTTCAAACAATTTTAAGCTAAAGGTAATAAAATAATCAAATATTTAGGTTATTCAATTTTTTATTTTTTTCACCTAACAATATCTAATCTCTTTATCTCATAGCATCTTTTAATTGAATTGGTACAGAATTAACACAATAATTAAGACCATCACATTTAAGATTCGTTAGGTTTATAATACTTTATTATTATTATTATTATTATTTGAAATATTATAATAATTCGGGGTTTCGTGGAAAAGGAGAAAGACTCGAACCCACAACCTCGTGGTGTGAGTGTGATGAGCTTTACCACTGAACCCACCTTATATTGTCTTCAAAATAAGCTTTATAACATGATTTTACCGGACAAGATAAGGTTGGTTTGGTGGTTAACCCCTCACATCCAAGGGTTTGTTTTTTCCATTTAAAACTTAATGAGTCTGAATTGATCTTATTAAGATGTTTTGTTTTGTTTTTTTGTTTTTTTTTTTTTTTTTTTAAGCGTTCAAACAAATTTAAAAATATCAAAAAAATAACTTAAAAAAAAGTAAGAGCGCATTTGGTATCGTCTTTAAAATGATGTTTTTAAAAACTATTTTTAAAAATGAAAATCATGTTTTAAAAATATTATTTTTAAAAACGCGATGTGTTTGGTAGTATTTTTTAAAAGTAAGTTTTTAAAAACGGAAAACAATGTAAATGTGTTTGATATTATTTTTAAAATGAGTGAAATAGTTGTTTGGAGAGAAAAGTTATAGTTTATTTTGAAAACAATAGAAAACAATAAAAAATTATTTTTAACTTTTTAGTTATAACTTTTAAAATTTGTTTTTTGTTTTCAAATAAAGTTTTTTTAAAACATTTATCTAAACACTCTAAAGTTGTTTTTTGTTTTTAAAAACAAATACAAACACCACCTAAGAAATCTTGATTTTTAACTTAATTTTATATCATTTGATTACAATTAAAATATCCACTTCCAAATATATCCTCACAAAGAAGATACATTTCCAAATTTATTATAATTTGATATGGTGTAGAGATATTTCTGTTAACATATTTATTATTTTAAACGCCTTTTAAAAAGAAAAAGAAAAAAAAAACCCCTAATGTAAAATTACTTATTTTCAAACAATTTTATTTTTTTAAAATAAAAATATTGACAGTACATTTAGATGTGGAAAAAAAAAAAAAAAAAAAAACATATCATTTAGGAGTGGTGCTATTGGCACATCCCCTATCGGTCTATTTATACCTCACTTTTTAAAATTTTGATTTAATTAAATAAAATTAAATGTTTTTATTAATTTTTTTGATTTATTCCTAAAACTACCTTCTTATTTATTTTTCAACGTTAATACACCCCATCTCTGATATCTATATTTATAATCTCTGTATACGTCTCTCTCTCCTCTATTGAACTATTTATTTTTTCTTCCTTATTATTATTATTATTATTATTTTAGTTTTTTTCTTTTTCTTGTTTCATGGTGGAAAAGAAAAAAAAATATATGATTGCTTTGACACAACGACAATTTGATATCATTCTACGGAAAAAGTAAACTTCAAACTTACTTCTAGAGAAGAAATTGTTTCCGAATGCTTTATATCATTGTCAGACAATTCTTCCAGATGCTTTATATCTTTGTTAAACAATTCTTCCAAATGTTTTATATTATTCTTAGACAATTCTTTCAAATGTTTGATATCATTCTTAGACAATTCTTATATATATTTGATATATTTCTCAGACACTTCCATAATATTTTGTATGTGTGTAAAAAAGAAATTTTAGGGTTTAAGGATTTTTTTTTTTTTTTTTCAAGAAAAAGATTACAAGAATGTTGATTATTTTTTATAAAAGAAATATGGGGTTGTAATAGATTTATTTTGTAGAAGATTTTTTTTCTTAAATTATAAATCTCTTTAAGTAATTTTAATAAAGGAAAATAAAGAATATTATTTAATTAAAAAAATAGGATATAAATAGATGAAAATGGGATATACCAATAACACCACTCATTATTTAGGTTAAGATTTCAGTCCATATTAGGCATCTAGAAAAATTCAAACCCTTTGTTTTATGATAAAAACTACCCCTACAATATACGAGATTGTATTTCCAATTCCCAGTTAAAACCTGTATATATGGGATACTTTAAAACATATATGATTAGAATGGATGGGATGGAAATAGTCTTTCTCACTTGAAAGGACTTTTGAAAAAGGACAAAGATGTCAATTCACAACTTTTCTTCATTTTTATTTTTATTTTTGACTGGTTTGATAGTACTTCCTGACTATCAAAGAAGAAGGTGCTTTGACTGAAGATGGATAAGCTTTGAAATTGTGCAGAGAATAACTTGATTCTAAATCTTATTTTTATGAATTGTCACATCCCAAGGACCCAAACACATAATTATATCTTTCATTTACAGCATTTTTTTTATTTATGTAAACCAAATTACTAATAAAAATAAATAAATCCTTAACAATGAAGAAAATAAATTTTCATCAAACTTGAAAAAAATAATAACAATAAATGCTTCCTAAGTCTTACATCAATGTATTTTAAAAATTTTTGCTTTCAAAATATTTTAAATCTATTGAACATAAAGAGAGAATTTTAAAACAATGAGATTATGTTGAATTGATAATCGTTTTATGGCACCAAGAGTGTAGCTCAGTTGGTAGATAGGAGTTTGAGACTTTAGATAAATGATACACAAATAAACGATTTGATTTTTTTTTTTTAATTTTTTTTAATTTTATGACAATATTCATTGATCCAAAATCATGTATTTTTTTTAAAAAAACTTTCATTATTGATAGACTCGAATCCTATTGAAGGTAAAAAACTTCAAAACAAAAAAAAAAACCTAATCTAAATAGGTGGTTAGATAGTTTAATAATAATAATAATAATAATAATAATAATAATAATAATAATAATCATTCTATGAATTTAAATCTCACGTAAATTATCTTTATATTATGAAAGTAAGTATTTGAGTCAGACTACTAGTACTTAATTTTGATGCGAATCAAACTGACCTAGTTCGTATCGGGATAAAAAACATAAGAGACTTATAGGTCCAGTTTGGTATTACTGTAACTTTTATAATAATCACTGTTAACTATACTGAAGAAATAATCAGCTGTGAAGTTAATTAGCAGATGTTTTGTTAATTTTATTTTTAAAATAACTGTATAATTCAAAAGCATATTACATATGTTTGGTAATTTTATTACAAAAATACTGAAATTGGTTACAATGACTAAAATATACATGAGTGTATTATGCTATTTCATTTTTTTCATTAATTATATATATTAAATCAATACTTAAGTATAATATTTAAATTGGAAAAAAAAAATTCATAAGAACGATTAAAATATTTTATTTTTAAAATATTTTGTAAATCAAATCAATATTTAAATAGAATATTTAATTTTGAGGTGAAATAAGGTATATATATTATTTTAACTTGATTTTATAAGGATAATAATATTATTTTAAAATATGCATTAAATGTGGAAATATATTATTTCATAATCACTTTCAAAAATTAACCCCTTACCTACTTATCAAAATCATTGTCAAAACTTATCAGATTATCAATTAATCACCTTTGAAGATTCTACCAAACATCATTTTATGGTAAAATTATAAAATAATCTGATTTTAACTTTTGAAAAGCAATACTAAACTGGCCCATATATAATTACAGGCCGGTTTTGTATTGCTTTTAAAAAGTTAAAATCATATTATTTTATAATTTTGATATAAAATGATATTTGGTAAAAATTTTAAAAGTGATTAATCAATAATCTAACAAGTTTTAACAGTGATTTTAAGAAGTAGATGGGGGTTACTTTTTGAATATGATTATAAAATAATATATTTCAGCATTTAATACATCTTTTAAAATATAATTATTATCTTTATGGAATGAAGTTAAAATCATTTATATACCTTAAAGTATCTCCGATGCAAATATACATTTTTGAATTTCTAAACAGTGCAACATTAATATTTCTATTTATTATGGGCCCACTTTTGAAAAAAAAAATAGAAAAATGTATATTCACATATCCAATGCAATTATCTTAAGTCAAATATGCATCCATTTTAAGTCCAATCATAATAAAACAATTACACTCTCTCTTCTATTTTATTTTACAATTAAATAAGGTTTAATCTTATTGGTGGAGAGAGTTGAAAGTTTTAATCTTATTGGTGGAAAAAGTAAGAAATCCTAGTCAGCATTTATAAGAGAGTTTCTAAAATTAGAAACTCGACTTCATATTCTCTAACTTTCTTTTGTTCATGTCATCTCCATATTCAACTTAGATAATAGTATTAGAGAGAGTTTTTCTAATTTTTTTAATATCTATCCTATATGACACTTCATTTTCTCCAAATGTATAATAGCATTGGAGATGTTTTTATTTCATCTCAAAATTAAATATTTTATTTAAATATCGATTTGATTTATAAAATCTTTTAAAAATATTTTTATTGTTTTTATGGAATTTTTTTTAAAATTTAAATATTTCACTTAAATATTGATTTAATATATGTAATTAATGAAAAAAAAAATGGAATAAGGTCCTAAACTCATATATTTATTTTAGTCATTGTAACTAATCTCAGCACTTTTGCAATAAAATTACCAAACATATATATACTACTTTTGAGTTATATAGTAGTTTTTAAAATACGATTAATCAAACATTTACTGATTAACTTTAGATCTGATTATTCATTCAGTACAGTTATGATTATTATGAAAGTTACAACAATACCAAACTAGATCTATATTAGACAACTCAATGGATACTTGATTGTCCAATAGAATTCTACAAAATTATAATTCATAAATAAACAATTCATTTGATTTACATTGTTTTTGGAGAACACAAAAGGTTTAAATAAATTCAATTTAATTTAATTGGGAGACAATACATTACTTGCTTTGATTTGATCACATCATCTTTGACCGTCAATTGGACCTCCCTTGACCACAATTTTTTTATGTTTCCGATTTTGCCCCCGCAAATTTCCAGAACGAAACGGACTGCAACCAACCAACTACCCACTGCTGCTGCAGACAGGAACGTCATTTCCCACAGATATTTCCTGTGGGCCCCATCCCCTGCCTTTTGTAGTCTTGCACACCTGTCCTTTCACGGTTGTGTTTATTCCCCAAAGTACCCTTTTACAGTATCTCAAAAAGATATTTTCACTGCCATCTGAAACCAGTCAAAACTGCCAAGAATTTGATCCAATCAACTCCCCGTCAACGGCCAAGATCACCCCATCCAAATCATCCTCCCCAGCCGTCCGATCAATCTAACGGTTACAAACCAATGCCCCGGCATTCTCATTTCCCAAAAATAGATAATAATTACAATAATAATATAATCAATCACCGTTTAGTAAACTTACTGTCACGGTAACGTTACCGGAACATAGTATTTAACCATTGGATCGTCCAAGTGTATTTGAAATTCCAATCCAAAGGTTAAAACTAAACAAAACTAAAAGGAAAATAAATCTATCAAAGCTGTACACCACAGCCCACAGGTCATTATATAGTAGATAAATTCCGTATTGATTTAGTTCTATACAATAATTTAAAGATTATATAAAAGAGAATATGAACTAACTTTTGTTTTTGAAAATTTTAATTTTTAATTTATTTGAACCGTTGGATTAAAATCTAATTGTTCCTAATTAGATGCACAATGTACAATTAATAACATCAAGAATCTAATATGGTTAGGATGATAATGTCATTATTGAGACATAGGGCTAGTGACTACTCAATCGTACAATTGTAATTATATGCAATTAGATGAGAATTGTCTTCGATAAATACCATTAGATTCAATCGAACAATTTCTAATATATATTGATAGATAACGAATTAGATTGTATAAATGTAATCATTTGCAACCAAACAAGAACAGTCTCTAATAGATGCCATTATATGCAATCACAATTAAATGGGAACGGTCTCCTATATGACACATAAGCATTGCAATGAATGAATGATTAATATATGATTGACACTTTATTAACAAACAATCATATGTTTTAAAAATGTGATGAAAATATGAGGAATATGTGAGGTGAGGAGAGGGTCCTGGTCCCTTCTATAAATATCGTCGTATACAATCGAATGGCCTCTAATAAATATCGATAGATACCGACAAAGTGTATAATTCTAACTAGCAACAATAGAATGAGATCGATCTTTAATAGATATCGTTAGATACAATCAACGGTCTCTAGATAGTCGCAATCAAACGGTAACGGTATCCGATAGATATTGTTAGATTCAATCGAACGGTCTCCTATATGTATCTTTAGATGCAATCAGACGGTGCCTAAAAGATATAATAGATGGAGGTCCGATATAAGGTTATTGTATATACCGGTATGGTAACTAGACCCAAAAATTTGTGAACGTGACGTGGCGGCCCACCCTATTTTCAAGTGTGTGCCAATATAAATAACGCCTTCGGATATCACATTGAGACCACGCCTTCATAGCAAGAGGAGAGAGAAAATCTCTCTGGGTTGGGTCCGTTCTTTTTTTTCTAGGGTTAGGGTTTTTCGTTTGTGTTGTGTGATATTTCAAAGTAAGAAACATGAGTGACAGCGGAGACAGAGTTACTGGAAAGGTCAAGTGGTTCTCTGACCAAAAGGGTTTCGGTTTCATCACCCCAGATGACGGCGGTGAGGACGTCTTCGTCCACCAGTCCTCCATCAGATCCGATGGTTTCAGGAGCCTCGGAGAAGGCGAGGAGGTCGAGTTCGTCATCGAATCTGATGGGTCTCGCACCAAGGCTGCTGATGTAACTGGACCCAACGGAAACCCCGTTCAGGGAACCAGCCGCGGAGGAGGCGGTGGCGGTGGTGGAAGAGGCGGTGGAGGCCGTGGCGGTGGAGGTTATGGTGGCGGTGGAGATCGTGGGTATGGAGGCGGTGGTGGTTATGGAGGTGGGGGAAGAGGCGGAGGCGGCCGTGGCGGTGGAGGATATGGAGGAAGCGGTGGGGGTTATGGAGGAAGCGGTGGTGGTGGCGGCGGCGGTTGTTACAACTGTGGCCAGAGTGGACACATGGCTAGGGATTGTCCTCAGGGAGGCAGCGGTGGTGGTGGTGGTGGAGGCAGGTACTCCGGAGGTGGTGGATCTTACGGTGGAAGCGGTGGTGGAAGCTATGGCGGTGGCGGCGGAGGCGGCGGAGGCGGCAACTGCTACAACTGTGGTGGATCTGGACATTTCGCTAGGGAGTGTCCAAACGCCGGCGGCCGTTAGAAAACAACTGTAAAAATGTCACTTTGACATAAAAAATACCCTCTAGCTTCCTCCATAGTTTTATTTTATGCTGCTTTTGCTTTTGGACCTTTTTTTTTAGTTTATTTTTTTGTTTGTCTGAGTTATTGTGGACTGAATCTGAGATGGGGTTGTTTTCTCTTAGGATTATGATTATGGATTTCTATGTTCCTGTTTTTGTTTCCGGGTTTTATCAAAAAAAAAAAATCAATATCAGTGCTGGTGTTCTTTGTGGTGGTAGAGAGAGAGATAGCAGTAGAGAGATTCATTTTGGATTCGTATGGTTGTAAACTCTCACTGTTCTTGATAGATATTTATATATGAATGAATGCAAGCTGGTTTGGTTCAATTTCGTGCAATTTTGTTTATCATTTTTGTTTATAGTTCTTAGAGAACGAATCTTTTGAATTGAATCTGAGTTTGCTTGTTTTCCTTTTAGAGTTTATGATTATGGAACTCTCATTTTGTTCAATGTGGATATTTCTTTGTTTATTCGATTGGAATGGTTCAATTTTGTTTCTTCTTTTAGATTAGAGACATTGATTATTGACTGTTGTGGACTGAATCTGAGATGGGTTCAATTACTTTTTAGGGTTTATGATAATGGAACTCTCATATGGTTCAATGTGAATTTCTCTTTGCTGTTTGTGTTGGATTGGATCAATTTTGTTTATAGACATTGAAAATTGAATTTTTTGTGGATTGAATCTGAGATGTGTTGTTTTGTGTTCCTTTTTAGGATTTATCATTTATTGTTTGGATTGGATCGGATCGGTTTGAATGTAGTTTGAGAGTGGTTGAAGAAGGAGAAGAGGAGACCTTGAAAATAGAAGTCTTCCTTCTATTTTCTGCTTGGAAATAAATGGGTACGAAAGTGGCATGATTGATACTTTTTTACTGTTCTTATGTTTCATTTCTTACAGTTTCTTTGAATGTGTTGTTGTGGGGACAAAGACTGGGCAGAGATGGAGAGGAACACTTTCTCTTTATTGAAAAAAGTTTAAAAACTCCCATTGATTATTCAATAAAGCACACAATAATAATGCAAACCTAAAGCTACTCTACCCTCCTATTTCAAAACCCATCTGGGTTTGGTTTGGTCTCTTTGAGCTATAATTATTGATGTATATTGGGGGTCCATGGGGTCAAATCTCTTTATCTATGATTCCATGTTCAATGTGCTTGTTTAATACAAGCTTTTGTCAGGCTTGATTGGTGGTTTATTTTGTTTAGTCTAAACAGAGAGAATGTGTGTGTGTGTGTTTGTGTCTTCAACCTCTCAACATATCTGAAATGATAAAGATATTTTCAACTTTTGATGAATTTGTGGTCCATTCCAAGCTCAAAACCTATCTGGGTCATGACTAAAAAGTCCAAAATCACTCCCTCTTTATCAATGTTCAATGTGTTGTTTAATACAAACTCTACTAGGTTTGATTGGTGGCATTAACTTTAGAGAATATACTTGTTTTCTTCAACCTCAAAGCTTTAGAGGAAATGAAGAAATATCTGATTTGTGGGTCGAGTCATGACTATTCTTTTTCTGATATTCCGTTTGTGGTGACTCGAAACTGAGATATCATTGGATTGGATTGGACGGGACGAGTTCCATTTTCCATTCACCCACATTGGGTGATGGTAAGTCATGACTGTTTTGTCTCTTTATTGAAGTTCAATGTGTTAGATTAATACAAACTTTGCAAGGCTTGATTGGTCACTTAAAATATGCTTGTTGTCTTCAACCTCTCACAGAAAATAAGTTTGATAGTGGTGTGACGATTCGAACTTGTGATATTGCTAGACTGGAAGAGCGCCCTTTAGCCTTTACCACCAAGCCATATGGGCAGCGGTATGAGTCGTGACTATTCCGACTCTTTATCTATGTTTAATGTGTTGTTTAATACAAACTTTGCGAGGCTTGATTGGTGGCTTGTTAAGTCTAAACACAGAAATTATGCTTTGTTGTCTTCTTCAACCTCTCAACATATAGTAGAAATGATGAAATATCTAATGTTAAAAGTTTGAACCAATTCCATAAACAATACTAACCCTATAAAAATTGAAAATCTAATTCTATGAGTCTACTCTACTGTCTACACCTTTATTAAAGGTCAGATGCTGTTTTTCAAAAATTCTTTTTTAACTGGTCAAACTGTTTTTTCGGAGAATATTCCTTTAGAAAAATCTATAAGTAAAGTTTTGATGATTCTGGCGCTTTTAGATCATCTCCAACTCATTACTTTAATTATTTTTCCATCTCTAACTAATTGCACTAAATGTTACTTAAAAAAATATATTCCCTCGAATATTTCTCTTTTTATTTTTTTATTATTTCTCAACGATTAACATTTTACTAATTGAAGAGGGAAAGGTAAAATTGTAATTAAATAAAAACTTCATAAATTACTTCATCTATATGGTGCTGGTGCAGCACTGTAAACATCTTCAAAATAGCGCTAAGGTTTGAAGTTCGGTTGGAGAGGACTTCATGCTTCAAATTGAAGATTTACATAACCAATCGGGGAAGTAAATGGGCAAGAATGAGAATTGAAGGATTAAACGAGCAGGAATGAAAATTTAACAAGTAAACGAGTGGGACCGCGGGAATTAAAGTAGATTGGAAAGGAAATTAGGAAGGTGCCTAAAAAAAAACTTAATTAGGGAAGGAAATTTAATTTCTTAGGTGGGAGTTGGATTTCCAGCCGTGTTTAGTCTGTAATCACTAGAAATTCAAGTTACGATTTCGATCGTTCGAATTTCCGATTAGTAAACGTACGTTCCCGAAGAGAGTAAATTCAAAAGTAACAAATGCCTCTTTATTTGACTTCTAGGCCTTGTTTAAAGCCCAAAAAAATTGTGATGGATCATTGATACATTTTTCTTCCTGGGCTGGGTTCTTAAAATTCTGTGTCCATGTAGAAACCACCATGTGGTCAGGATTTATACTTCTTTTATCTTCAGATACAGTATCATGTTATTATCAATGGAGCAAAATATGTTTTTTTTATTGTTTATAGAGAGAGAGAGAGATGACACCAAAATTTTGTTAAACATTATGTCATGAGTCGAAATCAAGCGTTATAAGCGTGGTTAGGTGTCCTTTTAGCGATGTGCAAATCGAATCTGTTATAAATACGGAGAATGAGGTGTACAACGGACTCAACAGAGAGTTGTCCTTTAACGAAACATAAAATCAAAAGAAAAGTACTTATTGTGCCCTACTAACTTATGACTGATGTTAGCATCAAAATGAAATGAAGACAATAAATAAAGGTTTAAAGCAAATTATTCCTATCAACTTTTCTTTTCTTTGATTCTCTCTCCCATAGAAGAATTGAAAGCTAGACAATGGAATGGAAGGTGAGTAAGCCTGTCTATATCCTTGTTTACTCAATATTGGATTAGATTTGATTCATCTAAATATGCTTTTTAAGTCACAAGCTAATCTTGTTCACTCAATTTTGGATATTTTTTATTTATCTTATACTTAAAAGTCTCTAAACGGTAGGGTCACACCATTTGACTCGTTAAAGTCTAGTATACATTCAATACATGTACCATGTATGTGTAAAATACGTCATGTGATAAAAAGTTTAGATATGATCAGATGAAAGAAAAACATAACTTAAAACGTCGTCTTATGATATATCTTAATCGGAAGTTGCACGTCGATCTATAAAGTTGAATGCTATATTTATTATACGTCAAAATCCAAGTTATTTAATAAGACTATTTCGATTTCTTGAATTAATAAAAAATTTTATCACTATCCTTGTGACCACAACAAACAGAAGCAAAGGCCCAATGTCTTCCATCTTGACATCATTGTCTTCTTGTGTAGTGTGAATAAAGGAGAAAAACAATGTAAGAGAGACTATGAAGATGAACAGAAAAGATTCAAAGCTTTTATTTATTTATTTTTTTAAAAAAAAAATTCTATGGGGTCGCATGATCTTACAAAAGAGAGAAAAGAGAGGAACTTTTTTCATGGATTGTATTGATTTATCATTAGATTCCAAACCAATACATACAGACTGCAAAAACAAAACTGTTTGTAAAAATGTCTCAATGAGACTTGTTTGTTGTGACAGCCTTATATAAATTTCCTGTCCAAAATCCAAGCAAAGTTCCCTTTAACTCTTCTTATATATATATACATATCTATCATTCTTTTTGTTCTTTCTTTAATTATTGAAGATTGTCTTCATGCATCTTTTATCATCTACTCATATGTTATAATCATGAAAAATAAAATTAAAAAATACACACACAAGGAATCAAAGACCATACCCTTTTGCTGCCTGCTGCAGCCTTGCATGCAATGGCTTTGATTCGCTTCGCGAATGATCGTTTTCGAGGCCTTGGATGTAGGGAAGAAAGAAAGCATACATGACTGTTGAGGAGGGTATATGATTAAAAAAATTCAAGAATGAAAAATTTACAGTGTGATTCTGTTTTTTATTCTTTCATTGTTGTTCTTTGTTTGTGGAATTTGGAATCTTGCAGTGTGGCATTATTTTGGTGTTGAATCTGTTTTTTCTTTTTCTTTTTTGAAATCAGAATGTTGTCAGGTTAGTTCAGTGAAGGATTTGCTTTTTCCAGTGTATTTACTTTTCACTTGTGAGAGGTTTTGTAATTCTTTTCTAATAGGATCATTCTCACAAATTCCTGAATTTTAACTTGTAAGATTTGACATGTTCGCTTCCTCTCACGTACAACGTAAAGATGGATGTCCGGACACATGTTAAACGTCTTCCTAATGCGTATAACATGGTGAAAGAACTCTTAATTGAGAAAGGATCGAGGGTGGTGGGGGGGGTGAGGCGGTGAGCGTTCCGGTGACCCAAATTCAAAATCTTTTGTTCAAGACTCTGTTTTCATATAATTAGTAATTACTTAATCCGAAAGTTTAAACTATATTTTACTTTTTGTGATCTACTTCTTAAATATGATGAAAATGAGCACGAAAGATGGTAAGAGTTGATCGTACATTGATATATAGTTAGTCATGAATTTGTAATATATATCATTGTGCACATATGCAAATTACATTGGTGGCTAGATAAGTAGAAAAATCAATTCTCTGCTAAAGCTAGCTACTGTCAAAATTCACTTAGAATCTATGCAGGGGAAACAGAGAAGAAAATCAATACAAAAATCACATATATTCTTATCACATCATCGTGTTTAGATTGGATTTTCGTCACGTTTATTAGATGAACACCCGAATAAACATTTATCTACAATACACTTAATCCGTAATTGATTTTTCCCATGGTGAACATTTATATCTTGCATATTCGGAAAAGAGAAAAACTTTAATGTAACTAGTATATCATATCGTTCGTACTTCTCGTTGAGGAGATGTTCAGAAATAAGAGAGTGAGAGAGAGATTACTATTTTATGAGAAATAAGCTTTTAGCATCAAAGCTCTAAGAGTACAAATTTGCAGTTTTGCATACAATTTTTTTCTTCTTCTTATCATTGAAAGGCATAAACAAACTCACTAATCTAATAAAACTGGAGAGAGAGAGAGATAGAGGAGAGAGAGGTTGTGGAAAAACATAGTGGCATGTGTATGGGGGTATGGTAGAAATTTACTGATATTCATGGAAACTTTTTAATTAATTTCAAGTAGTACTCCAACAACTAATTATCTTCTCCGTCCACCCCCGGTGGCTCGCTCAAGGGCTGTGACTATGACTGTGATTGAATCCCGGGTGGTGGAGTAGTGGCGGTGCCGCGGTGGCATTGAGATGGAAAGGTGGCGGTGGTGACATCGGCAACTTTTGTGGTGGTGGTAGGCATTGGTAACACTTAGTGAAGAGCCCAAATGTGTCAATTTGGTGTATGAAATTTGTCAAACTAGCCCACCCACCAAATCCAAACCCTACCACAAACACCCACACTACCACAAACACATTGATAGTGTAAGCCCCTGCCCACCTCCCAAAATACTTCGGCGGTTGCTCCACTGCATTCTGCATCACATCGCAAACAAACACGTCCGATGTCAGAAATTATTCGAATTACGAATTACGTACCAACATTATAAATTTATAACAATATCCTTACAATTAAGCTAGCTAGTACCCATTTTTTCTGCTTCAATGCTGAAGCAAAAATTTAGTGCCCCTTTTGTAAAATAAAATAAAATTGTGGACCACATAATTTATTTTTTACCAATCTACATGGAGCATTAATTCCAAAACCGAGAAAAAAAGAAAGAAAGATGACCAGCTTTGGAGAAAGACCAGGAGACTGGTCTGCTAGATTGTGACCACACGCCACCATCTGTTGTTGATCTGTTTTTTTCTTGTTGTTTACTATATTAATTAATGGATACTTGAATTTAATAGGTAGGGAATTCCGTTACGTGCAAGATTCCAAATAGACATCATTGTTAATTGAAACAGTGCCTATTTGGAATCTCGTACATACGGGATCCCATACCTGATAATGCTGTATGAATTGACGAAGGAGTGACGGGGATTGTATTTGTGTTACCTCTCGGGCAGCAGCTGATCGGAAGGTGAAGATGTAGGCGAGAGCAGGGATGATGTAGACAGTGAAGCTAACGAGGAGGGATCCAACGGTGGAGTTGATGGGACCAAAAAATGGGAAGATGATGGCGAGAAACCAGATGGGGACAACCACAGGCAATCTTGCTGCTGCTCTTTTGCACAAGCTCTTGCACTCATGCATCCCTATTGCTTTCTCCCACACAAAATACAGTGGTGTGCATGCAAACCCAAATGTAATGAACTGCACACATATATAATCCAATAAACAAAATCAAAATCAAGAATGTGCATATAATTATATATATACAGGTATGTAAGTATGTACTATGAACGAAAATGTCTTTATCGAAACAGATTCAACCAGGTTATCATTTGTGTAAAGTAAGAACTAATATAAATATGTTACAGGGGCGGAGGGAGAGGCCCATAGGGGCCATGCCCCCTTCCCTAAAAAAAGTTGCAAAATTTTATAGAAAAAAAAGTTAATAAAATTATGAAATTTATTTATATTTTAAAATTTTTTCATTTTGGTCCCTCTTAAATTTTTTCTTTTTGTATTTCCGGCTCTGCCACTTACGTGACAGATTGATGATATGATAAACCATACGTTGTTTTACCGAAAAATTTCTGATATGTATGCAAATCTCTTTGTCAAAAAGGTTCGCCTAGGTTATCAAAACATCCGTATGTTAATTTTGTAAAAGTTTTGTCAAGTAAGAACCAGAGAGAACGTCTGTTTCACCGAAAACTTTCTGAAATGTATGTATATGTATGTATGCATGTTAGGATATATGATATGAAATGGTGGGGGATGCATGCCTGATGGATGAGCATCAAAATGACAGCCATATCTCTCATGGGAGATTTTGGGAGGAGAGAAAAGGCATTGGAGTGATTGAGAAGCATGTCTCCAAATGCCCAGTAGACAGCTGCTGCGGAGGGAAGTGTCAGTGTCAGCACATACAGTGTAGCAAGCAAGTAGATTGCTTTGAACTTCTGAGGCTTCCACATTGCGTGCATGATCTCTCTGCACACCATTAATAAACCCACCATACCAATTAATTAAGCTCTTGTTCAAAAAAAGCACTTCTGTTTCTATCTGCTTTTTAGTGGGACCCCTTATAACATACCAAATCATATATTATCAAAGACAAAAGCAAACGTAAGTGCTAGCTATTTAAGTACTTATAGGCTTTACATATATTAGGATCATAATCTTAACTAATCTTAACTAATCATTTATGATGAGATTGGTCTAGTGGTATATCGTTCACACATATAAAAAAAAGATGTGGATTCAAATCCCTCTCTTAAAAAAAATTCTAAATTTATATAATACTAAAAAAAAAAAATAAACCTAATAATTTATTTTAAATTATTTCAAACGTGTTCGGATAAAAATTCAGATCAACAATAATTCATGATCCAGAATTTGCTATTGTCAAACACATTGGTCAAGGGGGCTGGGGGTGGACTACCACAGGCCACCACCACACCCCATGGCCAGCTTCCTCTCATGAAATAAAAAAGCAAAAGCAAGAAGAAAAGATAATTGGCTTTCTACATTGAAAAGGGCAAGTAGGGTTTCCAAGAAAAAAGAAAAAGAAAAACTTTTTGCCTCCCACGCTTGACAAGGGCAATTTGGGAATGAAGTCAAAAAATCCCTTGTAATAAGAATCTATAGTAATCTATACATACATATATAAACTATATATCTATTGCTTTCTCATAAAGAGATTGGTCATTAGATCACATGGTCAGAAATTGTCTAAAGAAGCAAAGGTCATGTCATTTTCTATATCACTATATACAATATTTTTATATTCCCCAAATCCATGAAACTATATACGTTCAAATGTCACACAAATTTAAGAAACATAAGTGACCAAATTTGTACTACATATTAAATCATGACGACTGAAGTTATATAACGTTATAATTTTTTTTAGGACAGACCCAACTAATTAAAGATATTTGTGTCTTACACGGTGACAGCATGTCCCCCAAACGTGTAGAGAATGTTTGTAGCCCCAGTGAAATATAGCACAATCTTTGTTGGACCCGAGTGCTTCACTCCCTCAACCTTCAACATAATCAAAACAAACAAACAAACAAACAAACGATGAGTTTCGAAATTCGTCGCGAATCGAAAGAAAAACTTTATAACAAGTGTATATAATTAATTTACAATCATGAAACTAGACGAATCAGTCTGTGTATTCGATTTCGATTATTCGATAACTTAATTAATTACCTGTCCATGGAGGATGGATGCAATGGTGAGATACCAAGCAGTGTAAGTAGTCATCACGAGACCAAGAAAAGACCAGATTCTATAGTTGTGAAATGAAGGAATAAATACTGTGGTTGCACAACAAGCTCCGAATATGTAAGTCCAAGTCCTCTTGTCCAAATTGTCATTTATGTAATATATATTGCTGCAACAACAATTTTTTTTTAAAAAAATCAACAAAATAATTGCATTGAAATCACAAAAAAATGGAGATTCTTTTGTTTGTTTGTTTGTTTTTTTTTATAGAGAGAATAATTGAATATTAGAATATAAAATGCATACCTAGCACAAGCTATGAGTTGAATGACAGATCCAAACAGAAGAAATGTGCAGTTGAATGCCAATCCCACGTTCCTCCAATGTTTTCCAAGCAATCCATCAAGAACTTCAAACCACTACAAATTTATTTAAACAGCAAAAAATTTAAGAACATGTTTAGTTGAAAAGTAACGAAATTTTGTCTATTTTGGTTCTGTTCTTTAATGTAATGTAAACCAGAAGGGTACCTGAATGACGTGGTTTCTGAAATCGGCTTTCTCTCTTTCTTTTCTGGTTCTGTATTCAACGTAGAGGACACTGATGAGATAAGCTGTCCAGCTTCCCAAAACTCCATAGAAGAGCTGGAAGAGAATCCCAGAGAGCATCCCCAGTTGAGAAAACGAGTATGGTAGTGTCAGCAAAACCTGAGCAACCTGCAAATATATACATATATATTCACACACAACCCAACAACAAAAAAGAAAATCAGATTCTGAGTCATGAACTCTTTATATATAGCTTGAGTTCCAACAGAAGATACATTTGATGAAATTACTAAGGCATAATTGCACAAAATTCTCATGAATTTAGTCAACTTTTACTTTTATTACCTGGTTAGAAGCACAACTGAACCAGGCATCATAGACAGAACCACCATGCCAGAAGAAGTTTGAAAGCTTTGCTTTGATGTCTGTAGGCTTCCCTTCAGTTCTCTCCATCTCTACATAATTCCCCACTATCACTGTCTCCACCACCTTATCTGCTGCTGCCATCTCGAACTCTCTCTCTTTCTCTCTCTAACTCTAACTCTAATTCTCTCTCTCTAACTCTATTGGTGAGAAGTTAATATAAGTTGGAGGGTTGTGTTGTGTTGTGTGTTTGTGTTGGATGAAGAGGAGAATGTAGATATGGTGATATATTTATATACACAGTTACACACATACAAGAAAAGGAGGAGGAGATAGAGTGGGAAAAAAATAATTAAAAGTTGTGTTTGAAAGGTATTTGAGAGGGGAGAGAGTGATTTTTGGGAAGTGAGTGAGTGATTGTGAATCTGCTTTTTAGCTTTTGGTTTGGGAGAGAGAGGCTGTAAAAAGTTTTTGTGGTCTTTGATGAAATTATTCTGGTTATTGAGACCTCTTTTGTAATTACAAGTTTTGTTTTATAGCTCATTATTTATTTAATTTGTTATGGTTTGTAATTAACATTTGCAATATACTACACTCCAACTCTTTCATTGATTCCAACTCTTTTATTGAAGAAAATCTTCAATGGAACGGTCCCATTACCGAATTTGGATCCTTTGTTGATCTGATCTTTTTCGTGACCTCACCTAATTTCATGACACATAAGTATTGTAATGAATAGGTGATTAAAATGCGATTGGTTTTTACAACTACTTTATAAACAATCAATCACATGTTTTAAAAATGTCAGAAAAAATATTAGATCATCAGAGGATCCAAATCCCTCATTGCCACTTAGTGAGATAGTTCCAATGAGATTGCACCATTTATCTCGAGAACATAAATATATACTATTAAACTATAATTTGGTACAATCTCATTGAATGGTTTCACCAAGTGACAATAAAACTGTCTCATTGAAGATTTTTTCATTTTATTGATGAGTGTTTTAACACATCTCTCTCCGTATGAGTTGATTGATTAAGTGGGTTGTCCATCTTTCTTTTAACGGTGATAAGGTTTGAATCTCAGTTTATTCAAACAGAAATGAGAAGATTTATCTTATGATAAGAATAACTATTTGGATCGTGTTAGTAATGCGTGCTTAATTAATCTATATAGATGCAATAGTTCTTGATCTGGTCTCAACATTATAAAAATAGCTATCAGGGTCATAATAAATCTTGATTCAATCTCAACATTATGAGAATTAGTTATCTTAGTTACGCTAGAAGTGTTTAATCTTTAGGGTATTCTAAATTCCTAACTTTTAATCTAAATATCACGCTATAGTTTCGTCTCTCTAGGACTATTCTAAGATTTGTGTTGTGATAAGAGTAACTATTTAGACCACAATAGTAATGTTTAATCTCCATATATCCAAATAATGTTTGTGTCAAACTAATAATGTTTGATCCTAACTCGATTTAAATGTCCGTTTTCAAAAAGGAAAACATTTTAATAGTCTGATTAATTTTTATTAAGTACCATTTAGCACTCATTATTTGAAGAGCGTGAGTGGCTATGTCCGCACTAGTGGGTCTCCCCGTTTTTCGAGCTGATATTTACAAATTCTTCATTTACCTAATCAACCCTTAATTATATTCATTAATCTAATAATTTTGATTATTTTCACTTACCTCACTCTTCAACCAACCCCTCACACATGTAAAATTTACAGCATGCCTATTCTGAATTTTTTTCTTCTCGAACAATTACAATATATTCAAGATCGGTTTGGGAGGATAATACGACTCGACCCACAACAGCATGATCCCATAGCAACGATTCGAACCTAAGAAATTTTCAGACTTTGAGAAGTGGTATTTTAATGTCTATTTTGAATTGACCATAATAATACTAAACACATGTAATTCAACTCCAACATTTCATCACATTAAAGAATATGTGACTATAATTTTTTTAATTTTTTTAATTTTTAATTTAACAAATTATTGAACCCTATAGCTTGTATATATGTATACTGTATAGTTTACTTTACTTTTGAGTACAAATTTTAGATTTGAGAATAATAATACAATTTAAACTCATGATATCAACGTGTAGGTGTAAGGAGTTTATCATTGAATCACCTCAACTTCTGTTATATTGTATTAGACTTTTAAATGATCGATATGGTAGAATAATTTGTAGAAGAACAAGGTACATAGGAGAAAGAACACACAATACACAAATTACAAAAAAAGAAATAGTTATATAAAAATTTAGAAGAGAGAATTATCACAAAGTAGACCACATGATTGCAGCCAAACGGGCGTGGTCGCTTTACAAGAAGAAGAAAGCTGCTTTTATCACATGCCTCTAAAAGCACTTATAAACTCGAGAATCCTACCCAAATTTCAAAATTCCTTATTCACATGCAGTTCATTTTTATTCGTTTATTTACAACACACTGTTTTTCCATCCAAACAAGGCACGTAATATTATATATTAATTAACTAATTTCTTGTATTTTAAAGGCATATGTAATTATATATATGGACAATACTAGAAGCCAATTAGACTTGTTAGATCATGTGCCCTTGGAAAGGGCATCTCCAATTTTTAATGGTTACAAATTCTTAATTGCATGATACCCATTTAATTATTCTTATATTATATCATATTTAATAATTTGGATAGTATATATATATATATATATATATTTAAAATAAAATATATGAAAGATGGACCAAAAGAACTAAAAAAACATTAAAAAAAAAAACAGTAGATATATATATATATATATATATAGTCTTTCTGTTGTTAGTTATGATATAATGTATATCTGTTCTTTGCATGTGAGTCATTAGATTTAAAAGATGTTTTGAAAAGTACATAAAGCCAAATTAAAATATTTAAAACTAATGATCCACATGCAAGAAACTAATATATTTTATATCATTTCGAACTGACAATAGAAAAATTATATATATATATATATATATATATTTATAATTCTCAAATCATGATGATCTTGAAATTTCAGAATCATCAATTTACAACAATTAATTAAAAAAAGAAAAAGAAATAAATGATAATAAGTCATCACCAATTAAAATTAAATTCCAAATTCCTGTTGGATCCTAAATTATATATATATATATAACTGGTTTCTGGTGAGAAATTTCATACTGGATCCTAAATTATAATGTTCGATACTTTAGAATCCCGTACAAAAAACGCGCGAAGATAATTTTTCTATATATATAAACTCCAAAAGCAAAATAATTTCCACACTTTCACACATATATAGGTTCATTATAATTATTTTTCAAAATTTGAACAAGCCATCACCTACACCTAGTGACATTATTGATTATCTTCCAATAACTCAGAATGACAAACCATTATGACTTTGTATTCTTTCTCATAAATCAGAGAAGTATATTAATTATTATTTTTCAAAATAAAAAATAAAAATAATTAAAGCATGCATGGGTTTGTTTTGTTGCAGTGCAACATATTGATTAATTGGTAGGTCATGCTTTTATAATAAACTTTGGTTAAGGTTGGGACCAAAAACATTAAAATGTGCCTTGTGTCTCCTTGACTGAAATTTTACTGCTCAGACAAAACTCACCACATTTTTGCATGCTTTGTTAAGTTTTTTTTTTTTTTTTTTTTTTTTTTTCTTCACATAACATGCTAATTGTTGTTCTTGTCCTCCATCAACATATTTCTGTGTATAATTAATTATGCACATTTTGGTTGTAATAATTAAAAAGCAATATTGTGAGACCAAAAACACATGTAATCATGTATATAACTATAAACTGATTTGTTAATCAAATGACCAAATTAATTTGGAAATCTCAACCGTCCATATATACAACGGTAACAATTTCTCAATCTGGATATGTAACTTAATTAAACAAGTACCAAGATAAATATTAATGCTATTGCGGCCTAGACAAGACAACTGGGTGTGCTACAAACTAAAATTAGGATGCCCTAAACTCCTTAATATAAAATGGGTTCTATACGACGGATTTAATTAGCAATACTTCAAAATTAAGGTTTATCTATTTGGAAATCGGAGATCTACGCTTATTTTTAACTCTCCAAAGCATTAATCAGACTGAAAAACTGGTTTACTTTTTAGTTTCGTACAAATCCCAGAATCCACGTTAGAGAATATATATATATATATATGAGACCTCTCATGTAAATGTGATTGATACTCAGAAGTGAATCGGGAAACAACATCCAATTTTGAAGTTGACAAATTTGGGTTTCAAGAAGTTGACCCAACCCATTAGGCGGAATCCAGTGACAATCAACTTATTTAATGCACTTGCAGAAGATCGAGATCTAATTGAGAGTTTTTCTCCAATTCAAATTCAAACAGTTGAACAATTTCCTAATTAAGATGCTAGAATTTTGTTAATATCTCCATTGATTTGAATACCAAGTATTTAAATTTGGAAGATAATAATGAGAATCTCCAATGTTCTCTAGAGAATATTTGCATTAACAGAGTGATTCTTAACAATCAAAAGATTAGAATTGTTCAACAAGTTTTTGATGAAATTTCAAGAGATAAAATAGGAAAGATTAATTTGGAGAATATATCATAAAACTAATATATTCATGCTTCAAACTCTAATCATGATCAAGAAGATCCCGTCAATAATTGGATTCCCGTGGTGACCAAATCAAAAAGAAAAATGAAGCCAACTTTTAAGATTTTAACTAGTTCTAAGTCTCAAATGAGTAAGGGAAATTCTAAGCGTCTCCTTGTAGCTGAGACTAAGCTTCTTACTGATTCTGCAGCTACTGCTTTCGTTTTTCTTTTCCATTTTTTATTTGTTTTATTATTATTATTATTATTATTATTATTATTATTATTATTATTATTAAAAAAGCTCTATAGAGCTTATTATTATTATTATTATTATTATTATTATTATATATATAAAGTTTTATAGGATCAAATTGTTTCCATTCAAATTAAGAGATTTTGTTTTTAATTAGCATAAGCCTATATAGCTCACTTACATCAGATGACATATGATTAGTGAATCGGTGAAATTACTAAGTTGACAAATCCAGACAGGCCTTGGTAATTATTGTGTTAAATTTAATTTGCTGTACAGAATATGTTTTTTTTTTTTTTTTTTTTTGGGGTGATGATTTAATGTAATAGGAGACAATTGGACAAAACATAAATCATTGGAATTATTATTATTATTTGTGATAATTAATTATTAATCTTGATCATTAAAGAACAACAAAAATCATCCAAAATGTTTGCGAGTCATGTCGTGAATCCAAGTTTGTTGATTTTTAGCATGCCAGGTTTAGTGATCAGTTGATGGATGATTAATGATCACCTGAAACTGTAATACAGATTTATGATTTCCTTAAAAATTACAAACCCCTCCGTAAGTACGCATGTACCTCGGTGTGTGAGCGGATACTTGAATTCAAAATTTGAAACTTTGTATACAATAATAAGCGATCGAGTTAACCAATTACTCTAACTAGTATAGTAGTTCAGATAGATTTGAACATTCTATTGATTCAGATACGTAGAATCTAATGGATGATAACATATCTTTTGAGATACATTCATATATCCCATTGAATTTCAAGGAATTAAAAGCAGTACTACAAATTAACTACATTTTGACTATTGTAAACAATTTATTTATTTTACTAAAATTTTTGCGAAAGATTTATTCTTGTTAGGGTTTTTACCTACAAAATTTTGTATAGGCAATAATTAAAGCTCCCAATTGGGTCAAACAAACATTTGTGGGTCTCCAAGATATATGTTAATGATCAATGAAGCACTTCTCTTCTGCTTTTTTGGTACTTAATTAACAGATATTCATTATATGAGATTGAAATGGAAACCATCAAAAGCTTGCATTGACTTGTGTAATGTAGTTAAAAAAAAAAAAAAAAAAAAAAAAAAAATCAAAGTGGGTCTTTTCGTTCTTGATATTTTCATCTTATTATTGGTTTATTTTTATAGTCAACTCCACTAAATTAAGCACTTATTTTTACAGCTGCATGCACCTTTGTAATTGATTTTTGAAGACATTTATTTGCAAAAGAGAAAAAAAAAACACAATTATGTAACGTTTCTCTTTATGGCCTCTATTTTGGAAGCAATTTTTGGGGAGTAAAAAAGAATCCTAGACTGAAAATGTTTTGATGTCATTTTTTTCCTTCAAAACCAACTAATAAAGCTGATGAATTTGGCCATTCCAAAGCACTCGAGAGAAAAGCACTTCAATGTGTTTATAAAGTTGTTGTAATTTTTTTTTTCTTGGCATTTGAAGTGGACTAATTCATCTAACCCATAAGAAAGAAGAAGAAGAAAAAAAAAGAGAGAATAAAACAGAAATGATTTTGTTTATGACAAAATGAAGAAGAAAAGAGAAAGGAAAAGAAATATTCCATGTTGGCAGATGATGTGAATGATTGATTATTCGGATTGTTTTATTGAAATGATCAACAATATTGTGTCGGATGAACAAATGAATATATATATATAACTTATTCTGTCTCTATAATGTTATAGAGTTGGAATTCTGTAAGAAAAAACGTATAGAATCTCATACATAATAATTGTTTTCTCGAAAATTTAACTCGTGTTTTTATAGAGAAAGTGAATGTTTTCACATACCAAAAAATATTCCCAATCTGAATTAGAGAAGTGCTAGATATACAAATAAATAACTTCTAACATCATCACATAAGTTTTGAAAAATATTTGGACTGTATATAATAAATTACAATACATTGCGTATAATAATACACTTTGAAAACCATTGTCTAATGCTAACAGAGGCGTAGCTCAACCGATAGATGTACGAGCTTGAGACTTGGGTAAATAACTCTCAGATCAACGGTTTGAATCCTATCAATAGTAAAAACTTTCAATAAAAATATATAATCCCGGATTAATAGATATTGTTAACAAAAAAAAAAAAAATCATTGTGGTTTGATAGTTAAATATTTTTATTTGCTCGATGGTATATTAAAAAAAATAGAATTTGAAATAAGTAACAGTATGAATGGGCTGGATCCAGGCCCACCAACTATTTTTCAAAGCCCACCTCAAGGCCTCTATCGAGACACGTGGCGACCGTTGATTGAGTCAGACAGCGTCTCCATTTATAATGTTAATACTCCCTCCCGCGCAACATCATTTTTCATCCACTTTTTCCTCCACGCCTCTTAACCTTTGCACCCCCTCGGGCCTCGGCTCACGTTAGCGTCCACCGCTTCGCCGGAGCTCCGGTCACTTGGAGGAGCAAAATATCTGGTTGGTCTCAGGTACTCTCAATTCTCAAATGGGTCTCGGGTTTTGTTTCCAAAATTTGATTTTTATGCTTCTAGCTCTTTCCTTTTAGTTTGCTTATATATAGATAATGTGTGAAGTGAAAAGTCATTTGAAGCTCTAAATTTTTGAAGACTTTTAAAGAACCAGAAAATCAAAAATGGATTTTTGACTTGATTATGGTTGATTTAATTGTGAACCTGCATTATTGTTTACTTGGGTAAATCGAATTTTATTAGAATTTTTGGTAGAGCTGCTGATATGCCCAAAAGTGCTTTCTTTTTAAGTAAGATGCTGTTTAGTTCTCTGGCTGCACTTGGAAAAGCACTTTTGCTAAAAGCTGGGGTTTTAAGAAGCTAGGAACTTA
Source organism: Acer negundo (assembly GCA_035582765.1). Classification (NCBI taxonomy): domain Eukaryota; kingdom Viridiplantae; phylum Streptophyta; class Magnoliopsida; order Sapindales; family Sapindaceae; genus Acer; species Acer negundo. Next base: position 2,449,378 of record CM069236.1, on the reverse strand, counting down.
GCACTTATCTACTTTTGACATGTATGAAAACTTAGAATTTCATTAATGGAAATCTTAATATGCTCACAGCACAAGCTCAGCTACTTTGGTGCGGTATCCCGCACGTATTTTTGTATGGAAAACTAGATATGGAACGTTCGAAATCCATTAGAAAACAAAATTCCACAAAAAAAAAAGTGTGGAATCCTGCACGAGAGGATTTCCGCATCCTTGTATTATTATTGGTTAGAGATAGAGATCCTTTGATTTTAGCTCTATATGTATTTGTAAAAGTTTCACTAATAAAAGTTAAAACTATGGAAAAAAGCTTTTGCTTGAAGAAGATAAGTGATTCTTCCACACTTAGCCTTAAAAGCTACTTCACACAAGCATTTACTTGTTATAATTGCTTTTTGGTATCACTTTTGATGTTGAAACTTTGGTGTTTGTTATCTGTATTCCCAGCGTTAGTGAACGGAGGAGGCAAGATGTCCGCGACACAAGATGGGATCTTAGGTCGATCTAAGGCAGAATGGACGCCATCTCGCGATGCATGTCTGGTTGAGCTTTTCATTGAGCAACACAATTGTGGGAGAACTGCCTACAACGAGTTCAAAAACAAAGTGATTAAATCTGTCGCTCGCGAGTTTAACAAGAAGTTCGGGTTGAATCTGGAAGAGAATCAGATCAAGAACCGTTACAATGTGATGAAGAAAGACTATGGTGTTGTCAAGACCCTGCTTAGTTTTACTGGTTTTGGTTGGGATGAAACTCGCAAAATGGTTGTTGCTGATGACAAAGTTTGGGAAAGCTATATTGCGGTATGTAGCATCCTTTGCGTAACGTTTCGAATTCATCTGAAGAAGCTAAATTACAGCATGTTGTTATAGGTAAAAAGCGAAGCAAGGCCTTTTCGACGAAAGAGCTTCCCGTTGTATAAACAAATGTCCATCATATTTGAAGGTAAGTTTAATTAACTATCTTGGTTGTAATATCGTAAACTTTTCGAGCAATTTGTGATGATTCTGGTGCAGGAGAACGAGCTACAGGTAAATACATACCGAGTGGAGTACTTGTCGCAACTGAAGAAGGACATAGCAATACAGAAACTGTTCGATCTTCGGATCCAACTAACGTACCTACACAAATCGTGGATGGAACTCTCGATTCCGATTCAATAGTTCGTATAAATGACACTGTACAAAGGAAGAGAAAATCAGCCGCTGCCCAAACAGCTTCAGGTCACAAGAAGAGAGCCTTTTGTAACAACGTTAGCGAAACAATAGAGAATGCCTTGTACGAAATGTTCTCCGCAGCTACGTTTAAAGCTGTGCAACGAACCTCCATGAGCGATGAGAAAACGCTGTACCAGAAGTGCCTGGAGGATCTGCAGAAATTGGAAGAAGAGTTTGATGACAACGAGTTCACAAATGCTGTCAATGTTCTCAAAGACGACAAGAATGCAATCGCGTTCATGACAATCAAAGGCCCTCGTCGTCTAATCTGGTTGAGGTCTCTATGGCAGGCCTAACGAATTCGACATTCGAATCTTAGAAACTTCAGATAACATTTTACACACTTGATTTGTTGTAATCTCTGTAGTTGATGTCACATTCTGTTCTGGATTGAAATTCTATATGTGAGATTGATTATAGTAGCTTATAAAAATTCATTCTTTTAAGTGCTTCAATCAGAATCACTATTTTGTCTCTTCACTTCCTTCTATTACCAAATTCCAACATGTTCAAGAAGCCATTTCATGACTGTAACAAATACTTACCTTGAGTTTCAGGTAATGGAGTCCTGTTGTAGTAATAAGACTCTCTCAAGTCCTTTTTTTCAAAGTGCTTTTGATGATGTTTTAGAATATAATGTTTATCATTTAATTCAACTGCTAAAATTGATTTTATTGAAGGAAAAAAATAATTTGGGAATTTTAAGAGATAAACAGTTAATAACAGAAAATCACAAAAAAGGAGGGAACTCAAAATTATTAGAATTGTGAAATGACCATCAAGCCCTCCAAAAGTTTAAAAAAAAAGCAAAAGTTCTTCTTCAATATAGAATCATCAAAGCTGCTTTTTTTATTTATTTGATTTTCAGTCTATGAACAAACAAACAAAAATGGATCATCATCGTCGTCGTCGTTTCCTCCTCTCCACCACTCTTCTCTCTCTGCTCTGCTTAGCTTTCATTTCAGGTAATTATTCACACTTCACAGTCATCAAAAGCACTTTTATATCAAAATCACTTTTTTCTTCTGTCATCAAAACAATTTCTTGCTTCTTTTGTTTTTTTTTTTGTTTTTGTTTTTGTTTTTGTTTTTGTTGTTTTCATCTGGGTTCTTCACAGAAGTGGAATCAGCTTCTTTTAAGATAGTGAACAAGTGTCGGCACACGATATGGCCCGGTTTGCTATCCGGCGCCGGGACGGCACCGCTCCCGACGACCGGCTTCGCTCTCAAGAGCGGCAAGTCAAGAACCGTGACCATACCCAAGTCTTGGTCGGGTCGGATCTGGGGCCGGTCTCTCTGTACCCAGCACGCAAACAACCATACGTTCTCCTGCGTCACCGGAGACTGCGGCTCCGGGAAGGTTGAATGCGCCGGAGGCGGCGCGGAGCCGCCCACCACGCTGGCGGAGTTCACGCTAAACGGCGATCAGGGGCTGGACTTCTACGACGTCAGCCTCGTCGACGGCTACAACCTTCCGATGCTGATCCTGCCCAAGGGAGGCAAGGGCGGTGGATGCGCCGCTACTGGGTGTCTTATCGACCTCAACGGGGCGTGTCCGGCTGACCTGAGGGTGGCGCGTGGGAGAACTGGGCGAGGTGTGGCTTGCAAGAGCGCGTGTGAGGCATTTCATGATCCGAGGTACTGTTGTAGTGATGCGTACGCTACGCCTGACACGTGTGGGCCGTCTGTGTACTCTTTGTTCTTCAAACACGCTTGCCCACGCGCGTACAGCTACGCGTACGATGACAAGACGAGCACTTACACTTGCGCCTCCGCCGATTACATTATTGTATTCTGCCCACCACCTTACACCAGGTGAATTCACTTTTCTTGCCCCCCACTTTGTTTAAATGTTTTGTTTATATGCATGGGTAATTTGGTCATCTCATGTACTTTGCATTATTGTTCTGCCACGTTGGCATGTTCCCGGAATATTCGCCTGATTTATTGGTAGTGTATAAAGTGGAAAATAATAATTTAGCATTATTGTGTGTGAAGTATACGTAAACTTGATTGTTTTAGTAAACACCGTAATTACAAATTATGAATTAAGTTTCTTTCTTTCATTAAGTGCGATGACATGAGTTCTTGCTTGGAATTAAGGATTTGTCGATTGCCGGATTTGATTTCGATTGAAGTGTTTAGTAAGTTCTTGCTAATGATTTAGATAATTTAGATTAGTAATTAGTTTGACTAGTGGTTGGTTGAAGTAGCTTAAATTTGTCTCCTTATTTACGGTTGAAGCTGGAACTACAAGAATGCGGCGAAATGGATGTTCGTATACTTGAATATGTTTATAGACACTGTTTTCTTATTGGGGTTTCTGCAGGATTGAGTTCATGTTATGTAATGCTAATTGTTGCCGTTTTAATGGAAAAAAATCAGTACTCGTCAGAAGCAACCGGCTCAGGCTGTTTCAATAGTAGCCACGGTGCATCTGTGTCTGTGTAGTGTAGTGAGGATGATTGGAGTAAAAATTTCGGTTTATCTTGAAACTATATTTGAGTAATTGCATACTGAAAAATGCACTAAAATGTTCTGTCGTGATGTTAGATGGTGATGCCTGTGTAGGCATAGATGGTGCTACAAGGCCAGCTTTAGTTTGGCTTGCACTGAAATTATTCGGTTAATCTTCAATCTAATATCAATGATCTGATGAATAATAAAGAGAAGTCGGGGATTTTTAGATATCGAGAAAAGAAAGTATAGTTTTAAGGAAGACGTTTATCTGGTGTTGAAGTTGCTCTAGCAAGATCATTTAATAAGATTACTTGCATTTGAGGGTGTTCAAGCAATCTGTGATTGTGAATACTTTAGTCAATTGGCTGCCGGAAGTTGGAGTGCTGGACTAAAGTTGATACCGTTGGATGTTTATTAGCGCTTTGAACAACATGAAGACTGTTATAAGTGCATATCGCAACATGCTCTTAGTGAAGTGAAGTTATGACCCGAATTTGTTTGTTTGTCTTCCTGGAGGTGGCGTGCAGGCCCGGAGTTATTCTTATTCGCTTAAATTTCCAGTTAATCTTAAGATGTCGAAAGGGCTGTGAACACTAGTTAGTTATATACTGCCTTTTCCTTCACTGGTTTTTTCCTTTCCGTAACAGGTTTAGATTTTGATGCATTTATTGATATATCGATCACATTGTTCTCTTCGTCTATTATTGTCCATTGTTTCCATTAACTAAACAATAAAATCTATCTCAAAAACTTGAATGTCTTTTTTATGAACAGCTTAAAATTGCTGGGATCACGAAAAGACGGTGCATTGCTACCGCTCGTGAACAAGACTACGATGTACATTGCAAGTCGACATGCACACGGTACTGCCTCCCCTGTCTAAATTTTATTGGCACTTTTGCTCTTTTGACCGCTTATATGACCATAGTATACTAACATTGTCACGGATATATACATCCAGGCAGATAGTAGTAGCACAAGTTCTAGCTGATCAGGAGTCTGTAATCTTCATTGTTGCTGTACTATGCAAGCTACCGGAATCTCTAATTCTCTATAGTTCTGGACGTATACTGTTTGGCTCGTGGAGGAGGCAGCTGAAGTCCGGATTGTCCACTCTGGTGATCACACCCTGGAATTCCTTGGAGAAACTTGTAAATGCCTGTTTTTGTATACTTCTTTTTTCATTTTTTTGTTTCTTTCAGATATATTGAGGGGTCTCTCCAGTATAGTATATAGCAAATGATTTACTTTTGCATACTATTATATATATATACAAGTTTTTGCAATGTATTGTAAGGAATTCTTTCATTTTTCAATATTCAGAATTCTCAATTCTCTATTACAGAAATTTGGTCTCGGCCTTCATTTTTGTTTCAATGTTTAGATGGTCTTGAGCTGGTAGAAGAGTTTCAAAAGGTGACCCAATGGGTTACACTCTAGAGTCTAGCCCAATAAACAAACAGATTGTATGGAGTAGAACTATAACACCGCATGATCCTTCTATTACAAAATTCTTATTAAACTTAACAGATTTAACGTTAAACTTCACGGGAGGGAATCTAGTGTACAAACAGTGGAAAAAACACACTGATCTTCCATTGTAATCTTGTCACATGTCACGTGGTGTGTAGATTTAATATGGGTACCGATCCCTATCCGACCCTGATCTTATAATGGATAGAGTCACAGATTTTTTTTAATTTTTTTTTAATTTTTTTTTTTAAAGTGGGTTGAGGAGTAAATTAACATCAGCTGAAAAGGCTGATTTGTGCATACAACCGTACCACCTGACATGTCTACATCAAAATACGGCTGCACCAAGTGAATTATCAGCCATTCAAGGCCACAATCCACCACATGGGTAGCTGGATGGGTGTTTCCCTTTGGGCCCCGCCCCCATGGCCATATGGGATTTCGAGGGTAAATTTTTCCTTTAAATGAGTTTTGGGTGAGGGTAGGAGCAAACTTGGCCAGATTCTATAAATGAGAGAGGAAGTGGGTGAGCATGCCTGAAAAGAATGAAGATAACAGTATGCAACCAAACACAGTTCAACTCCTAACAAAGGAAAGACAAGATTATTTCCTTAACAATCTTGTCGAGTTGTTGGCAATTTCAAACAATATTCCCCAATCAAGATTTCATGGTAACTTCTGATTTCATAGTCACTAATAACTTATTTTACCGTTGACTATTATTATGATCTTATTAGCTTCCTAATTTATCTGATTATGTTTTTAAAAGCAAATTAGAAAATTGTGCAACAGTTCTTTTTTATTATTCTCTAGGATTTACAACGGCTATTTTCCATTATTTAGGTGTCTTGTGTAAGTATTTATACACTCTATTGTAATGATAGATTCAAGGAATGACATTATAAGTTTATTTTCAATATCTTTTGATATCAAAGCCTTATGAGAAACCTTAAAAAAATAAAAAAATAAAAAAAAAATCTATGTCAAAATAATCAATTTGATACCTACCTCTCAAACGTCATGGCCAATAAAGAAACCCCTCTCAACATTCAATCCTTTCACTAATGTTCAAGCCTCATTACCATTAAACTAAACACATCCAATTTTCTATTATGGAGGTCGCAGGTTTCGTCTCTGGTTCGTAGCCTTGGTCTGAGTCACCATCTTGAAGGAAATAGCAAACCAGCAAAAGAGAAAACATGTGACGATGACAAGGTTCAACAGAACCCCCTTCATGATATTTGGATGCGCAATGATGTCCTCTTAACCACGTGGTTATTAGGAATCATAGGTGAGAAGGTGATGGGTATGCTTGAAGGAATGGACAATACATATCATGTATGGAAATCAATGGAAGAGAATATACTTCCTATAACTAAAGACAAAGAGGTACACCTTACTCAATCCCTTATGACTATACAAAAATGGTCAATGTCTTTAGATGAATATATCAAAAAATTTAAGGCAATATGTGATAGTCTCGCTACTGTTCAGAAACCAGTTGATGAAGTTACTAAGATTTTTCATCTAGCTAGAAGTTTGGGGTATGAGTATAGAGATTTTTGAGTAGATATGCTCTCCAAACCTCCATACCCTACTTATAATCAATTTATTTGGTCTCTTCAAAGTCATGAACAGATGAGGATTATTGAATCCAATGAAAGGAACATAAAAATAAATCATGAACAAGCCTTCCTTGGTTAGAGAGGACGAGGAAGGGGTCGCGGTGGTCGATTCAATTCTAGAGGAAGAGGCTTTGCACCCGCTGGATGTTTTGCTCCTGCTTTTTCTAGCCGTGACTCTAACCTAAACAACACTCCCCAGTGGCATAACAACCAAAGACAACAAGGAAGGGAGCCTACTTTCACATGTCAAATCTACGGGAAGGCCAATCACTCAGCCCTTGATTGTTAGAACATGTTTGATCACTCTTACCAATCACAAGACATACCAAAAGCACTTGCCACCATACAACTAAACAATGATATCGATCCCATCCTATATGCTGACTCTGAAGCCACAACACACATGATGAATGATTTAGGTAACATCCCTGTTATTGCTCCTTATAAAGGCAATGATTCTATATATGTAGGAAATAGAGAAAGTCTTAGAATTTTGCATATAGGTGAATGAAAGATTCATACAAAGCATGGAAATCTTGATCTAAAAAATGTATTAGTTGTTCCTGAAATTAAAAAGAATTTATTAACCATATGACAACTAACTACAGATAATGCATGCTCGATTGAATTTTTTGCTAATGGCTTTGTGATTAAGGATCAACAGGAAAATATGATGACCAAGGGATGTAAAAAGGGAGGACTATATGCTCTTGAAGATGTGAGCCATCATGGACTTGCAGCTGTCCTCAAAGCTTCTTATGGAGTGTGGCACCAACGAATGGGACACCCCCATTCAAAGTTTTTAAAAGTTTTAAATAATAAGCAATTCATAGATATTGCAAACTGGAAGAAATCTTAATCAATTTGTATTAGTTGTCAAATGGGGAAGAGATGTAAAATTTCTTTTCATACTTCAAACAATATTTCTCAGTTTCCTTTGGACAAAATTCACTATGATTTATGGGGTCCTGCCCCTATTTTATCTTGTCAAGAATTAAAATACTATGCAATTTTGATAGATGATTATACTCGTTATTCTTGATTGTTTAAAAAGAAAATCTGATTTTTTTGAATGCTTTCTCAAATTTCAAAAACAAGTTGAAAATCTATTTGATCGTCAAATCAAAATCTTTCAAAGCGATGGTGGTGGTGAATTTATCTCAAACAATTTTGAAAAACCATTTAAACAATTGTGGAAATTTTCACCAATTTTCTTGTCCCCATACTCCAGAACAAAATGGTGTAGCTGAAAGGAAACACAGACATATCATGGAAACGGGATTGACCTTACTTTTTCAATCAAATCTTCCTTTAAAATATTGGGTAGATGCCCTTTCAATTAGCGTCTACCTAATAAACCGCATGCTTTCAAATGCTTTAAAAATGGAACCATCATATTCAAAATTATTTCAAAGAAATCCTAACTATGGATATTTGGAAATTTTTGGTTGCAAGTGTTTTCCATATCTGCATGATTATGGAAAGAACAAATTTTCTAAGAAAACATATCCTTGTGTTTTTATAGGATATAGTCATATACACAAAGGGTATCGTTGTCTTGATCCAAAAACAAATAGGGTTTATATTTCTAGACATGTAGTATTTGATGAAAGTATATTTCCATATGCTACTAACAAGGAAAGTGCACAAGAGCACAATCATAAAATTATTTCTTTTCCAGATTCGGAAGCATGGTTAAAAAGGACCAAAATCCTTCACCAAAATGAAGACAATAAAATAAAGGTCACAGACAACTGCAATGACAGCAACCAAGATAACAGTAACAACATTGTCAATCTTAGTGACTGTGAAGATGACAACAACAATGACAATGAACAGTTTGAGCCCATTGACAACCCTACAACAGTTACCGTTGAGGAAGGAACACCCATAGTTCCCCTTGAGCTCGTCGACGACCCTTTAGTAATTACAATTGAGGAAGGAGCATTTGAGGCTCCCATTGAGGAAGGAGAACCAGAAAAACACAATGAAATAGATAATTCTCATCCTTATTTATATGATCAACTCAGTGTTGACTTGAATATATCTGATGCAGGAAATGTAAGAGGTAGCTCACTATAGGGACATCATATGATAACAAGAAGACAACTCAACTCAAATCCTTCCCTTGATCCTAAGCTCAATTCAAAAATACAACATCTTCGAGAAAGGAAACATCATAAAGCACTCACTTCCATACAAGAACCAAAAACATACAGAGCAGCTCTCACCAATCCAAATTGGCACACAGTCATGAAAGAGGAAATTAAAGCTCTTGATGACAATCACACCTGGGAATTGGTACCTAGACCATATAACATCAACATTGTTGGTTCAAAATGGATTTTCAAAACCAAACTAATGGAAGATGACACATTAGATAAACTCAACGCTTGCCTCGTTACCCAAGGATACTCCCAAGTAGAAGGCCTCGACTACGAAGAAACATACAGCCCGGTAGTCAAACCAACCACGATCAGACTCGTTCTTGCCATTGCAGTGTCGTCAAAATGGAATATGAGACAACTAGATGTGAAAAATGCCTTCCTTCTCGGATACCTCAAAGAGACAGTCTACATGGAACAACCACCTGGGTTCAAAGATGAGAAATCGCCCTCACATGTGTGCAAGTTAAAACGCTCTCTCTATGGGTTAAAACAAGTACCAAGAGCATGGTTTGACAGATTGTCTCAATTTTTATTACATCTTGGTTTTTATTGCAGCAAGTTTGATTCATCTTTATTTATTTATCATAAAAATAACACTACTACACTAATGTTAATATATGTCGATGCTGTAGTGATTACAGGAAACAATCAGACATATATTGATGACATCGTCAAACAACTAAGTTCAGAGTTTGCTTTAAATGATTTGGGAAAGCTTCACTATTTTCTAGGCTTGGAAGTTCGTTACTTCGAAAAAGGAATCTATATCTCTCAAACAAAGTATACAAAGGATCTCATTAAAAGAGCAGGACTGCTGGAGAGCTCTCACTTCAACACTCCTATGGCTCTAAAAACCCAACCAACACCACAAGACAATAATGTAACCGGAGCCACCGAATATAGAACTCTAGTTGGAGCACTCCAATATCTCACATATACTAGGCCCGACATAGTCCAAGCAGTGAACAAAATGTGTCAACATCTCCAAACACCAAATGAAAGAGACATGAAAGTAGTTAAAAAAATCTTGCGCTACCTCAAAGGAACTCTACACTATGGTCTAACTTTTCTAACCTAAAGTACTCACAAGTTGTATGCTTTTTGTGATGCAGATTGGGGAGGATGTCAAGAAACAAGACGAAGCACATTCAGGTTATATATATTTCTAGGAGCTAATTGCATCTTATGGACATCCAAGAAACAACCTACAGTCTCTAGATCGAGCTTTGAAGCTGAATATCGCTCCATGGCATCAGCCACGACAGAGCTCACTTGGATCACCTTTCTTCTTCATGACATTGGCATCAAATTGGATCAACCTACAGAACTATTTTGTGATAACCTAAGTGCTCTACACATTTCAGTGAATCCAGTATTCCATATTCACACAAAACACATCGAGATGGACTACCACTTTGTAAGAGAGAAAGTAGTAGTTGGGTCTTTAATCACAAGGTTTGTTCCTTCCACACATCAACTAGTTGATATCTTCACAAAGCCTCTACCCAAACTACCTTTTAGAAATTTTCGAGAAAAACTTGGAGTATACTCACTCGCTACCTCTAGCTTGAGGAAGGATGAAAAGAATGAAGACAACAATATGCAACCAAGTACAGTTCAACTCCCAACAAAGGAAAGACAAGATTGTTTCCTTAACAATCTTGCTAAGTTGTTGGCAATTTCAAACAATATTCCCCAATCAAGATTTCATGGCAACTTCTGATTTCATGGTCACTAATAACTTATTTTACCGTTGACTATTATTAGGCTCTTATTAGCTTCCTAATTTATCTGATTCTGTTTTTAAAAGCAAATCAAAAAATTTTGCAACAACTCTTTTTTATTATTCTCTAGGATTTGCAATGGCTATTTTCCATTGTTTAGGTTTCTCGTGTAAGTGTTTATACACTCTATTGTAATGACAGATTTAAGGAATGATATTATAAGTTTATTTTCAATATCTTTAATCCCCTCATTTCCTCCATATATATATATATATAATATTTTATATCTAAAGTCTAAACAATTTAAAAAAAAAAAAACATATTAACAAGATCAAACTAGAGATTGGAATGGTCAGATTCCAAATTTTGAATTCCAATTTTTGGATTAAGAATTAGAGATTTGAGATTAGAAATGGGGTTTGAGATAGGGATGGGGGAACCTCCCCCCCAAGACCCACATACCCAATTCCCTCAAATGGGTTTTTGGAAGGGTGGTGGGGGTGGGGTAACCCTCCCCTGCTCCAATGGACCCCCCACACCCATCTCGATAGGCTCAAACCGACTTAAGAGCTCAAGAGTACTTAATACATGTGTAATTGGATTAGCTAACAGTGGATCCCGTCTATTACCTCCCCCATTTTTGTTGAGGATAGGACACAACTGTTTGGTCATGTTGTGGCTTGTGCATGCTTCTTAGAGCATCCACAATGGTAAGACCTAAAAACAAGACCCATTTGTTGCCCCATCATTATAAATGGGTCTTCCCATTTATGTCCTATTTATTTGGGTCTTTTTTCCCTACAATGGGACTAAAATGAAAAAGAGAAAGTGGATCCATTTTTTTTTTTTTCTAAACAATCATTATTCTTCTTTAAAATAATATATATATATATTAATAAATACATTATATAATATATTTTAAATATCAACACTATCAATAATTATTTAACAAATTATAATTAATTTAAAATAAAATAATTTATTAATTTAAAATTAGCACAACCGAATTACATCAATAAAAATAAATATTTAAAACAAAACAGTGTCTACGATCAACTAGCACTATAACCACCATCATCATTTTTTCTAATTATATTTTCCTTTGTTGCCGTATTAGCCAAATTCTTGCTTCAGGTGAGGACAACAAGTTTGGATCACAAAACATAATTTTTGATTCAAAATTGCGTATCCGATTTCTGGCAATGAAGCACTGAAGCTTTTTTGACTATTAATGCCTATTTTTCTCTTTTTATCAATATCTGGCAAGAGTAGCATGAGCCATATTATCCCCAAATTGCGTATCCAATATCTGGCAATGAAGCGTTGAAGCACTGAAGCTTTGGCAATGTCATCTACTAAAGTCATCCATTGAATAAAATGTTATTCTATAATGTGACAAGTCTAGTATTCACAATTCAAGTCTAGTAAAATAAATGAAAAAAAAAAAATTAATGTTTTCAAAACAAATATTTTAACTTCATTAAAATAATTTTTTTAAATAACAATTAAAATTATTATATTTGTTCATTATATATAATTATTTAAATTTAAAATTTATCATAAAATTATAATTTTTTTTTTATAAAATATATATTAAAAGCAATTAAATATTAAAATTTATTAAATTTTAATATTTGAATTTAAATAACAAAACATATATATATATATATATATATTGAAAGCAATTATTTATTAAAATTTAAATTATATATATATATATATATATGTATAAACCCAAATGATTGAGAGTGTTGGGAACTTAAAATACAATGATTGAATAGGACCCAAAATGAGTTCCAAATTTGGAACCCAATATAGGTCTTGTGCTGTGGATCCCACAGATGGGTCTTATTATTTGGGTTCAATCTTGTCCCATTATGCTCACCTCTAGCTCCACTTAAAAGTGGATCCACATAATGGGTCTCAAAAGAGCCCCATTTTGGATGCTCTTATAACACTAAGTCAATAGGGACTTATCGAGATTGAGAACTACACGTGAACATAACATGAATAGCTATTCTACTTCTTTTAATATGAAATTGGTAGGGATCTGTCGAGACTTGTTGAGATTAAATACTATAAACGTGCAGTCTGAATAATTACTCTCATAATACAATAGAGAGATCTCATCACACTTCCGAGTAAAAGTATATGATTCGAGATTCGAATCCTCACCACAAAATGTGGAAGGGATTTGTACAAACATTCAGTAGATGTGCATTAAATGCATAATTTGAATGCAAATTCTTGATATGAATACGTAACCCTACCATGCCATTGGGTTTATAGAAAGGTTGCTTGGCATCACTAAAGATATAGGAGCTTTCATTTCTCTTGCAACGTGCAAGACTGGATTATATCAGATTAGACTTAACTAGATTATTGGTTGAAATGGTATAATCATAAATCTAAAGCATACTAATGAATTAGGAGAAAATCTTCTATGTGTATTGTTGAATAGTGTATCCAACTATTAAAGGTATGACATACGATAGTTTAAGATGGACACAAGTGCGTTTATATTACATTCTGAAATGGGTTTCCTAATCGAAATGTATTGATCAAGGTAGGAATCAGAACTAATTTGTTCTTACAATAATACGGTCATGTTCTTTAGATTCAAATGCAAGAATTCTAAAAGTTTTAATTAATTAATTGAGGAAAATCAAAGAAAGAACATTGCAAAAGTTGAAAAGAATGCATAAACAAATCAATAAGATGGCAATTTTTTAAATTCTCTCAACTATCAACAACAAATTTATTTAAAGGGTGATGTTGGATTTCCATTTGGTCGAATACAAAAAATACAAAAAACAAAAAAACAAAGAGACATAAAGAAAAAGACCAAAGGATTGCTTGTCTTTAAAGGCTTAAAGTAGAATCTTTAGTTTTCTACATATCACTTTTCACCATTTTACTCTCCAAGTGATGGGTGGTCTGGTTGATACAAAACTAAATCTATTTTATCTATTTGGCATTTTCTTTTAATAAGGTTTGAATAATTTATGTTAAGAATAAACTTTGTTTAGTTAATTAGATAAATAGCATTTCAAATTTGTAAGAAATAAAATTGTGAATGATATCTCGAACTTCAGAAGTGTTAATTAGGTAAAAAAATTAAAAATAAAAAAATAAAAAAACATTTGTTTCACATGTGATAAAATGTAAATTGTTTGTCGTTTGATTGATGATAGATATTTTTCATTTGGTACATAGACTCTCTCTGTATACATATGACTGCCCTACCTTTTAACTTGGGGCAGTCATGAATGTGTAAATCAAAATTAAATCATCAAACAACTTCAATAATTGGCATGATCAGTTCATTTAATCATGAACAAATCATTTAACTTCTTCTTTTTCGCCCCTAAGAGCGTAATTCAGATGAATGAACTTGGGACTTGAACAAATGACTCTCAAGTCAGCAGCTCGAATCCTACCAATGGTAAAAGTTTCAAAATAATATAAATCATTTAATTTTTTATTTCAATATCTAAATATTATTTCTACCCGGATGTCAAAAGTCAGTGTTCTTTTTTATTTATTTTATTTTAAGTATTATATTATTATATAAATTCGGAGTTTTTTTAGGAAGAGGAAGATTCGAACCCGCAACCTCGTGGTATAGGAGTGAAGGGTTTACCACCGAATTAACCTCATTTCGACGTCAAAACTCAATGTTATAATACATTATATATATATATATATATATATAAAGGTTAGAATACATTTAATAGTTGTTATAAATTTTATTTATGTCCAAAGGGAAAGTAAGGGCTCGTTTGATTTTCTCACTTAACACTTAATGGTACTTAATTTGTTTCATTAGGGTGTTTTATTTGATTTTTTAAGTAACAAAATCACTTAAATAACTCTTTAAGTTCCACTTTTCACTTAACCAAAAACGAATGGAATGTATATCAATTTCTTACTTCCAAAACTATCCTCACAAATCTAATTTATTCCCAGTTTTGATTTCTCTCACAACCCTAGCTATATATATATATATATATATATATTTTCTTCTCACCTTTACAAATTTTTAACAGCCATAAAACCTAATTGCTTCGAGAGTTCAAGACTCAAACAAATCCATTGGAATACATATATTTTTTTTTAATTTCCAGTTGTATTAGCTTCACACCTTTTTTTTTTTTGGTAATAAGGAGGGCTGTAAACCCAGCAAGAAAACAAAACAGAGAACTAAAGTAACAACGCCTAGAACAAACCAGACCACTAGAATTCGCTAAAAAAACACCAGCAATATCAGGAGGCGGCTCATCAAAAATATGAATGCCATACTCTTTATCATGAGCAAGACGCGCTAATCCATCCGTAAGCCTATTCGCTTCTTTAAAGACATGCTGCACTCTACATTCCCAGTTAGTAGCCATGAGACTTTTGCAGCTTTGAATGATACTAAACAGGGGGTGGTTATCGATGGAATTCTGAGACAAAAGTTGCAAAATAGCTAGAGAATCTATATCCATAATGACATACTTGAACCCAGCTCTCCAAACCAAAGAGAGACCTTCAAAGAAGCCCTAAAACTTAGCCTTTAACACCTTTGTTCAGAGTAAAACTAGTCTTTGATTGCGAAGAACACCACCAGTTGTGATACTACCCAATTCTTTAGCACAGCTACCGTCAGCATTCATTTTCACTCAACCTTCACTAGGAGGCATCCACTTGACAGGCATACAAACAATATCCTTCTTAGATCCATTCATATTAGCATCCATCCACTCATTAACATTCCTGAAAATGATTGCCTGCGTATACTGGGGGAGCACAAATTCTTCATCAAAAACTTGGTTGCATCTCCACTTCCAAAGAAACCACAAAACATGAGCAAAAACCAAGTAGTAGGGAAGATTACCAGCCCATAGCTTCCCATTATGCAGATTATCAGCTAGCCAATTATTAAGATCACCCATAAAAGAGTTAGATTTAGTGATTCCTTTACAAAACCCCTCCTATACAGCAACCGAATCCTTACAATTGCGAAGGAGATGATCAACATTTTCAATGCCAGCCTTACATCTCAGACAGGTAAAACATAAATATCCATACCTCGCGCAGCCTTTTGATGTTTAGTAAGAATCTTCCCATGTAGGAGCACCTATAAAAAAATGTTGAACTCTATAAGGGAGCTCAATGGTCCAAATAAACTTCCAATTCCAAGGAGAGTAACAATCATCAGCAAAGTGACCTTCGTAAGCCGACTTGCCAGTGAAATCACCACCTTGATTCCAACCCTATATGGTTCTATCATTCCCACTATGAGTATCCCCAGCGTGTATACCAATCACACAGTTCACTATATGCCAAAGAAGGACCGAACTAAGCTCAGAAATATTCCACCCACCACTGAGCAAGTAATAATCAACGGAACGAGACAAAACATCCTCTGAGATTCTAGTAATGGCATGATCCTTTAGAGCACCAATCCTAGGCCCCAATTTTCCACCCAAATTTTGATTTGATCACCACTGCCGACTCGCCATAGTAACCCCTTATTCAAAAGCTTAGCACCATAAGCAATAACTCTCCAAGTGCTCGAACAAATACTCCCTTTATCGTGGTTAATGACATTAAGAGAGGAATTTTTCAGATATTTGCTATTGAGAAGGTTGCACCAGAGACCATTCTCAATTTGCAACAAACGCCAACTAACTTTAGCAAGGAGAGCTTGATTCATGTCCATTGTTCTCTTAATACCAAGACCCCCATACTTTTTAGGCAAACAAACAGTGTCACATTTGATATGATAAACAGTCTTTTTAGACTCAGTATGACCCCATGAAAAATTCATGTTGATCTTATCCAACCTGTGACAGATTTCGCTAGGAAGCTTAACTGACTGCAGAGTGTAAATAGGTAAGGCAGATGTAACATATTTGATGAGGGTGACACGGCCAACTAAAGAAAAGGAGTCACTTTTCCAAGTGGCCAGCCTTTTCTGAGTTCTTTCAACAAGCTCAACATAGGTGTGGTTGGTAGCTCTACCGTGGCTAAGAGGAACTCCCAGATACTAGAGGAGAACCATATACACTAACAATTCTCCTACCATCATTTTCTTTGATATTGTTAGAGCAAAGAATTCTAGATTTTTCGAAGCTAACTTGTTGACCTGAAAGTTTGCAAAAATCATCCAAACACTCATTCATGATATTAGCTTGGATACTAGAAGCTTGACCAATTAAGATAAGATCGTCTTCAAAAAATAGATGTGAGACCTCAGGTCCTCCTCTGGAAATCTTCACACACGTCCACAAACCTTGGCTAAGCTTAAAATTTATCAAATGAGACAACCTTTCCATACACAGGACAAAAATATAAGGGGAGAGGGGATCTCCCTACCTAATGTCGCAGCCAGGAGTAAAATACTTCGTCTTTTCCCCATTCAAAATCACCTGATACTACACACTTAAAATATACCACATAATAAGCTCAACAAACTTACCATCGAAACCCGCCTCCACAATGACGTTTCTAATGAAGTCCCACTGTAATCTATCATAAGCCTTTGCAAGATCTATCTTCCAAGCAATATAGCCTTTTTTCCCTTTCATGGTTCTGTTCTTATGAAGGACCTCCTACGCCACCACAATATTATCTTGAATTTGTCTTCCAGTTACAAATGCTACTTGGTTAGGGCTAACAAGCTCAGGCAAAAGGTTTCTAAGCTTTTGAACAATAACTTTACTTATAATCTTATACGTAGAGTTACAGAGGTTGATTGGTCTAATCTGAGACATATTAAGAGGACTGGGCACTTTAGGAATGAGAGCAATAAGGGTTTGATTGATATTAGTAGGAAAGGTCCCTGATTTGAAGCTATCCACAATCAAAATAACCACATCCTTCCTACATACAGACCACTGATTTTGAAAGAAAATCGTAGGGAATCCATCAGAACTAGGGGTTTTTAATCCTCCAATCCCAAACAAAGCACTCCTAACTTCCTCTTTAGACACCTCACTGTTAAGATTAGAGAGCATCCCCTTCTCTAACCTAAGGAACAAGTGAGGTAAATTATTGAAATTACCCGTAGCATGCTGCTTAGAGAAGAGATTCTGAAAATAAGAGACAACAATGTTACCCATAGTCCCTTTATCACTTCTCCAAACCCCCTCCTTATCTTTCAAGCCTTCCAGTTTATTGAATCTCCGTCTAATAAGATTACCAAGGTGGAAAAACTTAGTGTTTTTGTCCCCCTCCTTAAGCCAGGAAACCCTTGATTTTTGGTGCTAGAAAATTTCCTCAAGCTCAATTATTTGGTTGTACTCCTCCCTAAGTTTAGTATCCAGTCTAGCCAACCCAGGCAAAAATCTCTCACCAAGACTCCTTTGGATTCCTTGTAATCTAGCTAGAATCCTTCTCTTTTTGTGAAAAATACACCCAAAAACATCTTTATTCCACATGCTTAAAATATTGGACAAGTTCAAAACCTTTTCAGAATGTGTATGCCCACTCGAATTCCAACTAGTTTCCACCAAGTTGCCAAAACTCTCATGCTTTACCCACATAGCCTCAAATCTGAAAGGTTTAAGGTTATGCGAGGAACATGATTACCATGCAGACAAAGAACAATAGGGCAATGATCCGAAGATACTATAGGTAAGTGACGAACATATCCTTCCGCAAACATAGTCCTCCATTCCACATAACAAAGACCTTTATCTAACCTCTCCCAAATATCCTCGTCAATGCCTCTCTTGGTCATCCAAGTGAATTTTTAACCAATAAATCCCATATCAACAAGCTTGTTACTGATAATCAACTCCCCAAAACCGGTTTTAGAGAAAGAATTACAGCCTCCTCTTTTCTCCGAGCTACTAACAATCTCATTAAAATCCCCCATAATCATCTAAGGACCCTTGAAGCATGATTAATCTCTTTTAGTGACACTCACAATAGGATGAGGTCGTTCCCATAGGGATCGAGTGACCGATTACCAAAATTGATTAGTCTAAGTGCTATTCAAACAATCATATTGAAACGTTTTCATTTTAAACAAACTAAACTAGATTAATAAAAGGTTTTATGCTAAAGCAATAGATAAATGACACAAAATAAACTCAAATGTGATTACGGAGAGAAATATGCTAGGACTTGACTACACCCCACCCTATATTGATTTCCGTTCTAAACTCAATTGAACACCCAAATTATGCTTATGTAATTCATAGATTCATGCACCCCAATATTAACCTACAATCTCAGTCGAGTAAAATAGGTTACACCCAAAATCATACCCAAGCCTATCTCTCGATTACTCGGAATATATGAATGGGTTCGTTAAGGACATTGGCACACTAACGAATCCTATATGCTAGCCTAAGTAGGTTTACTTTTCTAGACATACATAGAGGACGTTTTGTCGATTATGTGGTATGCGTCTCCGGTCGGTACATAACACACCATCGAAATAACAATCAATAGGAGATCAATCTATTAATATAACATTAAACATGCTAAAACATCCTTACAAACTACAAGTAGCAAAATAAGGGATAAACAAAGGTTAATATAAATATATTGTCATAGGTGGGGTTTCATCAAATCCTAGCACTAAGTGATTAGCTTATCTCACAAAGTGTTGCCATACAATAGATTAAATCAATTAAATACATGGCTATGTAAAGGAAAATAAAAAGAATAAAGATTAGAGAAAACTAATGAGATCTTCTCTTCTTCCTTTACCCCTCTCTTCAACTCTCTTTTGGTTCCAAAAGATGAAGTGATGGTGGATGTGGTAAAGAGAAGTGATGGGTGTATATGTGGGTGGAAGAGATGGTGGAATGAGAGGGTTTTTGGTGGATTTGGCTTTAAGGTTTGGTTTCCTTTGTGTGGCTCCCCTCTTCCTCTTTTGTGATGTGTCAAAGAGAAGTATAAATATGGGTTCAAAATAGGGCTAAAATCTCGTCCAAAATGACCAAGATACGGACCACTGCGGTAGGGGTTTTACACAATTTGAGGAAGTGGCATCTGGACCACGGTAAGCTTAGAGGATTTCTGTTGCGAGGGTGTCGAGGATTGGATGGCAGCGGCACTTCAATCGCGGAAAATTTATGTTGCTAGGGTGCAGCTAGCTTGCCGCTGCTGAGGAACTCGAGCTTGGACGCCATAGAAGCTTTGGAGAATTGGAGCCGAGAGAAAAGTGTGCATGAAGGCGTGAAAAGGGTTTCAAATGAACCGGGGGTGCACGTCGTCGTTCTGGGCAGAAAACTACAGGAAACGACGTGGGAAAACGATCAAAACAGTGCCGGGTTGAAGCCGGGTCGAGTCACCGGGTCAAGTCGCTGGGTCGGGTGCGCGGGTCTGCGCAGACCCACTCAAGGTTGAAATCGCTGACGTCAGGCTGATGTGGCGGGGTGCGCTTAGTGTCGGATTGGGGTGAACTCAGCAACTGGGCCTGATCTGCTGTTGGGCGAACCGGATTTGGGTCGAGTCGGGCCAGGTCGGGCGAGGGCCTAGAGTGAAACGCACCGTTTCACTAATCCACGTGGCACGCACGCGTGCATTCTTTGGTAAATTATAGAAGGTACCCCTCAACTCTTCCTTAATCACAATTTCTTCAATATATTCTCCATATTTTTCACTTTGACCCATGATTCTCCAAAATTACTCAAATGCCTCTAAACTCCATAAATACCTGAAACACTTATTTTATTATATTAAATACCCGGTTTTACCCGAGAAACTAACTCAAAATGATACGGAAATGAGGCTACACTTTGTGTAGGAATGAAGCAGTCAAAGCACTTTCGTAAGGAGCTAAGATAATCCCATAGAAATCTCCTAATAGTGATACTTGGATTAGCATAAACTATAGTGAGAACCCATACTTTATTTCCTTCTGCCACTACAGCAGTGATAGTGTGCCTAGAACTGGCCACAACATGCAACTTCACAATCTTACCATTCTAGAGCAGCCAGATACCCCCAGAAAACCTAGAAGCCTCCACAATGAATCTGTTAGAAAAACCCAATTTATCAGCAACTTTACTAGCCTTAGAACCACTAATCCTAGGCTCAAAGATGGCAATTGCCTCAAAATGTTGAAATCTTCTAATAACAGAAATAATTTTATCAAAATTCTTTTTCCCTGCACCCCTAACATTCCACGTGCAAATCATTTAAAAAAGATAAAAAAGGGAACCTATTCCATAACCACCTTCATTGCCTCCTCTAATTTGAAGGCAACATCATCAAAATTAACACTACCATCAACATTCACAAACTGATTATTTTTATTATTTACCTATCAATGATAGAGTAACACTTACCATTGGCCGAAAAAGAATTGAACCTCAGACCCCACTACTCCCATCACCTCCTTGTGTAGTGACTGTAGAACATCTGAGTCCTCAAGAACTTCTTCCATATCATTAGATCTTGAGTCAAGAACACGTACATTGCCCTTGTTGCTAGTTCTTCCCTTTCCCACAAACCGCCTCTCAACCACATTATCCTTAAAAGGTTTATTAAAACAATTATTTTCTGTAACATCATCTTTCAAATATTTAGTTATGCGGGACTAACATCTTTCTTCCTAGAAGATCTTATATTAGAAATCTCTGTCAGAACTGTACTTGGCTAAGCCATGTTATACGAGCTCAGACCTACATCAGATATACCCATACCAATCTCTTCTTCCAACCCCTCAGAAAGAATAGAAAATCTGGAACCACCCACCTTCTTGGCACCATTCTTCACACCCTTGTTGGTCAATACCGTTTTCCTAGCATCACTTCCCACTACTTCTTTTGCAAGCTTTTTTCTACCTTCCCTATTCTTCCCATATTTATCAGCTACATGTCCAGACAAACCATTAATATTTCGACTACCATTACCGGTTTTTCCAAGATTAGCAACGGTTCCACTTTTCTTTCCAGCATAAAACGACCCCACATTGTTTCTATTTGTCCTGCCATAAGAAACTTGCAACCACGGCCTAAAGGTGTCCTTCTCAACATCATTTTGCACCTTTTCTTTTTGTACATCAGCCTGAGCAGTCCCACTCTGCTCACCCATGTCCAATGTGTATCCATTCTTACTATGCCCCATTCTTCGACAATTATAACATATTATCCCAAGATTTTCATATTCAACACGCACACACATGTCTTCCACACTAAGAGAACCCTTTAAAGGCTTGGTGATATCAATCTTAACACAAATCCTAGCAAACCGTCCCCTAGCTTGAGTCTCATTAATCGGATCAACATTGAATGTAGTACCCAACATACCCCCTATATTCCTGAGGAGATCAACATCTATCCATTCCATAGGGAGTTTCGAAAGTCTGACCCACACCGGCATCCTCTGAATTTCCTCCTCTCCAGGAACAAAATTCGGTCTCCACTTCTGAATACCAGGTATTGATTCACAATAGTCCAAGGCCCTCCAGTTAAAATGAATTTCATGTCTTCAACCATCTGAAATTGTGCAACGAAATAGCCATCTTCCAAGTCAGTGAGTTGCCATTACCTAATCAGAAGCCACTTTTGTCTCAATTTCGTGATCATAAAATTGAGAGTGTAGGGTCTTCCCATGATTTTCAGAATCAGAGAGTTGGACCAAGGTTTGCACAGCTGCTGCTTCAGATTTTCCGATAACCTCATATTCGATCCATTTAACCCCTCAGAGATCAAGATATCCCCTTCCTCAATCCTCAACTTCTCCTTCCCTGTAGCAAAACCAGTCCAATTACCCTGATTTGATTGGCCCAAATTTTTTGATTTGAAACTGGTATCCACAGAATTCCTCAATTCTCCTCCATCGACGTCTTTGTGAGAACGGGCTCGCTTGACACTCATTCTGGGATCTGGCGGTTTCTTCTTTAAAATCTTGCTCCCCTCTTGGGCAGGTTGAGAAGAGAACGTGAAGATTTCCTCTATTGATCACTTAAAAGAAGCAAGAAAATGTGGCGCGTGATTAAGATTTTCAGTCACATCTTTTTTTTATTTATTTGAAGAGAGTTTCACGTCTCTTTTACTTGTTCTTCAAACTATATTATTGGTTGCGTCTACTCTAATGTTTTGTTATTTCTTAAAATGAACCTCAATTATGTTTTTCTATTTTAATACTTTATGAGGAAAACAAAAAATTGGATGAAATTTTCTACGCATGGTTCCAAAATGTGTGTCCTCCCACTTTTAACATCGACACATGGAAAACATTTTTTTAATTATAAATATTTTGAATGTATTTGACTTTTAAAAAAAATATATTTATATAATTTTGAATTATTATTAATAACTAAATAAAAAATTTTAATTATTAAATTACTTGTTTAAGTTTTCTTTAATATATTAAAATATTATAAATATGTAACAAATAATAGTTGAAAGAGCATAAGTGTAAAAGTATTTATTTTCAGATATTTGTAATTAAAAAAAATAAACAACTTATCATTTATATTTAGTTTTCAATTAAAAAAAAAAATTAAATATGTCATTCAGTTTTCAGTCACTTTTCAATCTTTAGTGAAATTCAGCAACATTCAGTTTTCAGATAAAAAATCAAACACAACCTAAGTTTACTTAGAATTCAAAATTAAGTAAAAAGAAAGTAAAATAGGCCTCATCTCATCAAATGCATCGAATTTAATATCATGATAAATCATAAAATTGGTAATTTAGACTGAAAATTTTAAAGTTAACATTAGACATTACAACTCTACATTTTGACGTATTAGAGCATCTCCAATGTAAGTGTGACTTGTTAAAAAAAAAAAGATGTCAGGTAGGATAAACATACGGTCTATTAAAAAAAAGTATCTCAAATGCAGTTGTGCATTTTCAATATTACTCTAATGTGGCAAAAAATAAATAAATAAATAAAAATTAGACATTGTCAATATGACCGTCTACTTTTAGACAGCCTGTTGCACAACTATTTTTTCGATTGACTCAGTAAATATTTAAAATTGACATTGATTTATTTTTCATCTATGTTTGGTAATGAAATTAAAAAAAAAAAAAAAAAATTTTGAAAACGTCATTAAAAATAAATGTGTTTTAAACATAAACATTGGAAACCAAATTTTAAGTTGATTGTCTATCAAGTCTATTTTTATACCACATAGGAAATAAGTCTCTTGACATTGTTATCATGTCAACGATTTTTGGTATATAAGCCACTTTTACATTGAAGATGCTATTAATACACATATCGATATACATTTATTTATTTTTTATTTTAAAGGGACACATCACACATATCGATATCTATTAATGATCATTTAATTCACCATTGTATGTCATATGAATTATACTTATCATATTAGTGCATCTCCAATGCAAATATGCATTTTTGAGTTTCTAAGTAACGTCATATCAGCATTTCTATTTATTATAGGCCCACTTTTGAAAAAAAAATTAAAGAAATGCATATTCACATCTCCAATACAATTATCTAAAGTCAAATATGCATCAATTTTATATCTAATCATAATAAAACAATTATTATACTCTCTCTCCTCTTTATTTTACAATTAAATGAGGTTTAATATAATTGGTAGAAAAAGTTGAAAGCTTTAATCTTATTGGTGGAAAGGGTTAGAAATCCTAGTCAGCATTTCTAAGAGAGTTTCTAGAATTAGAAACTCAACTCTATATTCTCTAACTTTTTTTTGGCCACATCATCTCCATATTCAACTTAAATAATAGCATTGGAGAGAGTTTTTCTAACTTTTTAAATATATATCCTATGTGGCATTCAATTTTCTCCAAATGTATAATAGTACTGGAGATGCTCTTATAAGTTGAATTGTGAATTATAATATCTAACATTATTGAAATTTTTATCATCAGAGCACACGTCAGGTTTGAAGTTTGAAACCTTATACCTCCTTCAAACATATTAAAATATGTGATAACAATCTCAATCAAATTGTGGAGATGTGAATAGTATACCTTTACACAGACATAATCTCATCATTTTACTGAAGAAATTTAATAAGTTTTGTATGTTTGAAATTCCCTTGAACCAAGATCTCCTCACATCAATTCCCTCATATTATTATTTTTTTTATTTTTAACTATATACTCACATGGAGTGATGGAGGTAGGACCACTATTATTGTACCAAACCCCATATGTTTAGAAGGAAATAATTTCCGGTGCAACTAGATCCAGATGCATCCTCTATTATGAACGCGCTAAAATCGTAACGGGTATATATATGATGCATCATGGTGCCCCCAAAGTTTTCCAAGATTGGAAAACTTGGTGTAGAACAATTTTTTATCTTCAAAAGTTAACTTTATCCTAAAATGAAGGGCAAACAATATATTTTTTTTCAACTCTTACTCGTAAAATGGGATCAAAAATCAAAAGCAACCAAACCCACTTACCTTTTCAATTGATGAAAATTGTCACTTTTTTTTTACATGAAAAGATTTGGATTGAATGGTCTCTGCAATCGTGTGGTGTGGACCTCTTCTATGAATATATGATTGAAAAAAAAAATTAAAGTTGCATTCCTTAACGTAAACACCACAACATTAATAATTATAAGAACATTGTTGGGGCTCAAGGTAATGAAAATAACAGGATCAATCAAATGGCATTTTAAAATTTTGAGTTTCAAATAAGGACAATCTTGGTTCAATTTAATTATATGTCTGTTCAACAGTTTGAGACTTTGAGGTCATTATTCTTCCATTGTTGTTACCTCAATAGCATAATTTATTTTTCTAATAATAATAATAAACATATGTGCAATGTTGGTGTTAAATCTATATTTTCGTTTAATTATCTTCGTCATTTACCTTTTTCATTTATTTATCTTCATCAACGAGAAATACTTAATCTTATCGTTAAAAAGCTTGCGATAATTTTAAATATATACAAGTATCAACATATTGACATGGTATAAGAACACATAGCTAACTACAATATCTATATATCTACCTATTTAGAACATATATATATATATATATATATTTTTTTTTTTTGAAGAATTTTATTATTGTTAGGATTCGAGCTGCTGACTTGGGAGTCATTTGTCCAAGTCCCTAGCTTATCCATCTACCAACATAACTACGCCCCTGAGACATCTTTTTTTTTTTCATATTAATGGTGAGATTCAAATCGTATTATATACATTTTTAAATATGAAGAGTTTTTCCTCCAATATTATAAAAGTAAATATATCGCATTATACGTATAGATATACAAACTCTACGTATAATACTTGATTTCATTTCGGCGGTTCTCGACATACCCGCCCATATAATATTTGATTTCATTTCGGCGGTTCTTGACATACCCGCCCATGCGAGTGATTGTAATAGTTAAATATATCTTGAATTTGGTAGTCAAATGTTTTTATTGCTTCCAAAGAAAAACAATACATTATAGGGAAATAATCATTTTCCCCTTATAGTTTGTTATATTAGACATTTTTCTCTCTCTAATTTCAGTAACGGTTATTTCCCCCCTAAAAACCAAAATATTAGACATTTTACCCCCTATAGTTTCAGTAATTGCCATTATTCCCCATATAAACCAAAATATTAGACATTTTACCCCTAATAGTTAGGTAATCCATTAGTCAATAACTTTGACCGTCAAAAAACCAATTAAATGACTTTATTACCCTTGAACAAATTAGTTATACCCTATAATGACA
This sequence comes from Acer negundo, assembly GCA_035582765.1. Lineage (NCBI taxonomy): Eukaryota > Viridiplantae > Streptophyta > Magnoliopsida > Sapindales > Sapindaceae > Acer > Acer negundo. Next base: position 2,423,067 of record CM069236.1, on the reverse strand, counting down.
CCACTAATTTATTTTAAAGAAAAAAAATCATAAAAAATAAAAATAAAAATAATAAAAGTATTTTAAAAAAACATAATTGAAAATAAAAAATTATAAAATTAAATTAAAATTTAAAAAAATTAAGTATTTCAAAAAAAAATATTAATGTTTCTTCAATATTTTTATATTAATTAAAAATTTTAATTATTTTTACATTTCATTCTTTATATTAATGTTTTTTAAATGAAATTTTTATTTTTACATTTCATTCTTTATATTAATTTTTTTAAAAATAAATTATTCAATATTTCAAAAAAAAAATGTTTTTTACATTATTTTTACATTAATTAAAATTTTTAATTATTTTTATAGTTCATTCTTTATATTAATGTTTTTTAAATGAAATTTTTATTTTTAAATTTCATTCTTTATATTATTGTTTTCTAAATAAAATTTTTATTTGTACATTTAATTCTTTATATTTATTTTTGTTTAAATAATTTTTATTAAAGTTTAATTAAATTTTAATTTTTCATTTCCAATTATGTTTTTTTAATATACTTTTATTAGTTTTAATTTTTTTTCCTTTAAAAACAGATAGCGGTGTCATTAGGGGACATATATAATGTGTTTAAAGGTAATAAGGTCATTTAATTGATTTTTTGATAGTCAAAGTTGTTGACTAATGGACTGTTTAACGATTATAGAGAAAAATATCTAATATTTTAATTTTTAAGGGTGGAAATGGCCATTATATAAACTAGAGGAGGTAAAATATCTAATATTTTAGTTTTTAAAAGATAAATGGTTATTATTGAAACTAAAAGGAACAAAATATCTAATATAGCAAACTATAGTGCGGAAAATAATTATATACCTACGTTATACGTAGCAGAAGTCAGTGAATCAATGAAAACATAAAAAGAAGAGAAGAAATGGAATCCAATGCTTTTTACTATTGCCATTATAGGCGGTACACACAATCAACTATGACCTTTGTAACCCATTATTCCACGTGGCAGAATAAGGACGGTCTAATTGTTATGACATGGGTCACATGTCCACAAAACCGACCAATCAGAAGGTTGTAAGTCTGACGTGGGACAGTCTCCTCTCCTCATCAGGACCCTTTATCCGTCACAATCAGCAAAAGGGAATTGGTTGGACCCTAATTGTCGAAAGCTTGAACTTTTTTGTTTTTTTTTGACTCAAAGCTTGTTTTTGAGAAAAATCAAGTGGTGTCCCTACCGTTTTTAACATGGGGATTCACGCACCGGAACAGGACGGTCTTGATCCACCGGTGAGGAAACGTGCAATGATTTTTAGTTGCCAGTTGGCTTGTCTCTTGCACGTTGATCTAACGACAAACCAAGTATAATGATCCATGATTATATGATGTGATTTTATTTTATTTTTTTTGATGTCCGACATCGATGGGATTAAGAATTTATTAAGAACCAGTAAAATCACCTGCTATAAATATTATTTAGAATGGATTTTCACTAAAATCTCTTAACATTTTATGATTTAATAAATAATCGTGAGACACCCGATTCCTGTCACAAACTCATAACTATCATAAAATTTTAAAGAAAGTGTATAATAACTTTGTTAACGAATAAAAATGTTTATATCGAACAGTCTATTTGTGACCCATCTAATTAAAATCCTAATATTTTTTTTTACTTTGTTTAATCGCATATAACAGTCAAGTCAAGAGGATATCAATACTCTATCAACGGTTCAAATTTCAAATATCAACTTTCATAACATTGTAATATTATATCTACCCTCACAAAACAGTACAACACCTTCCCCACACATGTTTAGACATGCACTAAATGAAGCAAGCTAATTACTATTACAATCATTAAATCAATTTAATCATATCAAACTAGATTCTAGTATGGATTGTATTATTACATTACTATCATATAAGGTTGTTTACTTATCATAATATATATAATTTAAATACTTAACTTTTTTTTTGCGAAAAAGAAATATCATTCAACCAAAACGGATTACAACTAAGCTGGGCAATCGTCCGGAACAATTGAGGCTATACAATGAGGAACCTCTTCCATCCAAAACAACTCATCATCAAGAGTGAGACCAAACTTAGCAAGGCTGTGGACTACCATGTTAGTCATCCTTAAAGCAAAGACAATCCTACAATTTGTATAGAAATCCAAAAAAATACCCTATATCATTAATAATAGTCCCAATAATTAGAGAGAGAGAGAGAGATTGCAAGAGTTAATCATCTTAACTAAAGCTTGGGTACATCATACAAGCAAGGAAGGAAGACAACAAATTAATCTTTTTTAATTTTTTTTTTGTCTTCCACTCAAAATATTTTACTATTACTCTAGTAAATGTAAGATATAATACAATAACATAATAATATCAAACAATGAAAACTGTGACATGGGAGACAAAATACCTAAGTAAAATTAAAAGTAGCTATTATATTTACTCCAATTTTGGACTCTATCTCTCTCTCTCTCTCTCACTCTGTCTTCAAGAAAACACTTGACTCCAGTCCTGTTTGTGTAAGTTTGCAATAGTACCTTGAAACCCTTCTTCACACACAACCACTCCTCACATTTGCCTAGCTACATTGTCCTCCTCCTCGACCGCCACCACCACCACCATTTTCAGAACACCTCACACTCTCACTAGTAGTGCAACTACTGGTTTAGTAGTGTACACCACTCTCTCTGTATCTCAACAACAAACAACAACAAAGAAGAAGAAAGCTCTCTACTTTGTAATCAAACCTCCAATGGATCTCATTCTCACTGTCACTCTCATTGTTCTACTTGCAACTTCTAGAGGTAAGAACAAAACCAAAAAACCAGAAAAAGAAAACGTATATCTTCATGGGTTTTTGTTTCTCTCACATTTTCTCTTCTTATCCATCCAAAAAAACAAATAAAAATGTAATCTTTTTTAAGCTTCTCTTACATGGAAATATTTCTCTTCAACACTAACTTGAAAAAAAAAAACACAACTTTATTTTGTTTTTTGTTTTTTGTTTTAACAACAACTGGGTTTGGTTGTGATGACTTTGAAAGGTGTTTCAAGTGCAACTTTCACATTTGTCAACAAATGTGACTACACAATCTGGCCCGGAGTTCTCGCAAACGCCGGCAGCTCTACACTCGACAGCACCGGATTCGAACTCCCAAAAGACTCCTCCCGCTCTTTTCTCGCCCCCACCGGCTGGTCAGGCAGATTCTGGGCAAGAACCGGCTGCAATTTCGACGGATCCGGATCTGGGTCATGTCTCACCGGCGATTGCGGGTCGGGTCAGGTCGAATGCAACGGACTCGGCGCCGCACCGCCCGCCACACTTGCCGAGTTCACTCTTGGCACCGGTGGGCAGGACTTCTACGACGTCAGCCTCGTCGACGGGTACAATCTCCCCATGATCGTGGAAGGGTCGGGTGGGTCGGGTGAATGCGCCGCGACTGGATGCGTGACGGATGTGAACCAACAGTGCCCGGCGGAGCTGAGGGCCGGCGACGGCGAGGCTTGCAAGAGTGCGTGTGAGGCGTTCGGGAGCCCGGAGTACTGCTGCAGCGGCGCGTTCAACACGCCGGCGACGTGTAAGCCGTCGGTGTACTCGCAGATGTTCAAAGCCGCGTGTCCGAAATCTTATAGCTACGCGTACGATGATGCCACCAGCACCTTCACCTGCACCGGAGCTGACTATACAGTGACGTTCTGTCCTTCCTCTTCTCCAAGGTAATATTTTTAATTTCTCTTTTTTTTATTTATTTTTTTTAGCTTCAATATGGCTTGAAAAATTAAAAATAAATAAATAAATATATGATTTAATGTGTATATTTTAAAAATATTATCAAATATTTACTTAATTGATCTTCACTCAAAATGTTTTTATTATTATTTTCAACCTTGAATCTTCATATTATTGTATTTTTAGCATCTAGTTTTGGTGATATTAAACTTTAGTCAAAATTTGTAATATTACTAAATTTTTATTTATTTATTAAACAAAGAGAGTATTCAATTGTTAAAATAGTCATTTTCTTTGTTTTGTATAAAGATTAATTTTATTTTCTGTAATTTTTATAGAATAATGTCTTTCCTTTATGATTTTTTTGGTTTATTATAATGTTTTATAATTGTTTAGATCATTTTTTTTTTTTAGTTTATAGAATATATATAGATCATTCTATTTATTTGGGGTTGTTGGGTTGCTATTAGTTCCATTAATGTAATTGATTCAGAGATTATTTTTCTGACGTACACGATTAGAAAAATCTGATCAAGAATTATTTTTCTGATGTAAACAATTAGAAAAATTTCCACCCTACTGTCATTTCATTAATAATAGATGACATGATAATAAATGCATGTAATCGAGCCGGTAGTCACGGGATATGCAACTCCCATTAAGAGGAAATCTTCTCACGTCTGGAGATTTAATGACAAATATGGGACTCGAACCCCTGTCTACGTCCTTCAAACCTATGAAATGACAGTAAGGCGGAAATCCGTAATTATTTACAAAAGTATCCCTTTAATTTACTGTATTTATGATTTGGGTTCCAATTTCTTCTAATGTTGCAGTCAGAAATCTTCAAGCTATGCACCACCAATGACAGGATCATCAACATCACCGCAACAAGGCTCCTCTTTGGATTATTCGGGTTATGGATCCGGTTCAGGTTATCCAGGTACTGGTGCGGCTGGGACAGGAGGAACAACCGAGTCCAGGACCGGTTCCGGAGAGACCATGCTTGCAGATGGGTCATATTTTGCTGGTTTGGCTTTAGGAGACTCACCAAGAACAACAACAGCCTCATTCACCGGTGCTCTTCAATTTACATGTCTAATATCACTCTTGTTCTCATTTTTCTACTTGTAGCTTCTCTTTAATTCAATTTTTGCTTTTGTTCTCTCTCTCTCTCTCTCTCTTTGATGTGAATTCTTTTACATATTTGCTTGCAGCCTTTGTTAAATTAAGGAAAAAAAAAAAAGCTGACAGGATTCTTGTTCCTCACTGTAAACCACCCCCCACCCACATCAAGATTCCAAAAATTTTGAGAATATTTTGTGTTTTCAAGCAACAAATAGTGTCAAAGATGGTTTCTTTGAACCATACTCGAACCAGATGTAATGTGAATGTATGAAGAGGATTGTTGGCTGGTGGTGGTGTAAGGATTTTTCATTTGCTGGATCTGCAAGTTTTTAGGTGCTTGCTTTTTTGCTTTTGTCTGCTAAAATACAAGAAATTCTTCTGAGCCCTAATCTGTCTGTCAATGCTCTATTATTTTTCTTTGGTGAGCTGTGGAATGAAATCATTGGTGTTGAAAAAACTTTGAAAGTAAAAATAATTTGTTTCATGTGGACCACTTTGGCAAATGCTTTAACTTTGTATTATAAATTCAAAAAGAGGAGGGAATAAAGTCATCAAGTGGGAGATCAGAGTTGTTTTATACTGTGATTGGATTTGGAGGTGTGATTATTGTAATCCCCATTTAAACTTTTTCTGCTGAAAATACTCTGAAAAGAGGATTTGATGTTTCCATAATAAGAAGAGAGACAGAGAGAGCTCAGCTAAAAAAAAAAAACAAACCAGTAAACATTGTTGTGCCATTCACTCTCACCCTTTATTTATTTATTTATTTTTAGTTAGATATTTCATGTAGGAATGGTAACGGGTCGGATCGGCCCGCCTCAATCCCAAAACCCTTTTTTTTTTTTTTTTAATAGGTTGCCTCAAACTTGACCCGTATTCCGAATGAATTTTCGATTTTCGCCCCAAACCTGATCCGATTGGGTCAGGAGTGCTCCAAACACGACCCAAATGACCCGATTCGTTATATCATTTTAAAAAAATAATCTCAAACCACTAAATATATAAATTTTTTTACGGTATGATTGCATTTTATGAACTTAATTTATTACTTTCGAACAAAAAACTTGATTTCTGATTTGTGGGTGAGATCGCAAATCAATATTTAAGTTTCTTTTTCTTCATTAGAATTTATGATTAGTAAATACGCCGGAAATTTTGATACTGAATGCTAGATGGCATCATACATTTTTCATTGCGATTGTGCCATATTTACCTCTTAATATGATAAGGAGACAGGAATGTCCTGAACAGAGAAGCAAGACACTTGAAACATTTCTAGCAGTTTGAGGATTTGAGCTTATACATTCATGCATTTGCTATTCATGTGACAGTATTGATACTTCTGAAAAACTTGTTCAACCCGCTTCGTACCTTGATCCAATCGATCGATCCATTGAAAGGCTAATCTCTGTTCGTTTTGACGGATTAATATAATCAAGGGAGAGCAATGTGTTACGAGATTCTTCAAAACTCGAAAGAGCTAAAATAACAATAACCCGTATTCAAATTCAATTAATGACTTTAGCAAAAATGTTCCTAGACTGAATCTAGATATATTTCTACTATAGAATTTATTGATTGATAAATTTTCACAATCGAATGCTAACATGTTTGGTTTCATCGCTTCGACAGAGCGAGAAAGTGGAGTTTGAAGTTTTGTTTCCATACTTTACAGTCACTCTGTATTCACCTAAGAAGCCATAGAAGCTGTACGAGCCATGGTCATCTGTGTGTCCATTTACTTCTCCAGTTTGCCATTCTTTGAAGAGCTTGTTGTCGACAACATCGCCGGCTGGTAGGTTCTGCAGATTGTTGTCTGTCAAGCACATCTGGTAGCACCCATTTGGATGCAATGCTGTCCACAACAGTATCCCATTCACAGATGGATGTGAGAATCCCTCTCTCAGTACTTGATCTAGATATACAGCCTGTGGAAGAAGAAACCGAAAAGAAAGAGTTAAATCCATATAAGTGGAGAGGTTCGTTTCTCAGGCTTTTTATTTTGTATAATGAACAGTACATTTTTAAGATAGTTTTTACTAGTTTCTCAGGTTTATTTTAGGAAGTGTTTTATCAGAAAATTGGTGTGAAGAAGTGGAAAACCCTCTCTCTATACATGCTCTAGAACAACCAAAAAGAAAGAGTGAAATCCAAGTTTTTTTTTTTTTTTTTCTACAATGAATGGTATGTTTTCAGGATTGTTTATATAGTGTTCGATTGGAAATAAACAAAGAAGTTTTTTTCAGGAAGTGTTTTATCAGAAATTTGGTGTGAAGAAGTGGAAAACCCTCTCTATGCTTGCTCTAGATAAACAACCCTAGATAAACAACCAGAAAAAAAGAGTGAAATCCAAGTGGAGAGGTTTCTCAGGGTGTTTTTTGTATAATGAATGGTAGTTTTCAGGATTGTTTTTATAGCGTTTGATTGAAAATAAACAAAGACTTTATTTGAGGAAGTGTTTTATCAGAAAATTGGTGTGAAGAAGTGGAAAACCTCTCTCAATACTTGCTCTAGATAAACAACCAAAAAGAAAGAGTGAAATCCAAGTAAGTGGAGAGGTTTCTCAGGTTTTTTCAGGATTTTTTTTTTTTTTTTTTTAAGGTGTTTGATTGAAAATAAACAAAGATGTTATTTAGGAAGTGTTTTATCAGAAATTTGGTGTGAAGAAGTGGAAAACCCTCTCTCAATACTTGTTCTAGATAAACAGCCGAAGAGAAAGAGTGAAATCCAAGCAAGCTAACAGGTTCTCAGGTTTTTTCATATAATGAACAACAACTTTATTTGCTTACCTGTGTTTTTTTATCAAGTGTACTACTGATATCAACCTCTGTGAGCCAAATAGGAAGTCCTAGAGTGGCCAGTTTGTCAAGAACAGCCCTCATAAGAGGAAGATTTGGTACTGTAAAGTGACCTTCAAGGCCTATTCCGTCCATAGACACCCCACCGCGTTTTAGTTCTTGTAGTCTCGAAATGTAGCTATCAACCGTTGAATTCACATCGCTGCAAGTCTCCACCACATTGAACTCATTCATAAAAAGTGTCGCCAAAGGGTCTAACGCGTGGGCTGTTTCGTAGAAATGCAAGGTTGCATTAGGTCCAAGTCGTTGCTCGTAGAAATCAAAATGTAGCATCTCATTGCTGACATCCCAATGAATGAATTCCTCCTTATACTTGCTCATCAAGCTTTGTATCCGGGAGTTTACAGCTGCTTGAAGTTCTGGTCCTGACAGATACCGAACCCAAGCTGGTGTATACTTTGGATCTTCCCAGAATATATTGTGGCCTCTAGCAATTATCTGATTCGCTCGAAGAAATTCTAACATCTTGTCTGCTAAGGTGTAGTTGAGCTTCCCTGGTTCGGGTTCTGTTACATACCACTTGAGCTCATTTTCGAACACTGCTACGTTAAATCGCTCCACGAACCATTTCTGCAACAACCGGAACAAATTATGCTAATCTAGCATGCAATGTCACACAATGTTCAGAGGATCATAGTGCACATAATTACCTGGTAGAGTGAATTTCCAAGAATTGTTTTTGAAATTGCGGATCCAAACGGAAAATCCTTCGAGACTTGCTCTATAGCAATTGATGCTCCTAGTAATCTGTCTCCATTTCCATCTGCGACATGAATTGTCACAGCACGTTTCCTTTCCTGCACATATTTTGTGATTTAACATCTTATTTTTTTTTGAATTCGGTACCTCGTCAAGTGTTTACTGATTAGTGCTCACATTGTTGATTATATATTGCTGGTTGAACCTCCACTCTTGATCAGTGAATGGCTGCAATGAAGCACTATCAATTGCTATATTGATATCTCTGTAGTCTGAATTCTCAAATAAAAGAAAAGACAATTTCGCCGGTGAATCAAGAACGAATCCACCTTTAAGAAATGACCAGCATCCATGATTAGCAAGAACAGTCCCTATACAATTATATGTCGCGTCTTCTGTCTTCAGACTCGCCTGTATATGAGCTGAATAAGCGCCCTGAATCTTCACCCAAACTGCCAAAAAAAGGCCAACAAGTGAGGCATATTGTGGTTACACATCACAAAACTCATGGACTAATATCCGAAAAGAGCGAAAACATACCAGAGAAGCAATAGATGGTTCCTTGAGTGAGATTGTGCAATACGAAAGCTGGAGAGTAGAAACCTGTCGAGGAATCGGCAATGCTGATCAGGTTTTCAGGGGCCTCGTGTTTCAGAATTCCTCCATTGTAAAGAGGCTTCTCTGGCTGCTCTTTGCACTGCAAAAACAAACATTTTTTTGCATACCCAAATCAACAATGTAACTCAACACAAACTTACCACCGCATAATCTGGCTTGGTTAAAAGAGCACTCATTCAGTCTAGTAATATTCAGAATCGGTATTTCAAAAAAAAAAAACTCAACATAAACTTGAAATTATTACCATTATATAAATATATTTTGTTAATTACCTCAGTGTAAGCAGTGAAATCATACAGGGGTCCATCTACAGAGAGAATAAAAAATAAAATAAAATAAAATAAAATAATCAGAAATTAAGTTAATTAAACAAACATTTGTGAAAACACTAACATTTAGAGAGAGAGAGAGAGAGAGAGAGAGAGAGAGAGAGAGAGAGAGAACCATAAGATATGACCAAGGAAACTCCATTAATGAGAAGCAAAAACACCAATAGAGCACTACTGTGATTCATTTTTGTTGAAAAGTACTTCTTCTTCTTCTTCTTCTTATAAGTTGATGATGATCGGTCACTCACTTCCAAAGTTAATGGAGTGGAGTACTGGAGTGGAGGGCATGAATGAGTTCACAAGTGAAATAGTGAGTTGTATAAAAACATTCTCGTGTGTCGATTCCTGTTGCTCACATGCAGTGGATGAAACAGAGGGATAGATGGTGAGTTTCATGTGAACTTTAAAAATGAGACAATTCGCTTGTTTTACACCTCATATTAATAACAAGTTTTTCGTAAATTCGTTTTTCATTTTCACCGAGAAAATTCTTAAATACAAACTGTTCTGTCTGATAATGTCTCATGTTCAGGTTTAAGTCGTTATATCCGTAAGTGGTAATAAGCATCGATTTTACCATTATTTATGCTTAGATCAATAACTCCCAAAGGGGGATGCAATTGCAAAAGACATTTTATTATTGTTTAGTTGGATTTATCGAAACTTCAAATATTCTTGTGTCACTCTTTTGCATTGATTGGAATGTTAAAGAGAGAGAGCTGTTAATGGGCAAATGATGTTTGATTTGTTGTCTCAAACGTATTGAGTATTTTACAAATCCAAGAATGCAACAACTATTGAAAAAATAAAAAAAAAATAAAAAAAAGCTATTGCTAGTTGTTCTTTCATTTGTCATCTTCCTCTTTTTAATGGTAAATGTAGAATCAATTGACTAGAACTTATATTTGTTGTTAACAATGTTTCTTCCCTATCGTTATTGTTTGTGTTTGTATTCTTTTAAACTATTATTTAAAAGGTTTAAAATCAAGGAATACTTTCTAAATTTTTAATAAAATCAATCGATCAGGTATTTACTTGTTTTTTTTTTCTTTTGAAATCAAACACTAAACCGATCAGGGATTTATCGAGATCTGTCGAGATCAAACAATATAGGGGTTTTTACAATTTAGTTCCAATCTAATTGAAAAAAAATTACACTTTTTTACTTACTAATTAATTTTTCAACAAATTGGTCCTAATATGATTCAAAATACAACAAATTGGTCTTAATATTTTGACTAATCTTATGATCAATTTGTTGTATTTTGAATTATATTATAACCAATTTGTTGAAAAATCAATTAACAAGTAAAAAAAGTGTTTTTTCCCAATTAGATTGGGATCAAATTGTAAAAACCTCAACAATATATGTATGATCAAGATACCTACTCTCACAACATTAGAATGAAAAAAAAAAAAAAAAAAGCATTACACATCATTGTAAAATACAAATACACATGGTGAGAATGTGAGAATCAAACCGACCAAGATATCTACAAAAATCCCAAGCAGAGGCTTTAGGGCAGATATATCATTGTGTCTTTTCTTTGAAAGCAAGGTTGCTTCGCCTCTACAAGTGAGCAGCATGAGGCCAGAGCTAGAGCTTGCATGCGCGCATGATCAATAATATGCCCTAAACTATTGGGACCTCATAGGCATGCTTCCATTCCATCTTCAGCTTTTTCACAAAATAAAAACCCGACACCCTGATCAGATCGGGAGTTTGTCGAGAGAAAACCTATCTAAACCAAACACTACAAGCATAATTACTCGCATAGCTATAGCTACGCTCACAAGAAGGGTAAGGTCGATCTCCCAAGCATAAGCGTCAAATTAGTACCATTTACTTCATAATCTATGTAATCTATTGCTGTAGAACATCCCTTACCATACAATGTTCGTGGATATATCTTGTACATATTTCGGCTTCTTTTCAGAATTTGAACACAAGATCTCTAGATTATTGATTACTTTAATACCATATTAAAATTACAACACACAAAATAAATAAATAAATAAACACCTAAGAAATCAAGCATATAATTCGAATCCCAACAAACTATATGAACAAATGAACAATCTAATACAAATAAATTCATGAGTATTGAGTGCTAATGGTGTATAGATATTAACAAATTATTTCATTTTATTTATTAAAAAAAAATAAAAACAAGGATGCTGCATAGTGGGCTTGATAATTTATTGGGCTTTTGGCCCACTAATTTATCACAAGGCCCAAACAATTGTATACAAATTGGGTCATTTGGCTCAACTAAACAAACTTCGATTCATTTTGTTACATATAAGACTATTAATAATTATTGGATTATAATCCAAAGTTCTCAAAAAAATGAATTTTTTAAAAAAAAAATGAATTTTTTTTAAAAAATAATAATAATAATTGAGGTAGTTAAAAATGACTCTTAGGCCCAAACATCTAAGCTCACAACCAACAGGGTTGGATCCGGGTCGAGACCATCAGAATCGGGTCAATTGGGAACCGAAACTTATTTTTGACTCGGTCTTTTAACTGATAAACTTATCAGTTAAGGGACTCTTTATCAGTTGGAGAGTTTGAAAGGTTGGAATTGGTCCAAGATTCTAGAGATCCCACGAAATTTGTCCAAGATTTCGAGGATACACTCCAGAATACCTCCCACAACACTCCTCTTGGAAGATATATAAATAGAACCTCTATGACATAGAAGGGTCTCTCGGAGTTATCTAATTATCTCAAAGCTTTGGTGTGTTGAAACTCTGCCGCAATCTCAACTACGGTGCCCGAAATCCTCGATCTAAACATTTTCGTTACAATTCTCTTTTACGCTCAGTCCAAACACATCTAAAGTTAAGAAAATTTTTAATCAAGAAATTGTTACTACTTTGAACTATTCAAAAAGTAACAAGTTATACAAACTATAATAAGAGTTGCAACATTTCAAACAATTTAACATACTATAAACCAAAATAATACCCACTTAAAAAATAAAAATAAGAACCATAATTGATGCCAAAAAAATAAGGACATCACAGAGAGAAGAAGCTCATCAATCCTTCACTTTTATGGCCTCTTGTGGTAAGTAGTATTATGGAGTGTCATTGGCCGTTAGATCCTTCAGCCGAGGATGATTTTTTCGATCTCCGGCTCCGGTAAATCTTGCCGTAGATGTTTTTGGTTTTAAACGCAAGTACAATGTCCAAACCAAACCCAACTAGACATACTATGGCCATAATAGTGAACACAAGCCTATAACAATGGGCTCCGACACAGGTGTTGCCGCCTCCGGTTGTCGGGGTAGCTTGAGCGTCGTACAAGTATCCGGCAAGCAGGCCGGAGAAGAGGAAGGAACCGAGAGGGAGGTTGAGGATCAAAATGTTGTAGATTAGACCGTAGTATTTGAGACCAAATAGTTCGGAGGCAGTTGGGACAGTAACAGCTAGACGGACTCCGTAGCATAACCCGACAATGATCGAACCGATGTAGAGAGAACCGGGCGCAGCTAGAGCCAGGAGCATGTAACCAACAGCCATTAGAATCTGAGAAGCTGCATTCCAAAGAGGTCTTGGTGTTCCAGCTTTCCTAAAAACACGAACGGTCGGGAAAATTAATCAAAACGTTAATGACACACACAACTAGCTAACCGAAACCGAGCAATGTTAACAAAAACTCTAGTTGCACACTCAATTTGGTCATTTTACTATAAAAAATTCTCGTTTCGAGACTGTCATTGTCGAACCATAGCCTGAAAAGATGCAATTGACTAGCCGGAAAAGGCACAAAAATTTGAATCAACTTTGTCTTTTTCTTTGTTATTTTATAAAATTTGAATCTACTTGGCTGAGCATATAAAACCAGCAAAAGGAAGCATCGTAATCCTTCTACTGTAACTTTATTGTTGTCGACATTGGATTGAACTACTTTGAATATGACTACTTTGAATAAACAATTCCCAGAAAAAACAAAAAGCAATAACTTCACAACTAAGTTGATTTAAAAGACAGTTTCATTACCTGATGGAGCAAGTAAAATATCTCTTTTGACTTTTACTACCAAAAAGAAGAGAGAGATTGTGTGGAAAACACTACATTCATGTAACTAATAAATGTCTTCAATTAAAAAGTAAAGCAAAGCACAAAAGTCAATGAAGAATTTCAAAGCAGTGTTCAAATGTAAGGAAGATGCATGACTGGAATGGGCGATGCAGCTGTAAGTGTAAGAGACTTACCACTAAACCAATATATTATTCGAAAATATGATATGATAACGATATAAGAATCGGACAATTCAATAGCATAGTTGATATGTAATATGCTGATGTTTCGATAAATCTACCGAATGAGGACCTAAGAGTTTAACCTAATTATTAAAAAAATATTATCCCATACGTTTCTACCCGATTTTCAATCGTTACGGGTATTAATCGAACATTTTTCAATAAATATCGGTGTCTATTTAGACTAGTATTATGTACATTAATTGACCCAAAAATATGTGATTAAGCTTGAACCAATTGGATCAAATCGATAAAAATTAACGATGTATTTATACTTACTTGAGGAAGTGCTCCGATACCGAACCCGAAATGATCCGTCCGAAAAACCCGAATATGCTCATCAGAGAAACGAAGGTCGAAACGTCGACGTATCCGAGAGCCAAACCCATCTGACCCATGTTGTTCATAACTGCCATACCCGTACCGACCCCACAAAGAAACGATAAGAACAAGATCCAGAAATCAACGGTCCTCATTGCCTCAAATATTGTGTGATCTTCTCCTATCACCGGCCTACTCTTCACTTTCTCCGCCGTGTCCGGCGGCTCCGCCGTAACCTCCGTCGCAGTAACTGTTGTTTTTACTGCTGCGGTTTCCGGGTTCAGTAGGGGCTCCACAATTTGACCCTCGACATCCGGTTTCAACCGGCTCGAATCCCGGGTCTTCAAGTAGGAGTAAAACGGAATCAGCAACGGAGAAGCTAGTAGCACAAGCAGAACCGCCGTGAACGCCACCGAAACGGCGTCGCCGGCGGTCTTCACGAAGTCGTAGCACAGTAAGTAGACGGCCACCACGACGGCGATGGCGTTCATCACCGTGAAATACTTAGTCTCATCCTTCTCCTCGGCGACAGTGGTGGCCGGCGGGATCTCGCGGAGGAAGAATACGGCGGTGAGGCAGACTACGAAGGGGACGACGCCAAGCATGAAGAGGAACTTGGATGGATCGCCGGCGAAGAGGGCGGTGCAGATGTCGGTGAAGATGGCTGTGCTCAGCCCCACGTAGCCCTTCAAAATGCCAGAGACCGGTCCCCTATTCCGCCGGAAGTTTCGAATGCATGTCACCAGCACCGCCGTGTTCATCCACGTCGTACTGTTCCCTCCCATACAAAGAAACACACACATCTGCACATAAAAATATATTTTTCATCACAAAGTCTCCATATTTTCAATAACGTTAAACATCCCAACTTGTAATATGTAGTTTCGTTCGTATTATTACGAAAAACAAATTTTATACTTAGAAAGTCAAATCCCAACTTGTAATGTATCGGTTTCGTTCTTCTAATTACGAAAAACGAATTTTAGTAATTAACTGACGTATGATAAGTGAAATTAACTATGTATACATAAGTATATGTCAGCTTAATTAAGCTAGCGCATGACTAATGAAAATTAATGTGTATCCAGGTATAGGATTAGTAAATGTCGTAATCCTCTATAAAGTTGAGATTCAAATTGGAATACCTGGATTAGTAAGATCGGTAATCTTATAAATAGTTGGTATACGAGTTGAGATATCTTGATTAACAAGTTTCGTAAAAGTATATAAAGTTAAGATACGAGTTGGAATGTTTTCGATTATGAATAAATCAGAGAGAATATATACCTGCCAGTAAGGTAGTGGTTGAATTCGTTTACTAACTACGAGCCATTGTGCGCCGTAGCCGATCAAGCCTTCGATGGAACCGATTAGGAGGATGACCGACGTAGGGAGGCGGTCGGAGGCGATGCCGGCGAGGAGTCCGAAGGCTTTTCCGACGTCTTTCGCGACGGACAAGTTGTTGAGCTGGAGCTGAGTGAGGCTCATCAGCGTCTTGAGAGCATCGGAGTAATTTGAGAATGTGTAATTGTTGCCGGATATTGACTGGACCCAGACGGCGGTCACGAAGCCCAGCCATTTCGACGCAGCGGACGACGTGGTCGGCGGCGATTCTAAACCCATCAACTGGAATGGAACTAGAAAAGGTTTTTTGTTGTTTATTTACCTAGAAAAGGTGAAAAGAAAGAATTCAAAAAGATTTTGCAAGTTGTGACTTTTCAATTCAGAGCAGAGGAATTTATAGAGAGAGATTTTTCTTGCAAATAAAATAATCTACTTCTTTAAGCTTCGAATATGACACGTACGATTATCAATCATGTACTTTGATCAGATGTGTTTTTTAATATTATATATATATATATATATTCACACACGATACTAGATATTATCGGATTGAATAAATGGTCGAACTATTTTATAGATATTATGATCCTAGATATTATTAGATCGAATAAATATTCGAACTATTTTATAGACGATATGGTGTTGAACTAATGTTCTTACGACCACCACCAATATGTATTATATAAATTCAATGTTTGGGGTAGATGGGAAGACTCAACCCACTAGCGTGAGGAGTATATAAATATACCAATCTCAATTTGTCTCATGATGTACTCTTATTAAATGTTGCTTTTTATTTATAAAACTTGACTTTATTTTTATTTTATTGGAATTTATATTATATATTAGGTCTTTTGGAATTTTATATTTGTAACATTGCATGCAAGTATGCAACTTGTTGTTGTTATTATTATTATTATTATTTTAATAAATAAATATTTCAAAAAAAATTAATAAATTGTTTTGTGTATGTGAAATAAAAGTTGTGATGATTTGGAATGATGGATATTAATGAGAAATTCAATTTACTTTTTTTTTTCTTTTTGAAAGATTTTGTTTTTGAAAAGTGAGATTTAGATTTTAGAAGAATAATAATTAGAATAATGTTTTGGTATTGACCGATCAGTATCCAAAATACCGATCAAACCAGTAGAAGTGTAGTACGTGGTTCAATTTGTGAAATAAATATAAAAAATAAAAGAAAAAAGGCAACATCCTAAATTCCCATTGGTGGGGTTAGTATTTTGGATACCGACCGATTCAGTACCCAAAATACTAATTCAGTGATGTGGTCTAATTGAAACGTAACACATGTCATTTTTTCTTTCACCTATTACAAAACTTTATAGTTGTATTAAGTTCGGTTCTGTTGGAATTCTATGTTTTCATACATTAAAAGTCTTGGAGTACAAGAAGTATTGGAATGTATTACGGTTCAATTTAACCATATCATTAAGTTAGAATTTTAGATGTTTACCTATTAACATCTAAGTATTATCCTTATTAAAATATCATAATATTTTAATGATTTGACATAATGAAGTCACAAAGGAGTGAAGGACCCACCTCAAGTGGAAGTACACGGTGATTCTAGACCTACGTTAATGGTTTAGAAGGACTTTTCTTATCCGAAAGTGATGGGCGAGGAACATTCCCAGAGTGATGGGCGAGGAACATTGGGTGCACACAAATATTTTTCAAACTACTTGCACCATTTTAGAGGTAATACTTGTTGTTAGTAATTGATTCCGGCGGTGGTGATAATATTTTTCAACGACAAAGTTTTTTGTTTGTCAATAACAAGATTATTTTGTTGTCTAAACAAGATTTTTCTTTTATCTCCGCACCACATAACTTAGAGCTAATATTCTAATAATTTGAATCCCACTTTTTCATAAAACTTAGAGTCATCTCTATCACATTCATTGTTTTATGGTGATTATCAAACTAGTTCCGGACTTTTTTTAAAATTTTCAAATTATTTGTGACCTGTACTAAAGTGACCAAATTGATCCTCATATTTTTCTAAAGTGTCAAAATAGTTCTTATCCTTTTAAAAATACCAAATGTACCAAATGGGTTTTAACTTTTGACTTTGATTAAAGTTTGAAATTACTTTAATACATCTATTTAAAATTGATAAATTAATAAAAAAAAAATATTCAGGGTTTTTTTTTTTTCTTTTTCTAAGTTACCGGTGTAGGTCCACAGATCAGAGAGGCCTCCGCCCTCCTCCCCAAATTCCCAATCCCCGATCTGGTTTTCCAAATCGTGGAGACCTAATCAAATATACCAACACTGCTTCATCACTAACTGAAACATTAATAAATAAACTAAAATGAAATACAAACATACAGATTTACAGATTATGACTACTAAAAAAAAACACTATTGTCCACTGAGAACAATCAAGTGAAATACAATGAACATTAAAGCCCATTACAAAAAACTTTTCAATTGACTGAATTCACAATGAAGCATTCTCCCTTTTTTTCGCTAATTCTTCATATAACACAAACCAATTTTCTCTAGTTTTCTCACCAACCACACAAACACAACTTAAAATACTAAATTCACCGAACACAATCAAGATAGTTTCATTTTAATAAAATCGAAATATAACTTACAGTAAACTTGGTGTGCTCTTGATCAGTCCAACTCTCTAGACTTGGCAATCGTATACAATTTCCGAATCTTCTTATTCGGATCCTCCGCAAACGACATCATATTGAAACTTGTACTTGTGGTCGCCGATGCAAATCATGGAGGTCGATCTAGGTTTTCCCACCCAAATCCAACCAGATCATAGATAAGTCCTTCACGATCTCAACTCCGACAATCTCCTCAACTTGAGAAGCTTGCCGGAATCTACCTCCGGTAGTCGAGGTTATTTTGTTTTAAAATATATATATATATATTATTATTAGATTTTATAATTATTTTCTATTAGAAAATGATTTCAGTTTTTATTTTTATTTTATTTTTTAGTTTTGATTTTGTTTTCACATTATAAAAAGACTAACATAACTCTGGACCGTTAAGTTTGACTAATGGAAAGTTAACGGAGGGACTAATTTGGTATGTCAATAAAAGTTATGGACCAATTTGGTCACTTTTGTAAATGTCACAAACAACTTGGAATTTTAAAAAAAGTCCACGACTAATTTGATAATCGTCCTTTTAGAAAATAACAATTCAACATAATTTTGTTATATAATTTTGGGCACACCCTAAAAGATCGTAATATCTGTATTCTTTTTTTTTTTTTCTTGAGATCCATATTTGAAATAATTATGTGCATATTTAATCTCAAAATCCTCTTATATATAAAAAGTTTTGCTTGATCGTTGTATTTGATAATATTGAATAAACTTTTGAAATAAAGGTTCGATATATCAAGAAACGAAGAATCATATTAGAATCGGAAACGAAAATTGTATCACAAGATTAAAAAAATTAGCATAGACCAATCAAGATGACTATATTACAATTATAATCATAGATATATATATATATATATATATACATATATATAAATTTACCATTAAATTTTATTACTTTTTAACTTTGATTTCTCCAAAATCTTTTATATCAGTGATGGATGAAGTTGGTTCAATGATAAATCTCTCACACCTACGACACAATATTGCGGGTTTGAGTTTTTTCCCTCCCTAAAAAAACCTCAAATTTATCCCCCATCCCCATTTGGGGATAAATTTTTGGAGGAGCGCAACCCCAAATTTAAATGGGCTCCATCCTCATTTTCCCATTTCTCTCGAATAATATAATATTATAATATAGACCCCATCCCTATTTCCCTATTTTCCTCAAATGATATAATATTATAATATATTAATATATATGTATATATATATATATATATATTTTTCAATATTTTATTAACTATATATACATCTTTATAACTTAAAACCTTATCTTCTTTGCACCACGCGACCACTTCACTAGTCACCTACCTCTCTAAAATCTGAATCAGTGTCGTTTCTCCCTGCTGCCCTTTCTCTGTTTCTCCTGTCGACCGGTATGTGAGTATTTTTTTTTATTTGGTATATCTTTTTAGATTGGTTGTTTGAATGTTTATGACTGATTGTTTCATAGGCAGCATGTATTTGTGCTGTTTCTGAGTTACATGTTCTGATTATCTAAACCTTTTGTGTTATTATGATAAAAGAATAACTTAGCTTTCATTTAAATTTGTATAGGATGTTATTTTGTATTTGAATTTAATAGATGTGCATTTGTGCGTTTTTTTTAATATATAATTTTTACAGATATAGGGAAAACGGGAAAATGAAAAAACGAGGGACAAGAAAAAAATAGGAAAACCCCAAATAAAAATGGGAGAAATAAGGGAATGAGGATGGAGATGGGGGACCTCCCCTTAAAACTATCCATTCTCGTTTCCTCCAAATAGGAAAATGGGAGGGGGGTGGGTGGGGTGAGTTGGGGTCAGGGGGGCCTACATCCGCCTTCATTCCTCCATCTAAGGCAAAGATTTATGACTTGCCATTGATGTTAATATTTGTTTCTCAACGTACATTCAATTAAAGGTATAATCAAATTTATAATATATATATATATACAGAGAGAGAGAGATATTTCTTAGCCAAAATTAAAATAAAATTGAAAACAAAAATAATTTATTTTCTTGATTTCTCTCAAGAGATTCTTTATTCTACGTATCAACAAACTCAAAAATGTTTTAAAATTTAACGAAAAAGTAACTAAATGAAACATTGAAATACAAAATATATCCCGAAATATTACATTTTTTATATTCACAAGAAAATTGAATATAAAAGCTACAACAAAAATAAAACAAATTAAATAATAAAAATAAAAATACAGTATAAGGTGTAAAATAACTTGTTGGTTTTTGAACTGTATGGGTACTGGTAACTTGCTGTTACGTTGCACGTGGCGTCGTTTAACAAAAAAGCAAACACAAGCCATCCCTTGCACGTGATCTCTGACGACATGCTTTTCGTTGTCGTTTTGATTCCACTTTTGAATTTTTTTTTAATTTTTTTTTAGTAAAGCGTACAGGCAACGTGAAAGGCTCGCGTGAACCGCGTATGAAGTTTGCGGATCGACATCTACGCATTAAATCCGTTAAGTAAATGAATCGCGATTAGGTTGAACTTATTCGACATAATTACTTTTACATTAAAGATTTTTATTTTTGAGAATAGTGTTAACTTTTTATAAGATTTTATTTTTTAATTGAGATTATAATATTATATTATAGTTGATTATTGTTATTTTTCGATTGAGTTTAGTGAATTGAAATCGTACAATTAAGTTAAAATGTTTTAAAAAATTAAATACATAAATTTAAGAATTAACAAGTTTATGTAAACTTAAAAGGTGCATTCGGATTGATCAAAAAATAAATAGGACGATAACCCGAATTGTCATCTCTAGATAGATTTATAGTTTCTTAACCGTCTGATCCTAGCTTCCAATTTATAATTAATATATATTGTTGAAATAAGATGGTTTTCCCGACTTGTCAAATACTTACCCACTAAGTAAACCAAGTACCAACATGCAAGTGGGAAAGTGGCCAATGTAAAATGCAATTGATAGCCTCTTATGGAGTTCAAAGTCTATAAAG
Source organism: Acer negundo (assembly GCA_035582765.1). NCBI lineage: Eukaryota > Viridiplantae > Streptophyta > Magnoliopsida > Sapindales > Sapindaceae > Acer > Acer negundo. Next base: position 2,402,119 of record CM069236.1, on the reverse strand, counting down.
AAGGGATCTCCTATCTTTGTAAATGACTACTCTCGAAATCAATACAAAAGCTAATATGTTTTCTCAAAAAAGGAATAATTGTTTGAATTGAATATGCTCACATCTTTTGTCAATGGTCGGGAATCTGGATATTAAGAAATATTCATGGTCAATTAGATTATAAAATAATGATAAAATAGGAAATATATATATATATATATATATATATTTAAATAGAACAACAATTAGACCACTACCCTTCAGAATCAATTCATGTGAATGATAAGTTATTTGACATATATATGTTATATAATTTCGTCTATCGGTGGTTCAAACCGGCCATATAGAAATTATTCATTAATTATTCAAAATACAAAAAGTAGTAAAATAGACTAAATAATTATACTCTCTCTCTATATATATATATATATATAGTAGAACCCCTCTAAATTAATATTCTTGGGACCAATCCTTGAGTATTAATTTAGAGAGGTTATTAATTTAAAGGATTTTACCTTGTAAGTGTTATTTTGTCTCATAAAGTGTGTGGGAGTCGATTTTCTTGTTTACGGGAGGTTCCTTTTCGGGATTTCTTATTTAGTCGGTTTTCTTCTTCAATGAAGGTTTTTTTTTTTTTTTTTTCATGAAAGATTTTTTAAGGAAAATTCCAATTCATTTTTGGGATGTAATTGCTTAGTGACGAAGGATACTCACCCTATAAATTGTGAGGCTTATCTTTGGCTGCATATAATAAGAGAGATATCAAGATTTACCTAAAATTCTATTCCTAATAGATCCGACAAATTCTCTCTTTTCTATCTTCTTTGTTATAACAAAAGGACAATTCAAAAGATGAAAGATAAAGTCAAAAATATCCAACATTGTGACCATATACAAACTAGCATCTTGAAGTACTTTTCTAGTTATTGATTATTATGTAATATATTTTGTACTTTTATAGAATTATTAATTTATATGATAGTCGGGATTGAAATTTTACACTATGTTTCAAAAAGAAATTATTAATTATTACGATAGAAGAGTTTATTAATGTTTTACATTGGCTCGAGTTGGGACCGGTATTTTTTATTAATTTAGAGAGGATATTAATTTATAGGGGTTCTATTATATACAGTCTTTATATTTTCAGTTCGAACTGACAAACGTTATATCAGTTTCTTGCATGTGGGCTATTGGATTTAAATACTTTGACTGACAAGTGCATACAGTCAAGTCAAAGTATTTAAATTCAGTGACCCACATACAAGGAACTGATATAACTTTTGTCAGTTCGAACTCGTAATAGAATTTTTGCTATTTTATATATATATATTGAAACCTAACACTAAACTAATTGAACCAAGATCCTCTATTCACCTCATCTCACCTCATCCTCACCTTTTTTAAAGCATGTGATTGGTTGTTAATAAAGTGTCAATCACATCTTAACCATTCATTTATTGCAATGCTTATGTGTTATAAGATTAAGTGAGGTGAGGTGATGAGAGGATCCTAGTTCAAACTAATTATAGGTCTATCGGGACTTGTTGTGAACTTATGATCAAACATTAAATGGGTCGTCCGAAAATCCACCCCATACTATTGACCTGGAATGGGAGAAGTACACCACTTGAGTTAATAGAGAATGTGCTATTGTAAATTCTCTATTCAATTATTAGAATCTTAGCAAATTTGAAATTGCGAATCAACTTTAAAATCCGAATGAAAAAAATAAAAATAAAAGGTTTGTGGTTAGAATTATTATGTCTGTTAAGATTGTATCATATCAATGTCATTTGATTTACACAAATTATGGCCCAACATTTGGGATAAAAAAGTCTGGATCATTTATGGATCGGATAAAAACTAGATCATTTTCGTGTCATGTCTGTACACCTCCATTGTTCATAGAAAGGGTTTGGTGTGAGTCTACACCCATTTATTTTACGCGGGTCTGATTCGGCTCCAGAGACTTGGATTTTAGCAACCTTTCTCGATTGAATACAATCAATTGGTTTTTGTTTTTTCAATTTTTGTTTCAAACATCTGATAGTGATAGGAGTTCTCATCTTCTCAAAATGTTGAAGGAAATAATCAAGAATAAAAGAGAAGAGAAACTTGGCACGTAAGTCTATAACAAAGGAAAAATATAAAAACAACCAAACGACGTCGTTTAGTGATTGAAAAAAAGAGTTGTTATAAGTTATATACTGTATATAAGCTAAGGTCCTTATACAATGAAAATAAAGGTTGGGGACATTTTGGTAATTCCATAACCATCTTTTTTGAAAGTTTTTGCTTTATATATGAATGAATACTTGCCAATTATTCATTTAGAGATTTTACGATTAAAAGTAATGTGAATATGACCTATAAATTTGTTGTTGTTCTTGATCTTGACAATAATCTTTGTAGGTGACCAACAAGTCAATAATGGCTGCTTTGAGTTAGTGATGAAAACCCCATCACTAATGGGATAATGACCTCTTTCATTTTCTGGACAAACAAACCAGAAACAACAAACTAACCAGGCAAATCTGCCAAAACCACCTTCTAGGTTTTTTTTTGCATTCCGAGTAGTTATTTCGAATTAAGGTTCAAATCAATTCAGACTTTAGATAACTATTACAAGCATAGTATGGATTACACAATACAGGATGAGTCTCCCGCTATTTATATATATTATATTTAATACGAGTCTCGAACTTGATGTGCAGTTCTACTGGTTTTAAGATTGATAAAATGGATTCAATGAATGATTAGTTTAATTGAATCAAATTCATTTCGATTTGTAACTGATTATGGATGAATATATAAATGATTTTGCTACGGACCCGTGAAACTAATATCACGATGTAGATATCATTATACGTTGTTTAAATTTTCAGTAACTATTCGAAATTAAAAATTTTCATAGCTAAATGAGTGTTTTTACCGTCAAATCATATTAGGTGACGATTATATAGAGTATATTTTGATTTTACAAATTGGCGTATAACTTTACACGTTTCAAGTTAAAAAATACGTTTGTAGACCTTGTGAATCAATATTGTAATCAACTTTACAAACCTAAAGTAGATATCAAGTTCCTTAACAAAAACCACACATAACCTACGAATCCAACATACTAAATTACTAATACTATTGTCACCATACACGTATTTGCATGAGCTTTTCTCACTAGTGTAGTGAGATTAGAATTTCAAACCGTATATTTAGTATTTAATCTAACAGTATGGTTGGATGGCTGTATTGATTTCAAATATATATATATTATCGGTCTCGTTCCTATCATGTTATCCTTATATAACTTTATCAAGATATTGAATGTGTGCCACTCATTTATAAAAGTGATTTGACAAATGCATACATACCAAGTTAAAAATATGTAAAACGAATGGCTCACATTCAATGTTCTTATATAATTATGTCAGGACATCCTCGTAGAAAATGTCCTCGTAGAAAAATTTCCGTATATATTATATATATTCCTTATGCAAAATAATCTATCATCAGTTCATCACTATCGACATGAAAGTGTGCATATCAATTAGGTGGGGTAGGCATATATATTGGACCTATCATAAAGATAGTGCTTATCAAATTCGAGCCTCTCTTATCGATGAAAGATGATAAGATCTTGAAAAACAGGCTACTTCTCTTATCGATGAATGGTGATAAGATCTTGAAAAACAGGTCATGTGTTTACGGTTTGTTTTAATATACACACGGTAAATACCGGTCTCGTTTCTATCAGGGTATCTTTATATAATTTTATCGTGATATTAAATATGAGTCACTCATTTATAAAAGTGATTTAACAAGTGTATACATACCAAGTCAAAGTATGTAAAATGAGTAGCTCATATTCAATATCCTTATATAATTCTATCAGGACATCATCATATGAAATTTTTTGAGAGAAACACTTCAACTTCATTGTCTTATTATTAATTAATTAATTAATAAAAAATAAATAAACATGTACATTGTACATCAATGACTTATTAGATTTTTTTTTTTTTTCTGATTAAATAATTTAAAGTCCCATCTAAGATTTCTAAATATCTCAACCCTCGCCACTATATTAATTTATTATAATCGTGTTCATATACAGGTGTGGTGGTGCACACTGTTTTGTTCTGATTCAAAACAATTAAAGCATATTTAAATAGTTCCAATTCTTCAAATTCTATTTTGATTTTTTTTTGGTTTTGTTTTTAGGTTGAATTAATTGTTTATTCATTGATACTTTCAATTTTTCATTTAGAATTATATATTTTTACAACTTTATATAATATATGAGTCCTCTTAACATGCTCGGATTCGAAGTTTCAAAACAAGGTTCCTGACATATGGACATGTGAAGTTGCATGCGCACATTATTAGGTTCTTACTTTGAATATATATTACAGAAAAATAGTAATTTGTGTACCATTTTGTAACAAGATGAGATTATTCCAACGACATTAATGCTGCTGCAGATTTTCTTGCTAAACAGGGTGCAGCAAGTGGGTTGGTTCTGGTGGCTTGGGCTTGATGTGGTTTCGTTTTTGGTTCCTGTGTGAGTGGTTTCGTTTTGGAATTTCTTGCTAAACAGGGCGAAGCAAGTGGTTTGGTTCAGGAGGCTTAGGCTTGATGTGGTTTCGTTTTTGGTTTTTGTTAGGGTGGTTTCGTCTTGGGTCTGCTCTTTTATGATGCCTTTTCTTACTTTCCTGTTGTTTGGCTGGGCGGTTGCTGCTATTTTGCTTGTTTGTTGGGGCCTTGTATGTGCCGCTGTTGGCTGCTTCTGTATTGCTTCTTGTTGCCTCTTCTTGAAAAAAAAAAAATTACAAAGTGTGGTCAGTCCCTCTTCGAAAATTACATTTCGGAACGTGTTTGTAGCAGTGATCCCTGGTTAGGTTGGTGTCAGATTAAAAAAATAAAATAAATAACTATACATTGAAAGGAAAGTGAGAGAATTAGGTTTCATTACACTCATTAATCAACTTTTCCATAGAAATTAATTACGTATAATAATGACAGAGTATGAATTTGTCTGGATCCTTTTATCTTCACACGCAGTACGTAGCTGTTACGACTTCACTTTCAATAAGGAGACAATTGAATTCAATTGAATTAAAATTTGGACCCAACCTGCAGCCAAGAGTCACTTTCTCTCTATGGAGAAATTGTCAATTTACCAATTTCAATCTGTGTCTGTTGTGTTTTGAATTTTGATAATAAATAAATAATAATAATCAAAACATCTAGAATAGATCTATTGAACTGACAGCCACCAACTCTTTTACAAATCTGAGCCTAAAAATCCCACAAGACTCCATGGATATTCTACTACAAGTTGCAGAGCAAGAAAGCACAGCTAGAAATGGTGTGATTCATGATGTGTAAGTACTTTTTCATTTTCAAAACGACAAAGTTCAATGTTTATTTCATGTCTCATTAGAGAGAGAGTCTTCCGCGCATCGAGTGTATGCAAGTTTTTTCTATTGTCAAATTTGACCTAACCGTTTTGAAATCCAGTATTGAGAATATATAATTGCAATATAGAGTTATATTAAATGGGTCTGTATATCAATCTCTGTAACAACCGATAAGTACATAAATCCAGTTTTACTCATGAATATTATTATTAGGTCATTTTTTAATAGCATTCTTTACATGGATCGTGCAAGTATGCCCACATGTATTCAACAACTTATCAAAAGTTTATGATTAATTTTCTTTTCTCATTTCATTTGTCCTATTAAATCATCGAATTTTATTTTAATATACATTAGTTGATCAATATATATTAGGGTTAACAACACTATTGCTCCCGAACTCTTAGCGAATTTGTAAGTTGCCCCCTAACCTTATTTTATGGACAATTTATCCCCTGAACTCTTTAATTGGCAAAACAGTTTGTTTTATTACCCCCTGAACGCCTGTTTGAGGGGGCATCCAACCATCCACATTCATCTTTTACAAATTACAGAAAGTACAGGGGGTAAATTGTCGAGAAAAAAAAAGGTTAGGAGACAACTTGTAAATTCCGAAAGAGTTCAGGAGGCAATGGTCAAAGCCGGTCCTGACTTTTCAGAGGCCCTCGGACAAAATCTAAAAAATGGGCCCATTGTGAGCGACTAAGCATATACGATACACAACACATGACTAAAAAGAAATTTCGAAATCGATTCAAAAAAAAAAAAAAAAACTTTAACTACTTGTGTAGGGCATCTTGATCCTAGATAATTGGGCCAGTTGTTATTATTATTAGAGTGATGTTAATGACACCCTTTAAAAACTGTATCTACAACCTTTTCGTAATTACACTCATCAAATTTTTAAAAAAATCTCTAATTTGTAAATAAACCCCACTTAATGCCAAAAATATCATTTCTTTAATTATACTGTATTCTATTTTTGTAATTACACACTACCTATGACTATTATTATGTTATTTAATCAACTTTATTATTATTTCAAATTTTGTTGTTCCCTTTAATTCTCTTACTATTCTTTCTCTTCCATACTTCTTTTCTCTTCTTGGTTTTTTTAAAATCAAACTCTATTTTTTGTTAAAAATCCATTCTAAGATTATTATTATTATTATTGGAGAACCACTTTCTGTTTGAGAGATTCATAGAGATACAAGATTTGTGTCATGTCCCCAGTGATGTGAAAGTATATAAGTATTAAATGATATTTCAAAAAAACAAAAAAAGGATAGGTGTTTGATGAAATTGAAGAACCTTTTTTTTTTTTTTGACAGGAAAAAACATATAATATTGATAAATAAATAAATAAGTCTAAAGTGTATTTGAAAGAAATAAAAAAATATATAGATAATATAGTTAATTTAAAAGTCTATTTATATACATAATGATTTTCTTCTTCTAATAAAAATTAATTTAAAACTTTACTTTTTCATACCCAAATTTGCCTCATGATTTTGATTCATTTTCCATACTTAGTAATCAATTTGTATTTCATTAAAAGAAATTGAAAATATATTTGAAAGAAAATCTAGAGTTTATTAAAATGGAAATAGTTTCTATGATATATGTCAATATCAAACCATTAATAGGAAAAAAAAAATTACAAAAGATTAAAAAAGGAAACTAATTAATAATTATTGGTGGGCGTACTAACAAACAATTAGTCCTCTTAGTAATTTTACTCAAGAGTATTATTGGACTTTTAAAAACATACTAATTTAGAGTGTACATACGGTTTTTAAGGGGTGCAAATATCGTCACTCTTATTATTATTATTTTTAATGTTTGGGACCCTTCTTATCTGAACCAAAAATCCAAAATCATTCAGTTCAACACTAAATACAAAAATATTGTGTGTGTGTGTGTGGATACATGAGTAGGTGAGATAAATCATCATTAATGTGTATCCACTCACAATTTGACGGATACATGAGTAGGTGAGATAAATCATCATTAATGTGTATCCATTCACAATTTGACGCATCATATGCCATATGTAGTGGAATGAAAAATGTGAAATTTTAGGTGGGATGTGTAGCATTTGGGGGGTAGCATCTAAAATCCCATATTTTTCATCTCACTATATGTGGCATGTGACGTGTCAAATGGTGAGTGGATACATGATGTAGGTGAGATAAATCATCATTAATGTGTATCCACTCACAATTTGACACATCATATGCCATATGTAGTGGAATGAAAAATGTGAGATTTTAGATGAGATGTGTAGCATTACTGATATTATATACACAAAAGTTCTCAATAGTAAAAAGTCACTATTTGGGGGGGGGGGGGGGTGTGGCATCTAAAATCCCATATTTTTCATCCCACTATATGTGGCATGTGAGGTGTCAAATGGTGAGTCGATACATGAGGTAGGTAAGATAAATCATCATTAATGGGGGGTGGGGGTGGGGCGCCATCTAAAATCCCATATTTTTCATCCCACTATATGTGGCATATGACATGTCAAATGGTGAGTGGATACATGAGGTAGGTGAGATAAATCATCATTAATGTGTATCCACTCACAATTTGACACCTCATATGCCATATGTAGTGGAATAAAAAAGGTGAGATGTGTAGCATTACTGATATTATATACACAAAAGTTCTCAATAGTGAAAAGTCACAAATTAGACAATCATACTTCAAATCTAATATTCTAATCCTAAACCTCGCCATTGCCTTTCAAGTTGCAAGAGAAAAAACTTTACAAAAAAAATAGCAAGAGAAGAAAAAAAAAGGGTTATAGCCAAAATGGAAACTTTTTTTTTATATTTGAAATCTAGCTATAGTACAATAATACATACCCAGGCCAGGAGACTATATCAACCATTACATGCATAACTCAATTATCCACTCACAATATCAACAATAAAACTCTCATACATGATTAATTGTTTATCGAATGAAACTAAGCAACCAAACAAATTTTCTTCCCCAATTATGCAAAAAGTTTCTTCTCGGAATATGCTGATTATCCATTCAAAAACAGTAAGCTTCCACTAAAAAAAAATGCGAGTTGTCATAATTGTTTATTTGAGGATCCTAATCCAGTAATCGTTAATCTTAAAACAAAAAAAAATTAAAAAACAAACAAACAAACAAATTGTGAAAGCAATGTCGTACAATATATTATAAAAATAGCACACAAAAAATGAAGTTAAAAAGGAATATTTCCTCACCAAATATATTTAGATGTTTGAAGTTTTATTTTCAATGTTGTAGGAGTAGTGTTTCTCATATCCCGATTGTGGGAATAGAAAAAATATTTGGACCGCATGTAATGTTTGATATCAGTAGGATCCAATAAACTTTGGACTTGTTCAGAATATCAAATTTCAAAAAAATAAAAAAAATTGTCATGAAAGGTCCTCAATTATTTGTGTAGACAAAGCTTATGATGCATAAAATTGGCCTATCAGGAAAGAAAAGTGAATATTTTTTAAAATAAGTTCAATTATTATTATTTTTAAGGGGTTTATACAATTTGGTCCCTATATATCTAATTGGGAAACATAACTTTTTTACTTGTTAATTAATTTTTCATCAAATTGGTCTACAAATAATTCAAAATAGCTCATTTTAGTCTTACTATTAGTCAAACGAACAATCAGCCGTTACAAAATCAGTTAAATGTCTTTTTTACCCCTATTAGGTGATGAATGAGTGGAAAAATGAGTTTGCACTCTAAATAAATAGCTTTTTTCATAATTGATAAAATAAAAAAAAAATGGAAAAAAAATTTAGAAAGATGGGTCTATACCTTCCATCTTAGAGATGGATGGTGGAGATCGAATAAAAAAAAGAAATATAAACTATAATATTTTAAAAAATATATTATAAAAACAAAAGATAAAAAGGAAAAATTGAATAGAAAATTTAAAAAATCTGATTTTTACTAGAAAAACCTGTTTAGAAAGGTTTTTTTTTTTAAAAAAAATAAATTAAAAAACTTAAATTAATTTTACAAAAAAGAAGAAAATAAAAAAAAAGAAATTAAACAAGAGCTGGAAATCGGATCCTCACCTCCTGTTTTAAAAAATAATAATAATTAAAAATTTTAATTAATAGAGAATGTGCTATTGTAAATTTTCTATTCAATTATTAGAATCTTAACAAATTTAAAATCACGATTCAAACTTATAAAATCCGAATGAAAAAAATAAAAATAAAAGGTTTGTGGTTAGAATTATTATATCTATTAAGATTGTATCATATCAGTGTCATTTGATTTACACAAATTATGGCCCAACATTTGGGATAAAAAAGTCTGGATCAATTATGGATCAGACAAAAACTAAATCATTTTTGTGTCTGTACACATCCATTATTTATAGAAAGTGTTTGGTGTGAGTCTACACTCTACACCCATTTATTTTACACGGGTTTGATTCGGCTCCAAAGATCTTGATTTTGGCAACCTTTCTCGATTGAATACAATCAAATGGTTTTTGTTTTTTTAATTTATTTTTCAAACATTTGATAGTGATAGGAGTCCCCATCTTCTCAAAATGTTGGAAGAAAATAATCAAGAACAAAACAGAAGAGAAACTTGGTACGGAAAGTCGGAAAGTCGGAAAGTCGGAAAACAAAGGAAAAATATGAAAAAACCGAACGACGTCGTTTAGCGATTGAAAAAAAGAGTTGTTATAAGTTATGTACTGTATATAAGCTCAGGTCCTTATACAATGAATACATTCCAATTATTCATTTAGAGATTTTACGATTAAAAGTAATGTGAATATGACCTACAAATTTGCTGTTGTTCTTGAATCTTAATAATCTTTGTAGGTGACCAACAAGTCAATAATGGCTGCTTTGAGACAGTGATGAAAACCCCATCAAGTCATTAACCTCTTTCATTGTTTTTTTCTGCATTCCGAATAATTATCTCTAATTATGGTTCAAATCAATTCAGACTTTAGATAAATGTTACAAGCATGGTCTAGACATGTACAATACGGGATGAGTCTCCCGCTGTTTATATATGTTATGTTCAAATGAGACTTGAACTTGATGATGTGCAGTTCTACTGGTTTCAAGATTTATAAAATGGATTCAATTAATGATTAGTTTAATTGAATTAAATTCATTTCGATTTGTATACCGATTATGAATGACTATATAAATGATTTTGCTACAGATCGACCTGTGAAGCTAATTTCACAATATAGAAATTATGATACGTTATTCAAACTTTCAGTAACTACTCAAACTTAGAATTTTACATAGCTGAATAAGTGATTTTATTGTCAATTCATATTGGGCGGCGATTATATAGATTAAATTTTGATTTCACATATTGGTTTATAACTTTACATGTTTCGGGTTAAAAATACTCTTACGGACCTAGTGAATCAATATTGTAATCAACTTTGCAAACCTAACGTGGATATCAAGTTCCTTAACAAAAACCACACATAATCTACGAATCCAACATACTAAATTACTAATACTATTGTCACCATACATGTATTTGCATGAGCTTTACTCATCAGTGCAGTGAGATTAGATTTCCGAACCGTGCATGTAGTGTTTTATCTAACGATATGGTTGGATGGGTGTCTTGATTTCAAAATATATATATATATATATATTCCTTATACAAAAAAATTCTAAAGTAATTGACATCAATGCCCCCTGAAGTGTATGTGAATTCACATGTTGCTATATAAATTTTTTTTAGGTATTAAACCCTCCAAACTATCATTTATTGGTAAACAATTGGGTTTATTTCCCCTTGAGAATGCGTATCTACGATCATGTTTCACCAATAAACGATAGTTTTGGGGGTTTAATGCCTAAAAAAAAAGTTTAGAGGGTAACGTGCGAATTCACGTACACTCCAGGGGGATATCGATGCCAATTACTCAAAAATCTATCATCAGTTCATCACTACTGACATGAAAATGTGCATATCAATTAGGTGGGGTAGGCACGTATTGGACCTATCATAATTCATAACGATAGTGCTTATCAAAATCGAATCTCTCTTATGGATGAATGATGATAAGATCTTGAAAAACAGGCTATGTGGGGATCTATTGTTTGAGAAAATCTTTCGTGGGACGGTCCCATACACGTGGATATGGGACCGTCCAATGAGAGTGTAGTATGAGACCGTCAAATGAGAGTGTGCCACATATACATTGTAGACTGTGTTGGTATACATATGCATGTGGTACACTCTCATTGAACGGTCCCATATCCACGTGTATGGGACGGTCCTAGGGAAGATTTTCTCCTATTGTTTACGGTCTGCCTTAATACACACAAGACAAACACTTCGAACTTCATTGTCTTATTAATTAATAATTAAATAAAAATAAAAAATAAACATGTACATTGTACATCAATGACTTACTATATTTTTTTTCTGATTAAATAATTTGAAGTCCCATCTAAGGTTTCTAAATATCTCAACCCTCGCCACTATATTAATTTATTATAATCGTGTTCATATACAGGTGTGCCGGTGTGGTGGTGCACATTGTTTTGTTCTGATTCAAAACAATTAAAGCATATTTAAACAGTTCCAATTCTTCAAAGTCTATTTTGATTTTTTGTTTGTTTTGTTTTTAGGTTGAATTAATTGTTTATTCATTGATACTTTTAATTTTTCATTTTGATTCATATATTTTTATAACTTTAGAGCATCTTCTATATATATCCTTAAATAATTAGATGCCACATAGGACAAGCAGAGGTTGAGTTTAATTATACTTCTTCAATATGATTATCCACTTCACACAATCTGTTGCACAGCCATCTTGTTGGTGACTCAGTATATATTTAAAATCTCAAAAAAAAAATCATATACAAATTTTATTGAATCATTAAACAATAATTAATAAGCAAATGTCTTAACAGTGAAGTATTAGAAACCAATTTTTTAATTTATTGTCTGTAAAGTATATTTTTTTGACACATAAAAAGCAATTGTTTTGATATTATTGTCATGTCAATAATTTTTGTCAGACAATCCACATTTGCATTGAAGATGCTCTTATATATTATATAAGTCCTCTTAATATGCTCGGATTCGAAGTTTCAAAACAAGGTTCCTGACATGGATAAGTGAAGTTGCATGCGCACATAGTAACCTAAAATAGTTTTTTACTTTGAATATATATTATGGAAAAATAGTAATTTGTATACCGTTTTATAATGAGATGAGGTTAGTTCAACGATATACCCCTCACACGAGTTTTTGAGTTCGAATCCACCTCATTTAAACCCCGAATCATATATATATATAGTCTCATTCCTATCAGGACATCCTTATATAACTTTATCGGGATATTGAATGTGAGTCACTCATTTATAAAAGTGATTTGATAAGTGCATACATACTAAGTCAAAGTATGTAAAATGAGTGGCTCACATTCAATGTCTTTATATAATTCTATCAGGGCATCCTCATAGGAAAATTTCCGTATATATATAATAATAAACTTTTACAGTGCCACATGTCGCTGTGAGAAAGCTTTAGATTTAAATGTTATTAATTTTTTAATTTTTTTAATTTTTTATATAATAGCTATAAACTTAAACTATAATATGTAACGGTGGTTCATTAATGTCTATAGCTATTAAGCCTATTATAGTGGTTCTCTCTTCTCTCATGACTCATCGTTTCATTTTATATCATAAATAATCTCATATTAATATTTTTTTACAAAAAACCTTTGTTGCTTCAATTTCCTTATGTTAATATACTTAAAATCTCTACATTTTCCGTTTTGTTGCTTCAATTGCCTTCCATTAGTATTCATTAAAAAAAAACTCCTTGAAAACAACTAAAAAACTCCTCATTTTTCGTCCTATTAATTAACTTTCCATGGTTTGCCTATAAAATAACATCATGTTGTGCTCATTTGGTTCGGGACTTAAAACTCAAGAAAACAGTAGAGAAGAGCGGGAAGAGGCATTGGTCGCTTTAATTGAACACCGCACTAGATCTCTGGTTTTTTTGTTTTTCCTTATTATTCATCATTTTTTTTTTGTTAATATTAATCTGTTAGGAAAAGCTGATGTCAATTCATTAAAACTAAATATTGAATATAGGATGTCTGGAACTATTATTTAATATTAAAGTTCTTTTTAACAAGTTTTGAACTTGAAGATGTTTAGCGTTTGAATATTTGAAGCATTTGGTTCTGTTTCTAAGCTAAACAATACAGGATACAATTTGTATTTTTAAGATCTGAGATTCATTGATTTTTTTTCCGATGAAATTCGAGAAGGAAACTCGAAAAAGATGTAATTACAAGTTGAACTTTTGACTAGGGAACTGAACTTTCGAATAGGGAACTGAGTTCCTGATACCGGCAAACACCATGTTTATAAACTATCATTTGGCTTGAGGCAGTGAGTCACTATATATATCCTTTGAAGGGGTGCTTTTTTAGGCACTTACCCGAAAGCATAATAAAAGTGTTGATTACGTTAACAAGTCACAGCTCAAAACGTTATGAGAACAGATTTCTGATGAAAGCTTCGATTTTGGGCTCTAGATTTTTATTTGGAATGTTCGTATATGTCCTTTATTTGTATTTTCTTTTTGTCAATTTCTCTGACTTTATTCAATATAATTAACAACTATCGTATGCAATTGATGTTTGTATAGATTATCGGTCTCTCCTTTAAGTGTTTCTATCAACAGGCTTTCCTCATTAATATGCTTCCTTGATTATATGGAATAATGGAATTAAACATTGATAATATCAGATGCGTCATGACAATTTTTAAATTATACAGTAACTTAAAAAAAAAAATCAAGGTTCAAATTTTACGATATTCTAGATGTTGTAACTAAGAATTTCTCTTTATTTACCGAGATTTTCTTTATAAGTGTACATTTCTTAACAGATGCCAATATGCCAATATGCCATTTAATAGGGTGGCTTCAGGTTCATAACCTGGAAACTCTGTTTTTGAAATAAACAATATGTGATGGTATGATATAATCGAATTTTGAGTCCACTATTAAGATAGAAGCTGAAGACAACAGTACATAACATCAATCTATTAAGCAGATTTGATTAGAAGATAAAGTAGTTTTTAGTGGATAATTTTTAATTTGTTTTAGCTTATAGGTTTGTGCAATATTGAAACAAAGCCGCATATGAAGAGATAAGATATTGTTTTTCCATAAGCTAAAAATGCCGTAGTGTAAATATCAAAACTAAGCTGCATAAGTTGTGATGGGATATAGTGTTTGCATGACTAAAAGAGACCATAAGTAGTGCAAGTATAGAACTGGAAATCAGCAATTGTATTTGAGCTTTTGAAAAATAAAGAAGTGATCCACATTAAGAATACTCATGACATTATAACATGACATTTGCCTATAATCATAGTGGCCATAATTTAGGGGGTTCAAAATTTTTTTTGTCATTATTTGGGCCTGACTTTGTAAGAAAGTCACCACTTTAATAACTTAAGTTTAAAAGACATCTATTATGGTGAACGGACAAAAATACCCCCCACAGTAACATTCTTCACCATTTTGTCTTTTTTTTTTTTTTCTTTCTTTCAAAATCCTTCATCAATGGATAACGGTGGACCATGAACACGAGTTCGTCGCCGTCAACGACCATGACCAAACACAATAACAACTTTTTTTTTTAATGTTCGAGCCTTTATTAGTTGCATCTGAGATACAAATCCTCTTGTTAGTTGTTCTTTTATTTTTTTTTTCAATTTAAAACACTCCTTTGTAAATTAACAAAATTAACATAAGAAATTATTGTTGAGAAGGCCCGGAGAACAAAGGAAAAGACTCGAAGATTTAAAATTAACAAAAAAAAAATGATTGTTGAAAAGGCTCGGAGATTCAAAATTAATAAAAAAAATGATTATTAAAAAAGCTCAAATGCTCGAAGAACAAAGGAAAAGGCTCGGAGATTCAAAATTAACAAAAAAAAAAAATTATTGTTGAAAAGGCTCGAAAAATAAAGGAAAAGGCTCGAAGAAGAAAGGAAAAGACACGGAGAAGAAAGGAAAAGGTTCGAAAAGAACAAAGAAAAGGATTGAAGAACAAAGGAAAAGACTCGAAGATTCAAAATTAACAAAAAAAGCATGGTTGTTGAAAAGACTCGGAGAACAAAGGAAAATGCTCGGAGACTAACTAAAAAGGCTCAGGGAACAATTGAAAAGGCTCGAACCTTTTCATTTACTCTCCGAGCCTTTTCAATTGTTCTCCGAGCCTTTTCCTTTGTTCTCTGTGCCTTTTCCTTTCTTTTTTGAGTCTTTTCCTTTGTTCTCCGTGTCTTTTCAATTAAATTCAAAATTCACACAACCAGCTTAAGGTTTACAAAAGACTTAGAAAATAAATGAAAAGGCTCGGAGAACTTGGGTTTTAAATTGAAAAAAAAAACCCCGATTGTGTCCGCAAACGTCACAAAACTAATTATACAATGAAGTTGTATTGATAATGTTATGATGTTCAACCTTCATTGGAGGTCTGTTATAGAGGAAGGTGAAAGAATAAAATATTAGAAAACGTCAAAGTAAGAAAGAGAATGTGTAAAGTAAGAGCAATTTTGTTAGTTCACCATAATATGTGCTTTTTAAACTTAACTTATTAAAGCAGTGACTTCATCACCAAATCAGTTCAAAAAAAAATGACATTTTCCACCAATTCCACTAATTTAGGTAAGTGTATTTTTGTATTATTTAAACAAATATATTTTCCTTTATAAGAAAAACTCAATAAATACGATTTCAATTTATAATTTACAATACCTCATATGATGACATGTGTACTCTTATTTAATGTTTATAAAATAATCATATAGTTATATACATATAAATAATATAATTATATATCATATGTAATCATATAATAATAACCTTTTTGCTACTTTTGATGTGGTTGTAACACGTGATAATCATAAATGTTATTAATTTTTTTAATTTTTTAAAAATCATATATCATATATAATTATATAAAAATAGTTTTATTTAACCATAAAATGACATGTGTTCTCTTATTTAATGTTTTTAAAATAATCATATAGTTATCATATATAATCATATAAACATAGTCTTATTTAACCATAAGATGACATGTGTACTCTTGTTTAATGTTTATAAAATAATCATATAATTATATACATATAAATAATATAATCATATATAATTATAAATAAAAAAAATTTCTCATTTGGCTTTTCAATAGAATTTGAAACATATCAATTATTGAGATTATCGTGTAATACTTATGAATAACTTTTATAGTAGCTTTTGAGTAGAATTTGAAACAACTAAATTATTGAGATTATCATGTAATATTTATTGAACTTAAAAAATCATTGAGTGCACTTGACACATTAATTGAATCTTAAAAGGAGAATGATCCTTATAAATTATCCTAAATTGAGCTAAACGGCAATCTAAATAGCTAAATTATATTATGAAATGAGAAATTAAAAAAAATATTAAAAATATACATATGAGATAAAAGTAAATGTAAAATTTTTAGTATTTTTTAACAAAGCCCGTACATCGTAAAGGTAACAAACTAGTTTATATAAAACTTTTAAAAAAATAAATTTTTTGTTTTGACATATATTCAAAACAGTTCAAATATCCATCAATTCATGTTGTATGTAATCCAATATGAAACTTCTTTACCTCAATACATGAGCAACTTCGCTTGTCACATACCCCGTGTTTGAAACATCTAAAACTTTACAAATGGATATATCATAATTTTTAAGTTTAAAGTACTCTAATTTTATCATGATTAACTAACTATACATTCTACGACCACTCTTAGGAAAATGGTTGGACACTTTCCCTTTCTTTTGTGATAGAGGTTCAACTATCATTTTTAATCATTCAATTACAAAGTGTGGTCGATTCTATGCTGTCTGTTGCTTGGGTGAATGGGGCAGGTGGTGTTGGCAATGTCAGTTTCATGTATTACATTCTGGACATTAAGGAAATCTTGTTTAAATGTAAACCGAGGCTGTCGGTTAAATTTGTTTCCAGATGCAGTAATGCTGCTGCAGATTTTCTTGCTAAACAGGGTGCAGCAAGTGGGTTGGTTCAGGTGGCTTGGGCTTGATATGGTTTCGTTTTTGATTCCTGTGTGGGTGGTTTCGTTTTGGAATTTCTTGCTAAACAGGGCGAAGCAAGTGGTTTGGTTCAGGAGGTTTAGGCTTGATGTGGTTTCGTTTTTGGTTCTTGTTAGGGTGGTTTCGTCTTGGGTCTGCTCTTTTGTGTTGCCTTTTCTCGCTTTTCTGTTGCTGCTGTTTGCTTGTTTTTTGGGGTCTTATATGTGCCGTTGTTGGCTGCTTCTGTATTGCTTCTTGTTGCCTCTTCTTGAAAAAAAAATTACAAAGTGTGGTCAACCCCTCTTCGAAAATTACATTTCGATCGGAACGTGTTTGTAGCAGTGATCCTTGGTTAGGTTGGTGTCAGATTAAAAAAATAAAATAAAATAACTATACATTGATAGGAAAGTGAGAGAATTAGGTTTCATTACACTTATTAATCAACTTTTCCATAGAAATTAATTACATATAATAATGACAGAGTACGAATTTATCTGGATCCTTTTATCTTCACACGCAGTACGTACCTGTTACTACTTCACTTTCAATAAGGAGACAATTGAATTGAATTGAATTAAAATTTGGCCCCAACCTGCAGCCAAGAGTCACTTTCTCTCTATGGAGAAATTGTCAATTTACCAATTTCAATCTGTGTCTGTTGTGTTTTGAATTTTGATAATAAATAAATAATAATAATCAAAACATCTAGAATAGATCTATTGAACTGACAGGCACCAACTCTTTTACAAATCTGAGCCTAAAAATCCCACCAGACTCCATGGATATTCTACTACAAGTTGCAGAGCAAGAAAGCACAGCTAGAAATGGTGTGATTCATGATGTGTAAGTACTTATTCATTTTCAAAACGACAAAGTTCAATGTTTATTTCATGTCTCATTAGAGAGAGAGTCTTCCGTGCATCGAGTGTGCAAGTTTTTTCTATTATCAAATTTGACCTAACCGTTTTGAAATCCAATATTGAGAATATATAATTGCAATATATAGTTACGTTAAATGGGTCCGTATATCGATCTACGTGACAACTGATAAGTACATAAATCCAGTTTTACACATGAATATTATTATTAGGTCATTTTTTAATAGCATTCTTTACATGGATCGTGCAAGTATGCCCACGTGTATTCAACAACTTATCAAAAGTTTATGATTATTTTTCTTCTCTCATTTCATTTGTCCTTTTAAATCATCGAATTTAAAAAAGGGTTATAGCCAAAATGGAAACTTTTTTTTTATTATTATTTGAAATCTATAATACAATAATACATACCAGGGCCATAATACATATATACCCAGATTAGGAGAATGCCGATATCAATCATTACATATATAACTCAATTATCTACTCACAATATCAAGAATAAAGCTCTCATACATGATTATTTGTTAATCGAATGAAACTAAGCAACCAAACAAATTTTCTTCCCAAATTATGCAAAAAGTTTCTTCTCTGAATATGCTTTTTGTCCATCCAAAAACAGTAAGCTTCCGCTAAAAAAATGCAAGTTGTCATAACTGTTTATTTGAGGATCCTAATCGTTAATATAAATATATAATATTCAAAGTGCAAGCATTGAACTTGCGTGTATTTTTCAAAAAAAAAAAAAAAATTTGTGAAAGCAATTACGTACAATATATTATAAATATAGCATAAAAAGAAGAAGTTAAAAAGGAATATTTCATCACTAAATACATCCAGGTTAGATGTTGGAAGTTTTATTTTCAATGTGTTAGGAGTAGTGTTTCCCAGATCCCAATTGTGGGAATATAAAAAATATTTGGGCTGTGTAATGTTTGATATCGGTAGGATCCCGTAAACTTTGGATATGTTCTGAATATCAAATTTAAAAAATAATAATAATAATAATTGTCATCGAAAGGTCCTCAATTATTTGTCTAGACAAAGCTTATGATGCATAAAATTGGTTTATCAGGAAAGAAAAGTGAATATTTTTTAAAATAAGTTCAATTATTATTATTATTTTAAAGGGTTTATACAATTTGATCCATATCTAATTGAGAAACATTACTTTTTTACTTGTTAATTGATTTTTCATCAAATTGGTTCACATATAATTCAAAATACCTCATTTTAGTCTTACTATTAGTCAAATGAACAATCAGCCATTACAAAATCAGTTAAAAGTCTTTTTTTACCCCTATTAGATGATGAATGAGTGGAAAAACAAAAAATGAAATAGCTTTTTTAGCCCTATTAGATGCTGCATGACTGAAAAGATGAGTTTGCCCTCTAATTAAATAGCTTTTTTCATAATTGATATAATAAAATAAAAGAAAAATGAAAAAAAAAAAAATTAGATAGATGGGTCTCTACCTTCCATCTCAGAGATGGATGGTGGAGATCGAATAAAAAAAAGAAATAAAAACTATAGTATTTGGAAAAATATATTACAAAAACAAAAGATAAAAAGAATCAAAATTGAATAGAAAATTTAAATAATCTGATTTTTACTAGAAAAACCTGATTATAAAGTTTTTTTTTTAAAAAAATCAAATAAAAAACTTAAATTAATTTTACAAAAAGAAGAAAATTTTAAATAAAAAAAAAAACGAAATTAAAAAAATGATTAAACAAGAGGTAGATATCGGATCTCAACCTCCTATTTCAAAATAATAATAATAATAATCAAATTTTTTTCTTCTTTTTATAAAATTATTTTAAGGTTTTTAATTTGATTTTTTTTTTTTTAAAATCTATTTAGTTTGTTTAGTAAAAATCATATATGTATATATATATATATATATATATTTTTTTTTTTTTCTATTTGGTTTTTCTTTTTTTATCTTTTGTTTTTACAATTTTTTTAAATTAAATAGTTTTTATTTTATTTTATTTTTAATTGATCTCCACCATCCATCTTTGAGATGGAAGGTGGAGATCCATCTATCTAATTTTTTCATTATTCTTTTTAATTTTTTTTTTTTTTTTTTATCAATCATGGAAAAACCTATTTAATTAGAAGGCAAATCGTTTTTTAAGTCATTTAGCATCTAATAAGGGTAAAAAAAAAAAAAAGACTTTTAACTGTTTCCTTAACGGTTGACTGTTAGTTTAACTAACAGTGGGACAAAAATGAGCTATTTTGAATCGTATATGTACCAATTTGATGAAAAATCAATGAACAAGTAAAAAAGTGATGTTTCTCAATTAGATAGGGACCATATTGTATAAACCCCTTTAAATTTTAAATCTTTGATTTTTATAGATTCTTGGATTGAAATCCATTGCATAAGCTTATTACCGTACAATGTGGTTAGGTGGGAAATACACTCATTTAATCTAACAATGTCTCAGTTTCGAGTCGTTATACCCGAGAGTGGTATTTGATGCTAAACTGAAAACAAATTCAATATCATAATTCATTAACATATCAATAACAATTCATTGATATTGCAATAACCTATCATTCCAAAAACAAAAATTTTTTTGATAGAATGAATTAAAACAAAAGCCCAAAATCCAATCTAACATCTTACTTTAACAATACAACTTTAATGACACGTATACTAATCGGGAATGAAAAGAATCGGAAATAAGTTCCACCAGAAAAGGAATGGAAGAGAATCGAAATTAAGTTACTAAATTTCATTATTGTGTTTACTAACTTTCTTAGAATTATAGATGGAATCAAATTTATACAAAGTTAATTACAAAAATACCCTTATATATAGTGAGTCTCTCATAAGGGATCCCTTGTTTTAATTTATGTAAGGACCTCTATGAAATCATATTGATTTAAATGAATTTTGATTTGAATTTTTTTTTTTTTTTTTGTGAGATAAGTTCATTGGGAAAGGGAACTTGAATCCCAGAGTAAGTGAGGGGAATTAAGTTCTCTTTCATTCAAAAACTTAACTTATGATATATATGTAGGGTCCATGAAACTTAATTCCCAACAAATTTAATAAACGCATGAATTCAAAGATTTTTTTTTTTTTTCTGCTCTTCTAACAAATATATATATATATATATATCTTATTTCCAAACAAAACATCATTCTTTATTCTTTTCTTAGTTTATTTTATTTTATTTTATTTTTATTTTTAAAATTCATTCTCTGGCCAAACAAAATACCACACTTTGCATATTTATTCTCCCCCCGGTCAAAATTATCATCCAATTAAGGTATGTTTAGTTATTTAATTTAAGTTATCGATTTTAAATCTAAATATTTCTTTTAGAGTGACACATCCACTACTAAACTATTTATATCTTACTTTTTAAATTATTTAGTAATTTATTTTCCTTTATCAAATTACTTAAATAGATATACAATTTTTATTAAAAAAATGTTGTACAAGGTAAAACTAATAAACCTCCATTTTCCTTATTTCAAAACCCTAATGACAAAAGTTTTACTGACATAGATTATTTCAATGTTTATTATTTTGTTTATATTTTCTTTCAGATCTCAATCTCATGTTTAGTATTTATTGATTTATTACTATTTCCTTTCATATCTCGATTTCATGTTTACCATGTTTAGTATTTATTGTTTCATATGTTTGTTTTATTTTTCTTCTCAAATTCCAGATCCATGTTTGCTATTTTTTTTTTTCTCTCGGTTTATTTTCTTTCAGATCTTCCAGATATACTATAATTTGTATCAATTCTTTTGTAGATTTTATTTCGGATCTTCCAAAGTTAGTATAATGTTATTTACAAAAAAAAAAAAAAAAAAAAAAAAAAAAAAAAAAAACGAAATCATACAAGAATTGCAACCAAGAAAACCTAATCTATGACAAAACGAAACCACATAAAAACTCTAACTCAATCGTTAAAAAAAATAAAATCATTAGACGATTAATATTACACTCACAATCTGCCATTAACAATCCAATCAACTACAGTAAAAAAAAATTGAATCTAATAAATATGGTTTTACCATGAAATAAGAAGAAAAAACAAAGCATGCGAATGGATGTGAAAAAACTATATATAAAAATTAGAGATGAAGTGTATTTTTATTTTTTATATTTTTTGAAAAATATGTGAGGTGTATTAAGTTTGATAAATAAGTAAATGGGTAGTCTTGAAAATAAATTAAAAAAAATTAAAAAAAAAAAACCATTTAATTTTATATAAGAGAACTTCTCTTGACGATTCATAAATTTCTATTTACACACCAATTTAATGTTTTATAGTAATGACAATTTTAACCTGAATTAAAATTATTAAACAAGACAAAAAAAAAATTATAAAGACACTCCAAACTAATTAAATTATTAAAAATTCTCTCTCCTAAATCACTAGATTAAATATTACGTATTAAACCTTCTCTCCTAAATATGTTATTACCATATTAAACACTTTCTCCTAATTACTCTCTCTCTCTCAATTTTTCAAAAAATCATATCTTCATACTTTCTCGATCAATTTCTGATTAATAATTAAAGAAAAAAAAAAGTTATAAATATTTTGGTTTTTTACTAACATTATATATATATATATATATACGGTCCCGTTCCTATCAGAACATCCTTATATAACTTTATCAAGATATTGAATGTGAGCCACTCATTTATAAAAGTGATTTGACAAGTGCATACATACCAAGTCAAAGTATGTAAAACGAGTGGCTCACATTCAATATTTTTATATAATTCTATCAGGGCATCCTCATAGGAAAACTTCTGTATATATATATATATACATATATGTTTATATATTGAAAACTTGATTTGTTGTAACTAGATTCGATTAAACTCATAATTTCTAAGACTAATGAAAGAATTAAAGTTCTCTAAGTAATCACATACTTACAAAAGTAACAAAAACCATTTTTTTATTTCAATTTTTTTTTTTTTGAAAAATAGGGTTCTTGTTTTTGTGATTGTTTTCTTTTGTTTTTAATATATACATATATACGGTTTCTAAAAATCATGCTTATTCGTAAGTTTTTTTTTCTCTTAATTGTTAATCTTACTTGAGAAAGAATAGAGATAGAAAATTATAGATATGTATTGGAGGAGAGAGAGTTTAATATGGTAATTAAAAATTTATGAGGGAGTGTTTAATATGTAATATTTAATCTAATGATTTAGGAGATATAATTTCTTTTTCTTTTTTTATTAATAATTTAATTCAAAAAAGATTACTCATCGGATGAATCAAAAAGCTACAATAGTTTGTCCTAACTTTTATTAAAATAAAATAGAGTGTCCTTAGAAATTTATTTTTAAAAAATGAGTGTCTTTAGAACAGGAGTGTCAAAAGATAAAAAAAATAATCTTGGAACAAAATGAAGTATCTTTAGAATTTTTTTTTTAAATTTAAATTTTGAGAATTGAGTATTTTTAGGAAAAAAAAAGTGTAAAAAAATACATATATTAGATCGTCAAAATAAGCTCTCTTTATATAATTAAATCAAAATTTTAATATGTGGGGCATAAATAGTTTAGTAGTGGGGTGTCAATAGCACCACTCGTTCTTTTATTGATTTTACTTTAAATTTTATTATAGTATATAATTAGTGAATATTGATTGTGAATTTACATATATTAACTTGTAATCGGTTTTTATTTTTTATTTTTTATTTTTATTTTTTTTTATTTTAAGAATTGTAATTAGTTTTTAAGGGTGTTTTAGAGATATTATATTAATTTGAACTTTGTTATTTTCAAGAGTTATTATTCATTGTTGTTAATGTCTTTACTTATTACCGGTGAATTGTGAATCCAGAGTTTTTTATTTATTTTTTATTTATTTTAATAAAAGTGGGGTTTTATTAGATTTACGTTGTAGAAGATTTTTTTCTTTTTTTAAAAATTGTTGGTCTCTTTTAAGTAATTTTGATAAAGGAAAAGATAAAATAATAAATAATTTAAAAAGTGAGAGATAAATAGGTTCGTAGAGGGTTGCCAATAGTACCATTCTTATTTTTTTTGTTCTAAATTATCATCATTAGATTGAATCCAAAAAAATTAAGGTGGTATAAAAAAATAGATATAAAAAATATTTATAAGAGAAATTTAAGAATAGATATACTTGCAGTTTTAATTTTTGTTTTATTTTTTATTTATTTATATACTAATTTCCTCTACAAAACGAATTAGTCACGAATCACAGGACAATCAAGAAATAATATCTTCTCATATAAGAAAATAAAAGAAGTTTGTGCAGATATTGAAATGATTTTTTTAAAATTATCACGATTTGTAAGAAAAAGCTTCATCCTCTATTATCATTATTATTATTTTTCAATTTTCTATTCGGTTTTTCTTTTTTCTTTTTTTCTTGCAATTTTTTTAATTAAATAGTTTTTGTTTCATTTTTTTTATTTGATCTCCACTGTCCATCTCTGAGATGGAAGGTGGAGATGCATCTATCTAATTTTTTTTTTTTCATTATTCTTTTAATATTTTTTTTATTAATTATGGAAAAATCTATTTAATTAGAGGGAAAACTCGTTTTCCACTCATTCATCATCTAATAGTGGTAAAAACGACTTTTAACAAATTTTGTAACGGTTGACTGATAATTTGACTAATAGTAGAACTAAAATGAGCTATTTCGAATTATATATGGACCAATTTGATGAAAAATCAATGAACAAGTAAAAAAGTGATATTTATCAATTAGATAAGGACCAAATTGTATAATCCCTTTTTTAATTAACAAACTTTGTCAAAATTTAGCAAATCCAAAGAAGATGGAGGACTGAGACAATATTTTGGAAATATTATTATTAATAAAAGTACATTCCAAAGTAGGGATATTTAGCACTTTCAATTGGACCTTTAATGGGCTTTTCATGGCCCGAAACTAATGGGTCAACTTCCGAAATTATTAAAAGTGTGCACTAATAGGATAATTTATACTCCCGAAATTATTGTACGATTTCCGGATTAAATCCATTTTCAATGACAATAACATTTCAAGCAAACAATTATTAAGTTAATTGTACAAACTTACCCTCTACTTATTTAATAAAGCAAAATTTTAAATAAATATACTATTCAAATACAAACATCTCATAATACATCCAATGATTGAGATATTTGTGTTTGAATAAGACATTTGTTTCCAACCATAATTGGGATGTTTGTGTTTGAATAGGGTATTTGTTTGAAATTTTGCTTTATTAGATAAATAGATGGTATATTTGTACAATTAACCCTCAATTATACTAGTTTCATATAAATACTTATGTTTTTTATCCAATCCAATATCTTGAACTAGTCTCAATTAAGGGTGTTCAAATTTCACTTTACTCCGTAAAAGATCAAGTGGTCGATAGACCTCTTTGCTGGACTAGGTGTCAAATTTGGGCCTAAATCAAAAGCATACACAATATAATACATACAATTCAAGGAAACACAACAGAAAAACAATTCTAAATGTAAATGAGATGTCTCTTCTTCGTGGGACTAGGTGTCAAATTTGGGTCTAAATCAAAAGCATACACAATATGATACATACATTTCAAGAAAACACTATAGAAATACAATTCTAAATGTAAATGAGTAGTCCCTTCACACTTTTTGATTTAATAGGTAAATATGATAATCGAAACACTGTTTTATCATTTGTTCTCACTAAAAGAAAATGAAAAAAAATAACTTTACATGTTTCAAATTCAAAATACTCATGTTGACCTTGTGAATCAATACTGTAATCAACTTTACAAACTTAATGTGTTCTCAGCAAAACACATTAACCTACGAATCCCACATAATAATACTACTGTCACCAACATATTTTACAAATATGTTTAAGAATTTTCTTCCCGGTTTAATGGAATTAAGTTTCAGAACGACGCTTATAATGTTTGATCTCAACGGCATCCAACAGATCTTGACTCGATGGGTGTGATTTCAAAAAATGTATACATTCCTTATATGTAAACAAATCTATCGACTATCATAGTATCATCACTACCGACATGAAAATGTGCCTATCAAGTATCAATTATGTGGGGTAGACACATATTGGACCTATCATAAGGACCAGTCACTAGTGCTTATCAAAATCTAAAAGCAAGATTATCGATTGGAAGCAATCAATGAGCAGACAATTTTGGAAACAAATCAAGCAGACAAATTTGTAGGTAGTAAATCAAGCAAATCAAGCAAACAAATATCATTGGCAGTCAATCAAGCAAAACGTATCAATTACTGTATATTAGTTGACTAAAGAGATTTTGATTGATTGTAAATCAACACTGATGTAGCTAATTATAACTGTATTCCTTTTTCTAACTTGTAGCTGTAACACTATAAATAAATATATTCTTTCGTCTTCCATTGCTAAGTCAAGAAGACAACAAATCCGAGCAGTAAGATCACTCACTCACTGCTTTCCCTGCATATTATATTTCTCTCGATCGCTCACTGTTTTCCCTGCATATTCTATTTTTCTCCTATTTTCATTTGATAATGGCAACTCACACAGATACTACCAACACAAATCAAACCGACACAGTTACCCTACCCTTTATTACTAATCTGGGTGAAACCTCAAACTTGGGTAATGATTCGTTTTTTGTTCATCATTCTGACAGCCCTCCAACTGTACTTGTTTCGCCATCGTTATCCGGCGATAACTATGGTACATGGGTTTGAGCCATTACGATGGCCCTTCGGGCTAAAAAAAAATTGGGATTCATGGATGGTACAATCTTGAAACCAACTTCTCCTCTGGAATTGCAACAATGGGAACGTTGCAATGATCTTGTCAATTCATGAATCTTAAACTTTGTGTCAAGTGATATTCGTAGCAGTATCTTATATGCAGATACTGGTCATGATATATGGATGGATTTACGTGAGAGATTCTCGCAATCTAATGCGCCCAAAATTTATCAGTTGAAGCAAACCATTGCCTCACTCAAGCAAGAAGATTCCTCGGTTTCAGCATACTACACAAAACTGAAATCACTTTGGGATGAACTTAATTCACTTATCATTGTGCAGCCATGTACATGCGGGCATGGTCGAGCTACCGTTGAAAGATTCCAATCTGATCGTGCCATGGAATTTCTCCAAGGCCTACATGATCTATTTTTTACAATACGGAGTCAAATTCTTCTTATGGAGCCTTTTCCAAATGCAACCAAAATGTATTCTCTGGTACGTCAAGAAGAAAAGCAATAGGAAATCTAGTCTTTGTCATCTCTCATCCCTAAATCTGCTGCTCTCAATGCTACAAGAAATGATGGTCGTACAAATATTCCCTCCAACCGATCTGGTAAGGGTGGAAATCGGCAATGGGGATCCAGCTTTGATAATCGTAGAAAATATAAGCCTCGGCCACACTGTGATTATTATGATCGTGATGGACACATGAGAGCAATTTGCTACAAGTTGCATGGTTTTCCTCCTAAACAAACTGAATCTCTTGGCCATCAAGCAAATTAAGCATCATCTACTTTGTTGACAGATGAAAAGTCCACCACAACAGCCCCTTTGATCACGCAAGAACAATACAACAAACTTCTTGCAATGCTCTCCTCAGGTAGTGTAAACTCCAATGCAAACCTTACAGGTATTGCTCTTAGTGTACCCTCACATTCTTCTTGGATTATTGATATTGATGCTACAAATCTCATGTGCTCTTCTTTGTCATTATTCTCAACTTATAAAACATGTTCCAATAATTCTTATGTACAACTACCAAATGGATCGAATGCACCTGTCACACATATTGGAACAGTCATTTTATCACTTACATTTAAACTAAATGATGTCTTTTATATTCCATCATTCAAATACAATTTATTATCTGTCAGCCAACTCACTAAAAAACTTCAATGTTCAGTGGCCTTTACTCATACTCATTGTATTTTTCAGGACCTGTCAACGAAGAGGAGGATTGGATTGGGTAATGTTCATGAGGGGCTCTATTATTTTCAATCATCTTCAGCTTTTCTTGTTATTGATCTGTCACAAATTGTCGTATGGCATTGGCGACTTAGCCATTTGTCTTCTCAACGGTTGCACCAACTAGCTAGGGATTTTGATTCCATTTCTTGTT
This sequence comes from Acer negundo, assembly GCA_035582765.1. Classification (NCBI taxonomy): domain Eukaryota; kingdom Viridiplantae; phylum Streptophyta; class Magnoliopsida; order Sapindales; family Sapindaceae; genus Acer; species Acer negundo. The sequence goes on along the minus strand of CM069236.1, from coordinate 2,373,574 downwards.
TGAATAATTATGTTTGTGAAGTTTGCCCACAAGCTAAACAAAATCGACTACCATTTCCTTCTAGTTCTATTAATAGTTCTGAGCCTTTTGAATTAATTCATTGCGATATTTGGGGTAGTTTTTCTCAATGTTCACCTACTAGTAATCGTTATTTTCTCACAATTGTTGATGATTTCACCCGTTGCACTTGGATATATCTTATGCAGGTCAAATCTGAAACTAAGAAATTTTTACAATCTTTCTTTTCCATGGTCAAAACACAATTTCATAACAAAATACAAAACATCTCTTCTGGTAGTGGAGATTTATTTTTTCCTCAAGTTCAAAAAGTTCGTTCCGACAATGATACTGAATTTCTTTCTATTGATATGCAACAATTTTTTTCAAAATCATGGTGTTATACATCAATGTAGTTGTGTTGTTACCCCGCAACAAAATGGTGTAGTAGAGCGTAAACATCAGCATCTACTTGAAGTTGCTCGCTCTCTACGATTCCAAGCTCACTTACCTTTACAATTTTGGGGGGAATGTGTTCTCACAGCGGCATACCTTATCAATAAAATGCCAACACCCATTTTATCAAATAAATCACCACATGAGGTCTTATTTAATTCAGAACCTATTTACTCACATTTGTGTGTTTTCGATTGTCTTTGTTTTGCTCACAACCATAATGTACACAATTGATCAACGTGCCAAACCTGGGATTTTTGTTGGCTATCCCTATGCTCAAAAAAGATATTGAGTCTATGATCTTGAAACAAAAATAATTTATGCTTCTCATCATGTGATTTTTCATAAAACCGTTTTCCCCTTTCATGATTTAGAAAAATCAAATTTTCCACTTACTGTTATACCTCAGCCTATTGCTGATGACTCACGGTTTTCTTTTCCTTCAAATTCACAAATACAAAACTCACCTAAGCCTTTACAATCTGATTTAGGTGACAATTATTCTCATGCACCAGCTATAGACATACATGAACAACCACTTGTTAGCAGACCTACTCGTACTCGTCGGCTGCCTTCATATTTGGAAGACTACCACTGTTCAGCTGCTACTCATGATACATTACCCATTCCAACCAACTCAGAGAAAATAGGTACCAAATATCCTTTGCACCAGTATATTTCATATGATTCTTTTTCTCATGCCCATAAAGTTTTTCTGTCAGCAATTTCTTCTACAGATGAGCCAAAGTCTTTTACTGAAGCAATTAAAATACCACATTGGCGTGAAGCTATAGTTGCTGAAATTGCAGCACTTGAGAAAAATAACACTTGGAGTCTCATTCCTCTTCCTCCCAATAAAAAGCCTATTGGTTGCAGGTGGGTATATAAGACTAAATTTCAATCTGATGGTAGCATTGAGCATTATAAAGCACGCTTAGTTGCAAAAGAATTTCATCAAGTGGAGAGGATTGATTACCATGATACATTTGCTCCTGTTGCAAAGCTTGTCACTGTTCGTACCTTACTTTCTATTGCTGCTGTCAAGGATTGGAATCTTTATTAGTTAGATGTGAATAATGCATTTTTGCAAGTAGATCTTGACGAAGAGGTATATATGACTCTTCCATCGGGTTTTACTCGACAGAGAGAGCCACTTGTTCACAAACTTCACAAATCCTTATATGGTTTGAAGCAAGTTTCTCGACAATGGTTTGCTAAATTTTCAAGCACACTTATAAAAGCTGGTTTCTCACAATCTCTTACTGATTATTTTTTATTCTCCAAGGTTCAAGGTACAACTTCAACATTTATACTTGTTTATGTTGACGATATTATTATTACTGGAAATGATGAATTTTCCATTCAACATGTCAAACAATTTCTAGAGCATAAATTTTTCATTAAGGACCTTGGTCGACTCAAATATTTTCTTGGCATTAAAGTTGCTCGTTCACGCAAAGGGATTTTCTTGTCTCAGCGAAAATATACTTTAGACATTCTCAATGATGCTGGATTAACAGCAACTAGAGTCTCTGCATTTCCAATGGAACAAAACCTCCATTTATCTAGTACTGATGGGACAATTTTACCTGATCCTACTATTTATAGAAGACTTGTGGGACGTCTCATCTATCTCACAATTACACGGCCTGATATTACTTACTCTGTCCATATTTTGAGTCAATTTATGCAGGCTCCTCGCACTAATCATATAGATGCAACAAATCGATTACTTCGGTACCTTAAAAGCTCTCCAGGAAAAGGAATTATGTTATCATCATTCAGCAATCTTCATTGGACTGGTTTTTGTGACTCTGATTGGGTTGGATGTCCTATAACTCGACGTTCAACAACTGGATTTTACACCATGTTGGGATCTTGTCCTATTTCTAGAAAGACTAAGAAACAACACATTGTTTCCCGGTCTTCTGCAGAAGCCGAGTATCGTGTGATGGCAAGCTTAACTTGTGAACTTCAATGGCTGAAATATTTATTAACTAATCTTGGAGTTGATCATTCTACAGCTATCACTTTATACTGTGACAATCAGACAACAATACACATTGCCAACAATCCAGTTTTTCATGAACGAACAAAGCATATTGAACTCAATTGTCACTTCATTCGAGAAAAAATTCAATCCAAGCTCATTGTTCCATGTTACATTCCTTCATCAGCACGAATTGCTAATATCTTCACCAAGCCGTTGGGTAAAGATCCTTTTCATCGTTTAATTGACAAGTTGAGTGTTACTTCCATTCACGCTCCAACTTGAGGGGGAGTAATAAGCAAGATTATCAATTGGAAGCAATCAATTAGCAGACAATGTTGGAAGCAAATCAAGCAGACAAATTTTTAGGTAGTAAATCAAGCAAATCAAGCAAACAAATATCATTGGCAGCCAATCAAGCAAAACGTATCAATTACTGTATATTAGTTGACTAAAGAGATTTTGATTGATTGTAAATCAACACTGATGTAGCTAATTATAATTGTATTCCTTTTTCTAACTTGTAGCTGTAACACTATAAATAAATATATTCTTTCGTCTTCCATTGCTAAGCCAAGAAGACAGCAAATCCTTTGTGTTATTTTTATTGCCATTAACATATTATTTTCATTCCTCAATTTTATTAAAATCCAATTTCTCTTATCAATGAATGATGATAAGATCTTGAAAAACTTCTATGTGGGGATCTATTGTTTACGGTCTGTCTCAACCTGTAATACACACAAGACAAACACGTCATTGTGTTATTAATTAATAAATAAAATAAAATAAAATAAACATGTACATTATACATTGTGGTAGCAAAAAATGGTCCAGGCCCACATATTTCGGGTCGACCCATGACTTTGTCTACAAGGCATGCTGTTGGAGACCAAGTCAACATGACAGTTAATCCATTCAATGGGCAGTTACCACATTCAATGGGTAGCTACCACATTCAATGACCAACGGCTATAAGGGTCGACTTGAATAAGAGTAAACCGCTCTTAAAATCAAAGCACTACCAGATTTTTCCTCTATAAATAAAAGGGGTCAGACCACAACGAGGGGGGATGGATCTCTCGAAAAACTCTCTACAAAGAGCAAAACTAATTAGCTTCTCCAAACTTTGTTCATCGATATTTTGGCCATCGGAACCGATCTACACGCTCAGCCCAAGCGAAAATCTTAAGACTATATGAACGACACCACCGTGGGCTCGACAAGCCTTGTCTACGGAAATTCAAAGTATTCGACAAAACATTGTTCATAGATTGTCGGTGCCCCGCACATTACAACTTTGATCGAATTTTGACCGTAGGATTTTTGGTTCTACATACATCAATGAATTATTATATTTTTTTTAATGATTAAATAATATAAAGTCTCATCTAAGATTTCTAAAAATCTCAACCCTCCACTATATTAATTTATTATAATCATTTTCATATTCTGGTGGTGAAGATTGTTATGTTTTGATTCAAAACAATTAAAGCACACTTAGCTTCTTGCCAATCTCGTCAGTCCCGGCAGTTTTTATATTCTAAAAAAATAAAAATAAAAACAATTAAAGCACATTTAAATTGTTCCAATTCTTCAAAGTCTATTTTTATTTTTTGTTTTTTTTTTTTAGGTTGAATTAATTGTTTATTCATTGATACTTTTAATATTTCATTTAGAATTATATATTTTAACTTTGTATAATATATTAGTCCTCTTAATATGGTTGGATTCGAAGATTCTAAACAAGGTCCGTGGCCTATCAACAGATAGTAATGTAAAATAGTATATATATTTTTTACGATATCTATCTGTCTACCTATCTATCTACCTATTTAGACCATATATTTTTATAAAACTTTTTACCATTGATTGAATTTGAACCGCTGATTTAAGAGTTATTTGAGCTACATTCATGGAGCCAACATGATATATATATATATATATATATATTTATATATTGACAACGTAAAATAGTTTCTTACTTTGAATAAATATTACGGAAAAATGGTAATTTGTGTACCGTTTTGTAACGATATGAGGTTGGTCCAACGGTATGCCCATCACACGATATTTTGAGTTCGAATCTTTCTCATTTAAATTTGAATTTATATAAATTTAAACTTTAAAAAATAAATAAAAATTTTATTTTGATATAGATTCGAAACGTTTCAAATATCCATCGATTCATGTTGTATGCAATCCAATATAAAACTTCTTTATCACAATACGTGTGCAACTTCGCATCTCGCATAGTCACATCCCTCGTGTTTGAAACATAAAACTTTACAAATTGATATATCATAATTTTTAGGGTTAATATTAAAGACCTCCCCTCACCTTTGAACTATTATTGGATGTCTTGCTAAAAATGCTTTTATTTTAGAAACATCCCATGTGTACTAACAAACAATGATTCAATTGATCGATTTTTTATGTTAAAAAATCTATAATGTCCGTATTTAAGGTTCAATTATATTAATTGAACATTATACCCTCTGAATCTTACCAAATAAAGCATTGTTTGTTTGTCCATAAGGGGTGTTTTTGAAATAAAAGCATTTTTATCTAGACATCCAATAATAGTTCAAAGGTGAGGGGATGTTTTTAATATTAAACCTAATTTTTAAATATAATGTATTCTAATTTTATCGTGATTAACTATACATTCTACCACCAATCTTAGCAATATTGCTCTGATACCGATTGATATGATTGAATTTAGAAAAGGAATAGAAAAATAGAAGATTGGTAGGGAAACGAAGAATTGAAGAACAGAGGAAGAGAAATATAAGAATAACAGAGAGTAGTTGGAGGATATTTTGGTTTAATATATTTGATAATTCTTTATTAATCATTTCAGCCCATATATAGGCTTCTGATGATAACCACAAACTATAAGATAGAACTACAATTTCAAATTCAAAAGGAAATAGCTAAGAATCAGAAGTATCAACTGCGTGACAACTTGATGCTTCTCCTAACTAATTTATTCTCCTATCTAATGTTCTTTCCGATTCAAATTCATGATAAAATCCCTCCTTGCATGGCTCACAAGGCTCACGTGCACATGCATATGTACCCAACATAATTAATATATATCATCCTTCCCCCATAAATCATCCTTGTCCTCAAGGATGAAGCCCTTAGGTGACTGGTCTGGAGTTGGAAAATCTTCAATCATGAAGACTTGAGGATGTTGGCAACGGTGACCAGGAATGAATTTCTTGTCGCAATAAAAGCATAAACCCTTTTCCTTCCGTTCTTTGGCTTCTTGTCCCGAGAGACGACGAATGGGAATGGTTGAGGGGGATGATTGTTGAGCCGATGGAGGTACGAGAATGCCAGCTGTTGGGTTTGGATTGGTGCTTTTGGATGGTGTGCCAAGCTGGGATCGAAAGGAGGTAATGTTCTTTGTTTGTAAAGAATTACGCTCTTCAATCAAACGGGCTACACCAATGGCATCCTGTAGAGACTTCAGTTGCTTCACTTTTATGTCGAGACGGATCTCATCCCGGAGTCCTGCAACAAAGCAACTAATTAAAAAAGTTTCAGGCAAGTCGTCGACCGGGTGAGAGAGCTTCTTGAATTCCTCTTGATAAGCTGCAACCGATGACACCTGTTTGAGCAGCGAAAGCGCTTTGGAGGGATCCTTATAATCTGTAGAGCCGAATCGAAGCAAGATGGCCTAAGTAAATTCTGCCCAAGTCAGTGGTCCTTTAAATTTTGCCAACCTGCGGTGCCATTGAAGGGCAATCCCCTCCAAGTTGAAAGAGGCCAGTTGCACTTGTTGATCCGTTGCCACACTTTTGAAGTCGAAATACTGCTCGGCTTTGAAGATCCATCCCGTTGGGTCCTCGCCTCCGAATTTAGGAAACGACAACTTGAGATGGTGGTTGTTCCAATCGATTGTGGTGCTGCTGGAGTGATTGGTTCGAGAGCTGGAGGCTCCCAGTTGGACCATATAGTGTGATGATTCGCCTGGCGTAACGGATTGGTGTCACCATTGGTGGTGGGTGGTTTATGTGAGGCTCATATGGCCTGTAATTCTGCCAACACAGCTTGTAAGGAAGCGTGAATTTGGTTAAAGTTTGACTAATGTCTCGCTAGAGTCTCGTTCACCTCGTTACGAAACTCAGTGTTAGATTTGCTCCTTGTTTCCATAGAACCGAACGGCTCTGATACCAATTGATATGATTGAATTTAGAAAAGGAATAGAAAAATAGAAGATTAGTAGAGAAACAAAGAATTGAAGAACAGAGGAAGAGAAATAGAATAATAATAGAGAGTAGTTGGAGGATATTTTGGTTTAATATATTTGATAATTCTTTATTAATCAGTTCAGACCATATATAGGCTTCTGACAATAACCACAAACTATAAGATAGAACTACAATTTCAAATTCAAAAGGAAATAACTAAGCATCAGAAGTATCAACTGCGTGACAACTTGATGCTTCTCCTAACTAATTTATTCTCCTATCTAATATTCTTTCTGATTCAAATTCATGATAAAATCCCTCCTTGCATGGCTCACAAGGCTCACGTGCACATGCATATGTACCCAACATAATTAATACATATCAGATAAAGGTTCAAGTATTATCTTTAATCATTCAATTACAAAGTGTGGACAGCCCTTCTTCGAAAATTACATTTCGGAACGTGTTTGCAGCGGTGATTCCTAGTTAGATCGGTGTCAAATTAAAAATAAATAAATAAATAACTATACATCGAAAGGAAAGTGAGAGTATTAGGTTTCGTTACACTTATTAATCAACTTTTCCCTAGAAATTAATTACATATCATATCATAAAGACAGAGTGTATGAATTTGTCTGGATCCTTCAATCTTCACAATAGCTGTTACGAGTTCACTTTCAATAAGGAGACAATTCAATTGAACTGAATTAAAATTTGGCCAGAAATTCCTTAGGTGAGGTCATGGCTTGCTGTTCCCAAGTGATGGTGGGTTTCTTAAATCCGCAGGCTGCTGAGGCGTGTGCCATCCTCAGGGGCATGCAATTCAACAAAGACTGGCTTGTTTCCGTGTGTGTTTGAGTCCGATGCAGAGGTTGTGGTCAGATGGATCAATGCAAACAGTCAGATGGAGTCAATTTATGGTGCTATTCTGACAAATACTAGTTTCCTCTCTTCCGAGATGGGAGGTGTGTGTTTTGTTTTCACCTGAAGGTTGGCTAACGAGGTTGCTCATATAGTCATATCCTTGCCAAAAATGCTCTCCTGGTTGATGATGACAGATTTTGGATGGAAGAGTATCTGTATTGTGCTGCTAGAGCAGTCCAGACAGATTTGCCTTTTTAATGTGTTCTTTGTGTTGTTTTATGTCAAAAATAATAATAATAATTAAAAATAAAATAAATAAATAAATAAAATTTGGCCCCAACTTGCAGCCAAGAGTCACTTTCTCTCTATGGAGAACTTGTCAATTTACCAATTTCAATCTGTGTCTGCTGTGATTTGATAATAAATTAATAATAATAATAATCAAATCATCTAGAATAGATCTATTGAACTGACCTGACAGCAACCAACTCTTTTACAAATCTGAGCCTAAAAATCCCACCAGGCTCCATGGATATTCTACTACAAGTTGCAGAGCAAGAAAGCAGCTAGAAATGGTGTGATCCACGTATTCATGTTCAAAATGACAAATTTTAAAGAACCCACAAGCGGAGCAAGCTAAGATTGGGACCGAATCCCATATTGAAAATACATATAATAAGAGAAGGGTACATATATTAATCTTTTGAGTTGTAAAGCTATCTATCAATATATACATTCATTCCCGTATGATAGTTTTCTAATTAGGTCATCTTAAAATATTTATTTCATGACCTCCTCCTACAGTACATATCCACATGTAGCTGTGGGCAGAGCTGACCCTGAGATTTTCGGGGCCCTAGACGAACTATAGAAAATGAATTTACGGGCCCCTGAGATTTCAAGTTGAGATTTTGTATCTGAATTATAAATTTTCGTAGCAAGATTTAAGAAAATTTTGAAGAACCATAATTTGATTTTTGATTTTTGTTCGATATCTATTTCTGGTTGTCTAATAAGTGATATAAGTATTGTTGTACTGTTGTACTGTTGTATTCCCGTTTTATACATATAAAAGACAATTAGTGTTAGGAATAAGATTCAACCCAGATTTGACTTGATGAAAGAACTTGAGAATGATAATTTAGTTTTATAATTTGTGGGTTTTTTTTTTTAAAAAAAAATAAAAACATATGTTCAGTAGGTCTATTTTAAACTCATTTATGAGTTTGTTATTTTAAAATCATACATGAGTTATATCTGAAATCAATTTTTTTTTTTTTTTTAACAATTTGGGAACCCTTAAAGATCGAGAGTATTAGACGGCTACCTCACTGGGCTCCCTTCAGGACTGGGTCTGGCTGTGAAAAGAGGTCTTGAAATAAATATTTCAGAGTGGATCTAACTAGAGAACCTCCCCATTCTTATAAACATATAAATATTCAATGTTCTTTTTATGTCTCATTAGAGAGAGAGTCTTTGCATCGGATGCATGTAAGCTTTTTCGCTTGTCAAATTTGACCTAATCATTTTGAAATCACATCTGAAAATTATTATCAGGTCATTTCTTAATAGCTTTATTTACATGGATCATGCAAGTATGCCCGCAGGCCACACGTTAACCTATCAAAAGTTTATGATTAGTTATCTTTTCTCATTTCATTTGGCTTTATAAATCATTAATATATATATATATTTATTTATTACAAATAACAGTCGAAACCGATGAGATGAGGCCCTCCAAACACAGCCCGCACAGCAACTCCCACTAGAGGAGAAAGATCACTCACACCTAAGGTGAGACACAACCCCCACAATGGAGGGAAAAGCTTCCCTAAATACACATTTTGGGCCATGAATCGAACCGTGGTGAGAGAGAGTCTCAGACAGACTTTAGCCACCAATGCTTAGGGGGGTGTGTAAATCATTAATATATATTAGCTGGTCAATATATACACAAAAGTTCTAAATAGTGAAAAGTCACTAATTAGACGATCAAACTTCAAATCTAATCCTAAACCTCGCAATTGCCTATCAAGTTGCAAGAGAAAAACTTTAAAAAAAAAAATGTAAAAAATATTTAAAAAAAAGTTGGAAGAGAAGAAAAAAAAGGGGTTTTATTTATTTATTTGAAATCTATAATACGTACTCGGGCCAGAGGCTGTCGAGACCCGAAACTGTCATTATCGATCAGTATATTTATAACTCAATTATCCATTCACAGTCTCACAATATAGAAAATAAAACTCTCAGGCTTGATTATTTGTTAATCGAATGAAACTAGGCAAACAAACAAATTTTCTTCCTAAATTATGCAAAAAGTTTCTTCTCGGAATATGCTGATTCTCCATTGTCATAATTGTTTATTTTAGGATCCTAATCGTTAATATATTATTCAAAGTGCAAGCATTGATCTCGCATGTATTTTTCTGAAAAAGAAAAAGAAAACAAAATGTGAAAAGTAATGACGTATAAGATATTATAACAATGGACTAAGATTCTCTCCTCATCTCATATTATCCTCACATTTCCTAACATTTTTAAAGTATATGATTGATTATTAATAAAGTATCAATCACATCTTAACCATTGATTGGTTACAATGTTTATGTGTCGTAAGATTAAGTGAGGTGAGAATGATGTGAGGTGAAGAGAGGATTCTTGTCCTATAAAAAATAGCATACAAAAAAAGAAGTTAAAAAGAATATGTCCCCATTAAATACATCCAAGTTAGATGTTCGGAAGTTCTATTTTCAATGTTGTAGGAGTAGTGTTACCCAAATCCCAATTGTGAGAGCAGAAAAAATATTCGGGCCGTAAGTAATGTTTGATATCAACAGGATCTGATAAACTCTTGACCTGTTTAGGATGTCAAATTTTTAAAATTATATATATATATATATAAATGAGTCTCTCATAAAAGATCCTTTATTTTAATTTTGATAAGGACCATGATGAAAACACATTGATTTTAATGAATTTTAATCTGAATTTTTTTGTGGATGATGAGTTCATTGAAATCTACAAATGAACAAAATTTGAGAATTTTCCGAAAACTATAACTATTTATCCAAATTTTGTTAAATATGAAGGCATGTGAAATATAGGAAAATTCAAGAAAAATAGTTCTAATATTCTCAAATTCTCAAATTTTATATAGGTAGATTTCAATGAACTTATGATCCACAAAAAAAAAATTCAGATTAAAATTATTAAAATCGATATGTTTTCATCATGGTCTTTACCGAAATTAAAATAAGGGATCTCTCATGAGAGACTCATATATATATATATATATATATTCGAAAATTTTCCTATGAGGATGCCCTGAAAGAATTATATAAGGACATTGAATGTGAGTCACTCGTTTTACATATTCAGACTTGGTATGTATGCACTTGTCAAATCACTTTTATAAATGAGTGGTTCATATTCAATATCCTGATAAAGTTATATAAGGATGCCCTGATAAGAACGAGACTGTATATATATATATATATATATATATATATATATTTATAGATATTGTCATTGAAAGGTCCTCAAACCTCAATTATTTGTCTAGACAGCTTACAATGCCTAAATTTGGTCCTCTTATTCAGGAAAAATAAGTAAATATTTTTAAAAATAAGTTCAATTTTTATTTTTATTTTCTTAAATAACAAACTTTGTCAAAAGAGTGTATTTAGCAAATCCAAAGAATATGGAGAACCCTGAGAATTTTTTGGAACTATTATGATTAATAAAAGTACATTCCCAAAGTAGGGATATTTAGCACTTTCAATTGGACCTTTTATGGGCTTTTCATGGGCCGTACCGAAACTACATGGGTCAACTTTATGTCCAACCCTCTCAAACCTAAAAAAAAATTCAGTAAAATATGGGCTGGGCTGAGTAATGATTTAAGCCCAACTCAAAATCCAACCTAAGAAGTGTGGTTACCACCGATATATATTATTACTAGTCAATAGTCATATACAGATCGATTCATATATCATATTTTCTCACATTACACCAAATAGAAGTCGCTTTTTTCTTTACGCGTACCGACTTAAAATAAAATATTGACGTTAGTTTTGGAACGTTCCAAATTCACTTTTAAACATAAACTTGGCAAATTTGTATTGAAATACTCCAAATATAATGTTAGTATCTATTAAAAAGTGCACATTAATAGGATAATTTCTACTCCCGACATTATTATACAATTTCCGGATTAAATCCGTTTCCAATATATATTATATGCCAGTTTGGTATTGCTGTAACTTTTATAATAATCACTGTTACTTGTGCTGAAGAAATTATCAGCCATGAAGTTAATCAGCAGATGTTTGGTTAATTATACTTTTAAAACTACTGCATAACTCAAAAGTATTATACGTATGTTTGGTAATTTTATTTTAAAAGTTCTGAAATTAGTTACAATGACTAAAATAAATATGATTTTAAAACCTTATTTTATTCTTTTTCATTAATTATATATATTAAATCAATATTTAAGTAGAATATTTAAATTAGAAAAAAAAATCATAAGAATAATAAAAATATTTTTAAAAGATTTTATAAATCAAATCAATATTTAATTATAATCTTTAATTTTATGATGGAATAAGGAATATAAATGATGTTAATTTAATTTCATAAGGATAATAATGATATTTTAAAATATTTATTAAATAATAAAATAGATTATTCTATAATCACTTTCAAAAAGTAACTATCCACCTACTTCTCAAAATTGCTATCAAAACTTGTCAGATTATCAATTAATCATTTTTGAAAATTTTACCAAACGTTATTTTATGTCAAAATTATAAAATAAACCGATTTTAACCTTTCAAAAGCAATACCAAACTGGTCCTATATATATGATATATATACTAGTTTTTTTTTTATATATATATGAAATTTTCAAGTGCATCCTGATATAACTCCATCAGTGTGTTGGATATAGGCCATTAGATTTATATACTTTGACTAAAAGTGTATTACACTTGTCAAAATTTCTTCATAATCTATGGTCCACATACCCACATGCAACGCACTGAGGAGAAAAGAAATATATGTGTATATATATATATATATATATATATATATTTGTTTTTAATCCAATCCAACATCTTAAACTAGTCTAAATGAAGGGTGACCGATTTTCGCCTCTCTTTTAAAAGATCAAGTGAACGAGAAACCGTAGTGCTAGATGTCCATATGGGCCTAAATCAAAATCATACACAAATTGATACGTACATTTCAAGGAAACACGAAATGCAACTCTCATTATGACATAGAAATTCAAATATTTGTTCAATTCGATACAACTTTGAGACGAGTTCTCATTAAAAGAAAATGAAAAACTTTCTTAAAAAAAAAATAAAAAATCTATCCATTTTCATTTTTCAATGACAATAACAGTTCAGGAAAGTTATTATTATTATTTTGAAATATTATTATTATCAACAGTTTCTGAAGAATAATTAGTAGATAATAATAATAAGGACTAATTGTACAAATTTCCCCTAAGTTTAGGTATAATTGTATAAATATGGAATTTTTACCCTTAATTGTACAAATATCCCCTATAATTAGTTAACTTCGTTAAATCTAACTATTGACTACAATTTAACTAAAATTGACTAAAGTGCCCCTAGTTACCTATTTTATTATTAATTATATATATTCTTTATTTTTTTGACAATTTATATATATACTTAAAATAATAATTATATACAATACTTAATTTATTTATTTAATAATTTTTATAATCCATTTTTTACATTTTTATTATCCATTTTTTAAAATAAATAAATTAAGTATTATATATAATTATATTGTTAAAGTATATGTCTAATTATTTTTTAAGTATAAATATAAATTGTCAAAAAAGAAAGTATATATATAATTAATTATAAAATAGGTAACTAGAGGGGCACTGTAGTCATTTTTTGGTTAAAAATATGGTCAATGATTAGATTTAACGAAGTCAACTAATTAAAGGGGATATTTATACAATTATAGGTAAAAATTCCATATACATGGATTATACCTAAAATTAGGGGACGTTTGTCCGATTACTCCTGATAATAATAATAAAATTTGACCACCCACAAACTCTCCGCTTTTCAGCGTCTCTACAGGGTCTCTGTGTCTCTGGGCTCTCTGCAACAAAACCATTAAGGAATCCCCCTACCACCACCACTGACAGTGACTTGTCATCTGGGTTGTGTTCTGTTCTGTTCTCTATTGGTTTTTTTTTTTTTTTCACACACACCAACAGAGATAGAGAGAATTTGTGTTGTGTTGTGTTGTTCATGGAGGATCAAGCGAGTATAGGTTTTTGCTGATTCAAGACAGATAGTGATAGAGAGAGAGAGACAGAAAGAAGAAACCCAGCTAAAAGATGCGTAGAGAGATCTCAGTTTTGTTCCGGCCTCGAAATCTCATTATCTTCGTCGTCGTTTTTGTCTTAATCGTCTTCGCTTTCGTTAAACAGGAAAAGGTGCCTTTTTTCTCTCACCCTTTTGTTTTATCTGTGTGTTTGTGGTTTGGACGGATCTAATTGTAAATTTTGTGTAGAGAATTTGAATTGGGGTTTTGGTTTGGTTTTCGGTTTCTGTGATTGGAGTGTGCATTATTTTGAATTCCGTGAAAAATGTTGATGTGGGATCATTGTGGAAGAAAACTGTTAGTGAAATTCAACTACATTGTTTGTTGTTTGCTTATATATTGCTTGCCCTGATCTAATTGTAACCGGCGGCTGGTGGTACTGGCGGTGGTTGTCTTCATTTTCTAGCGGCGAATGTTTTTGTTACTATGGATTGTTCTTGTTGTAGTGCTTCTCATTGTGCTTGTATGTTCTCTAATTCCATTTTTGATTTGCTTAGAACCTGAAAGATGATTTTTTTTTTTTTTTTTGGTTATTGTCATAGAAGAAAGTTTGTATTTGCTACATGTTTGATCATAGGTTTGACGTAGTGTCTGCTTGTTAATCTAGCTTCGCGACTATGTATAACTGATTGCTTGAATGGGCTGGTCAATGGATGGCAACTTTGGTGTGCTTAACTAATTGTAAAACGAATTTCTCTTAGAAATTTGATGACTACTGTGGCATGCACTAGCGGCTGATATTTATAAATTTGATGATGAAGTAGTAAACTAGTTCAAGAGTCAAGCAGGAGGGATTTGCCTGTGGAGAATCATAAGTGAAAGATTGCTTGGGGATTCAACGGTTTGAGTTGGACAACTCTATATTGTTGTTTTAGATATTGGTTTAACTGTTTAAGTAAGGATGACAACTTAAGATGGTGCAGTAAATATTTAGCTCATTGAGTTGAGAACGTCTTTTAAGTTCTTTTGTCCCTTTAGCTTGTGAAGTGTATTGAGTCATGGTGAAGCTCTAAAATGAGGTTGACATGCAAGTATTACATGAAGATTTCTAAAATGCAAGAACAGTCTTAGTTACATCATACATGTTCTTGGTGAAGTGTTGTATACGTTGATTTCGTTGGATCTAAAGACTAGAATTAGTTGGGGTGGTAAATAATATCGACAAAGAAAGAAAACTATATAATCATTGGTATTCACAATAGCTCATTTTTAGGACATGCTCATTATGGAAGATTGTTAAGATTTCTTTTATGCCACAAAACATGTGATAGTTTTTTGATGTTGTATGAATATATTTGTAGACTCTTGATTGTTCTATTTTGGTTTTAGTTGTCTACCATGTTCGTAATGTAATTTCATCTATGTTATACTTGACATGATTAAATATACTTGCATACCGCTTATATACTCACTCCATCAGCTCTTTGTTGTATATTGACTAAATTGATTCGTTTGTTCAATCCTGATGCTTAGGAGGAGGAGAAGGTTGAAGAGGAGTTTGAAATTACTCACAGAGTATTCTTGGATGTTGACATTGAAGAACAACGTCTTGGTTCGGTTTTCACATTGAGACTTTTGCATGACAGTTGATATTTTTCATCTTTAAATTAAAGACAAGTAGAATTTACTAAATTTTGCTGTATCAATATCGTTCATCAATGTTTAGTTTAGCTTTTACATTGATTTTGTTACATATGAGACTTGAGCTATATTTAAATATTTCCTCATTTTTCATTTCTTATTAACTTCCAATTATTTTCCTGGATTTCTGCAGGTAGAATTGTTATTGGATTGTATGGCCAGGTTGTACCCAAAACTGTCGGTATGTCGTCAATCTTCTCTTTGAATACTTACCATCACAAATCACGACATTGAAAGCCTAATTCATCTAAATTTGTGGCATTGCACTTGATTTGCAAATTGTGTATCACATAGGTGCCACTAGTTTGTGCTTAGAATAAGTATTGAACTGTCAACATGCAGCACATGTGAGTCTCGAGAGTGCCCAGTTCATGCACAACTGCTTAGAACACCCTGGCAATGATCCTGCTTTGTCAGGATCTCTGTTGACCATTCGACCTTGTGCTGAATTATCATAAATTCATACCGCACAGATACACTCTTCCCTCCGAATTCACTGCATGCGGGGTTGTTCTAGAGGGCTCATTCTATGTATGATTACATGTTGACATAATATGCTGACGCTGAAAATTGAAAATTTACAAGGGTTTGGATATCTCTTCGTTATGTGCCTACCCCTTAGAAGATTCCTAACGCTTTCTTTCTTTCTTTCTTTCTTTCATTTCTGCAGAAAATTTCAGGGCCTTATGCACAGGTATCTTGAGGTTCTTATCTGTATGTTATATATTTTTTTTGTCAACATGAGTTCTAGATATTACTAATAGGAGCTATATTCATTGTATGTGCTCAGCTTATCTTAATATCTTCAATTGCAGGGGAAAAAGGAAAAGGGGCAAATGGGAAACCTCCCCACTATAAGGGAACACCATTTCATCGCATAATATCTGGGTTTGTGATTCAAGGTGGAGATATAGTTCATGGTGATGGGAAGGGAAGTGAGTCGATATATGGTGGCACCTTTCCTGATGAGAATTTTAAGATTAAACATTCACATCCAGGTGATTCTAATGTGTACTCATTTTATTGATTGTCTTTAAACTTTATCCATGGATCATACTTATTCAGTTTTTTTTTTTTGTAGGTGTTGTTTCTATGGTGAATTCGGGGCCTGATTCCAACGGTTCACAGTTTTTCATCACCACTGTCAAGGCCAGTTGGTAAGCTATCCTGTGGTGACATTATGAAAACACAAAAAAATGTTGATAGACCCTGGCCTACGTGTGTTTCTTAAATAGTTGAGTCGTTGACCAATTGTATTGTGTGCTTCTCTGGCCCTTTATAAACATAATCATCTAACATATCAACAGCTTGAATGCTAATGCAGTTGAATCCATCTATGAAAGATTTGACATCTTGAAAGAGTTGCTATCAATGTATTATAAATTCTCATTCACTGCATGCGTGTAGGTCGTGCCTTGTTCATCTATGTTGTAATATTATGTGAATCGGCTGTTATGTTCATTTACTTTTGGAGTATCAGATACTACCATGCTGTTTCTGTCAATGTTTTCCTTCTTTCCTTTTGCTTTTGTGGTTGCGAAACTTGAGTTGTCAAATGATAATACTTGACAAGATGAATTTCAAATGTTTCCCATAACTAGCATGTGATTTCCAGGTTGGACGGGGAACACGTTGTCTTTGGCAAGGTTATGCAAGGCATGGACGTTGTTTACGCAATCGAAGGCGGAGCCGGAACTTACAGCGGAAAACCTAGAAAGAAGGTCACTATTGGTGACTCCGGAGTGATACCAAGGAGCAAATGGGACGAGGAAAGATGAGTGTCTCCTTCATGTTATATAAACACCGACATCATCATCATCATCATCAACAACAACAACAACAATAACATCAAGTTTTTCTCATATGAGTTTGCTAATTTGTTTTTAGATAATTGATTTACTTTTTTGGTCCCTCTTTTGTATCATCATGTTCATGGAAAATTTCATCAAAACATGATTTTAGATTTTAACAGTTGTTAGGTTCTTCCTGGAAATATTGTACCATTCACGCCCTTTTGTATCTGGCAACTTCATATAAATACAAACTTGTTTATTACCAAGCAATGAAAAGGAAAATGTTTTGTTTTCTTATTCTATCATCAAATGTAGCATCGGGTCGGGATTTAGTTCAACAGCTTTCGGCTGGCTCAAACATTAATAACCGAAACCATCGAAACCCTGTTTTAACTACCGTCACAACACTGGGGAGAGGTCTCCCCTACACTTGCTTTATGATTAGTTTAGCGTGACAAAAAATGGAGTGAAAACTGTCGAACATATAGACTTTTGAAAGCTTTTTTTCATGAGATTACAAGAAATATTATTGTGTCAATAGCAACAAACATCCCAAACCAAACCATTAGCAACAAGCTGGTTTTTCACTGCCGGCAAGTCCATTGTCAACCCAGGCCCGCTATGTTCTTCACTCGCTCGTAGCCCTGCCTCCACCAACATAAAATTTTCTCATGACTTCAAAAGACCAATAATTAGCGAATGACCAGAATGCCCCGATGACCCCTACTTAAGATTGATTCAACAAATGAAACCCCATGACAGCAGCTTAATCATCCAGAGAAGACAGAAGAGCCAACCCTGCATGCTGCTAAAGCTTCATTTCACATTCAGTTGAGGTAAGCTAAAACACCCAACCACTTCATTTTCCATTTCATCTTGGTTTCTTTCTCTGTTTCTTTTTCTTGGGAGAGAGGGGAACTTCTCTCTCTTTGTACTTCATATCTCATGAAAACAGTGATAACCCATATGCAGAAACAGAGAATAACATCTATTCTCAACTGGGTTTCTTCAATTTTTGTTGAAAACCGCTTTACATCATCCAAAACCTCATTTAGATCTATTTACATTGCTCAAAACCCTAGGCTCTATAGGACAAAAACACCGGTTTTTAGTGATGTCTATGTTAGCCAAGTATCGCCTGCCATTAGAAGAGAAGCTCAAGCTGCATTATTAGAGTATTTGCATTCCACTAGGAGCTTACAGTATCTGGATGCAGAACATATGAGCAAAAACTCCCCACGTTTTATCGACCAACTGTTAAAACAGGTTCAACATGCTGCGGATATAAAGTGGTCTATTAACCGGTATTTGTGGTTCCATCCTATTAATGAATTTGAGCCTTTCTTCGAGAGTTTGGGATTGGAACCTTTCGAGTATCGTAGTCTTCTTCCACATGATTTGATGTTTTTGAGTGATGATGAGTTGTTGCTGGAAAACTATTATGTTTTGTGTAATTATGGTATTGCGCGAAGTAAGATAGGGAAGATTTATAAGCAAGCAATGGAAGTTTTTCGATATGATTTTGGGGTTTTGCAATCAAAGCTTCAAGCTTATGAGGAACTAGGGCTTAATCAGTTTTTTATATCTAAGGTTATTGTTTGTAGTCCTTATCTCCTGATTGGGGGTTTGAATGCAAAGTTTGTTGAGGTATTGACGATATTGAAGAGTATGGGAATTGAATTGAGTTGGATTGAGGAAAATTTGTTGGAGCAAGATTCTTATAATTGGAGTATGATATTAAGTGTTTTACACTTATTTAGCAAAATTGGTTTCAGTGAGGAGCAGTTAGGTGGATTAATCAGGCAACATCCGGGACTTATCTTTGAGGGTTCAGGGAATCTGGTACTTACGTTGATCGTGTTTCTACTAAAATTTGGAACCACAATGAATGAGATACATTTGATGTTTCTTCGGTTCCCACAAATTCAAGCAGGAATTTTTTTTTTGAATTTGAAGAAATGCCTTATGTTACTGTTTGAGATTGAGATGGAGTTGGATGAGATTGGAAAGATTATCCGTTCTCATGCCATGTTTATGGGTTCATTAACTTTAAAGAAACCTAAAACCATACTTTCTTTGTTGAGTGTTGGGAGAAAGCGACTTTGTGAACACATCCAAGAGAATCCTCTAGAAATGAAGAAATGGGTTCTGGGTTCAAAAATTGAGCCATTACCAAAATCAGGTGAAAAAGAAAGATCACAAATGCTGAAGACTAAGTTCTTGATTGATGTGGGATTCGCAGAGAACTCCAATGAAATGGAAAAAGTACTGAAGGTTTTTCGAGGCAGAGGAGGGGGGCTTCAGGAGAGATTCGATTGTATTGTGAAAGCCGGCTTGGATAGGCAGGATGTTTGTAAAATGATCAGAGTTCGCCCAAGATTTCTTAACCAGAAAATAAGTGCCATCGAATTGAAGATTGATTTACTTGTAAATGGTTTGGGTTATCCTGTATCACATTTAGTGACTTTCCCAGCATATCTTGATTTTACGGTGCAAAGGATCAAACATAGGATATCAATGTATAATTGGCTTAAAGATCAAGGAGTTGAAGAACCTATGATGGCCTTGAGTACTCTAATTGGACGCCCACGGAAAGAAGTTATGCAGCGATTTGTAAAGATTATCCGTTCTCATGCCATGTTTATGGGTTCATTAACTTTAAAGAAACCTAATACCATACTTTCTTTGTTGCATGTTGGGAGAAAGCGACTTTGTGAACACATCCATGAGAATCCTCTAGAAATGAAGAAATGTGTTATGGGTTCGAAAATGGAGCCATTACCAAAATCAGGTGAAAAAGAAAGATCACAAATGCCAAAGACCAAGTTCTTGATTGATGTGGGATTCGCAGAGAACTCCAATGAAATGGAAAAAGCCCTGAAGGTTTTTCGAGGCAGAGGAGGGGAGCTTCAGGAGAGATTCGATTGTTTTGTGAAAGCCGGCTTGGATAGGCAGGATGTTTGTAAAATGATCAGAGTTCGCCCAAGATTTCTTAACCAGAGAAAAAGTGTCATCGAATGGAAGATTGATTTACTTGTAAATGGTTTAGGTTATCCTGTATCACATTTAGTGACTTTCCCAGCATTTCTTGATTTTACGGTGCAAAGGATCGTACTTAGGATGTCAATGTATAATTGGCTTAAAGATCAAGGAGTTGAAGAACCTATGGCCTTGAGTACTATAATTGGATGCCCACAGAAAGTATTTATGCAGAGAATTGTAAATCAGCATCCTGAAGGCCCCAAAGTTTGGCAGAATTTAAAGAAACAAATTTGTACCGAGTAAGAGAAATCTGTTTCGTAGGAGTTGTGCTTGGGTCTACGCATGTTTGTTGCTCGGGTTGAGGCAGGAATATAGTAGACTTCTTCAGGCTGAGAGATGGATCAAGCTGTTATTTTTCCCTGTGTTCCTCAAGTGTAAAGCATATCGATAAAATTTAGGGCAAATTGCACAAATATCCCGTGAGGATACGCAATAGTGCACTGAACGGCAAAGTCCTCTGATTTGTATCGACTCACGAAGGTGTAGAATGTCCATAAATGAAACGAGCAAACACTTTTATCTTCATTTTTGTTAGTCTTCAACTTGTCTGTGAGTCTGCAATAATGACCCAGCAAAGGAGAGGAAGAAGAAGGACTGTAACAATTTTGAAGACAAGAATTGTCCAGAAAGTATAGGCCAAAAACTGAAGTTCATGTCAAATGGCTTAACAGGCCTATTTCGTGGTTCTTCCTGGAAATATTGTACCATTCATACCCTTTTGTATTTAGCAACATCATATAAATACAAACTTGTTTATTACCAAGCAATGAAAAGGAAAATGTTTTGTTTTCTTATTCCATTATCAAATGTAGCATCGGGTCGGGATTTAGTTAAACAGCTTTCGGTTGGCTCGAACCTTATTAACCGAAACCATCGAAACCCTTATTTTAAACTGCTGTTACAACACTGGGGAGAGGTCTCCTCTCTATGATAAGTTTAGCGAGACAAAAATGGAGTGAAAACTGTCGAACATGTAGACTTTTGCAAGCTTTTTTTCATGAGATTACAAGAAATATTAGTGTCAATGGCAGCAAACATCCCAAACCAAACCATTGACAAAATTTTGCTTTACAAACATAAAAGCCTTGTCTCAAATCCATAGAAGTCCATTGAAGAAACATATCAGCAACAGAAAAATAATTTAAAGAAATTCACTGCTATGATCAATCCTTTCATGGACGGAATTTGCAAGAAGTTTTCATCTCCTCAGCTGGTTTTTCACTGCCGGCAAGTCCATTGTCAACCCAAGCCGAGTAACCTCCCGCCATGTTCTTTACTCGCTCGTAGCCCTGCCTCCACCAACATAAAATTTTCTCATGATCACTTCAAATTTTATTTCGAAAAATCGCCAAGATTTGATAATGAATTCAACATGACATTAATTAGAGTAGAGATTTAATGAGTAATCTTACAGCATTTAGAAGATCAACACAAGCATTGAGTGACCTGCCTCCACTGTTGCAACCCTTCATACAACAAAAGAAAAAAAAAATAGATATCTTTCATTCATCCGTAGACTATCCAGACGTTTGTACTAGAGAATGACTCAAATTCGGGATATTCTCATATCCGTGAATGCAATTCCTATACAACGGGATTATTTCGTACATATTCTCTCTAATCTCTTCTTGTTAATTTACCAATAACACTTTTAAAATCTTGCTGGAACAAAAGATACAACATAAGTACAAAAATTTTACCACAACTATGTGATCATCTTTCTTGTAAATTGAGGATACTTGGGTGAGAAATTCAGGGTTCTTCACTCTACCTGGAATATTGTCAGAATACGAAAAAAAATATATTAAAAAAGTCGCGTAAACATAAAATTTTGACAGGGAAGAAACAGATCAGATTAGATTACATGATAATAATGAAAAATTCTAGTCACCTTCTTGAGTTTTGAACAAGTATGGAACATTCATAGAATTGTCAACATGACTCTTGTTGAACTCCTCTGTTGTCCTACAGAGAAAAAAATAAAATCAGATTCGAATACTTAAAGATCGAAAAATCCATTCAAATGTTGACAGGATTAATTTCCTGTGATCAATATTATTCAATCCTACCTCACATCCAGATAGCGGTGACCGGAGCTGAGGAGATCTTTTGCAGCATGGACATCAACACTTGCAACATCTTCAATCCTGAAAACATACGAGAGTTACGTGTGGTATCCCGCACCTGAAACTTTGGATGTCAATAGAAAATCTTACTTTTTTGTGGCATCCATGAGAGATCTTACAGGGAAGAAAATGTGAGTCCTCCTCAGGTATCTTGTTGAAGCTAAAATTTGCCTGGAAGACATCATTTTTGAGTGGTTTATAAAATACAAAGTTGACAAAAACCTGAAGAGGATACAGAATATTAAAATGAAGAATGAGACCAAGTCCCAGATGAGTAAAAATTAAAAAAAAAAATTGTGAGAGGGAGAGAAAGAGAGAGATTTTCAGGGTTTGAGAAATTTTGCAGAAGGTTTTGCCAATTTATGAGGAATTTTTTGAGAGCCAGATTTAGTAATCTTTGAATTAAAAAAAAAAAAAATGTTAATCTTTGTATATATTTCTGCATTTTCCTTTTTTTTTTTTTTTGTTTTTTTTTTTTTTGCATGATTCCTTTTAATGTTCCTTCCCATATATGGAATTTTTGTTGTCACTTGACATATTTGGAAAATTGATTGAATGCTATACTATATATAGTTTGGTGTCCTACTTTTAGAATATCTAATTCTGATTCCGTTTCAGTTTTATTTATGATTCATAAACGCGTCCTAAATTCTTAAAAGTTCTGCCGATAGGTTTTACAGTATTAGCTTGTACAATTTTTTTGATACTTTTTATATTTTTTATTTATATTTAAACAGTGTTAAGATAATACTAATTACTGGTTGATGATGTGATTTTTCTTATATGAAATAAGCCTTATAAGTTGACTTTACTAGTTTTGACTTTTGATCAATAATCAAACAATTTCTTTTCTTAAATTTTCCATTTCTTTTCTCATATTAGAAAAACACTTATAAATAAAATTTTCAAAATAAAGTACTCAATGATAAACTTAGGAATGCTAGGTGGGGGATTTTGACTGTTTGTTGAGTAATATATATTTTTTATTTTTTAAAATGAGAAATTAGAATATTAAATTACAACTTGGGTGATACTTTGTAGTAAATAATGATGCTAGATCTGTTGATCGTATCAAAAGCAATATTAGTATTGATTTTCAGTTAAATAGGCTTATATTTATTTAAATTTTATCACTTTTGTAACAATGAATTTAGATCGATACAAATTTTTATATATTCTATATAAAAATAAAAAAAAATAAAAAACATAAATCAATTAACATAATCAAGTTTCAATGATTCTTGGTCTATTCATGATTTTGTACACACACCATAATAGTTTCCCAAATGTGAAAAAAAAAATATATAAAAAAAATAGAAATTTATCTAAATCAAAATCAAAACTTTACTAAATACTTTTTTAGGTGAATTGAATCTCAGTTAATAAATATTTTACCTTAAAATCAATCATTGATTGCTTTTGCAAAATCATAATAAAATTTTCTTTCAATTTATTATTAGCCAAACAGGTAAAAATATTAAAAAAATATAAAATAAAATAAAAAATTTATAAAAGACAAGAAAATGTATATGACATGAGTATTGATCCATTCGTAATTAAGAGACGAATTTTATCCGATTGAAATTTTTGGGGTTGAAACAATAATGAGATACATAGGTGATCAGAGAAAAAAAAAAAAAACCCACAAATGAGAGAGAGATAATAAAATTATAACAACAAAATTCGATTTTCAAATTTGATTATTGAAGAGGCAATTTGATTATTGATAAGTTATTGTTAAATTTGATTTTGTTGGACGGTGTTTTTAGGATAAATAATCAAATTTTGATTACTTTCATATTTTTAAAGATACTATTAAAGATGCTATTAGTTCTGAAAATGTAGTATGCCACTTTTTTTCTCAAACAATATATATCCTTCGAATATAAGAGGAGATACAGCTATCCGAACCGTTCATATATCGTTTAATTCCACATGTTTCGACAAATATTTGATCGTTGGTGTATGTTCGATCTCATAGCTCTGAAGGTGTAGTAGTATGTGAGTTTTTTTCTACAACGAGTAGATATTATATTCTGTAATTATGGGAGGAGGCTATCCAAACTGTTCGTTTAATTCGACAAGTTTCTACAGATATCTGATTTATTTTTATTTTTTAAAAAATGGATTCAAAAACACAACAACCTGTCTTCAGTCTTCATGGCATGCCACCACTTCACAAAAAACAACTCAACACAACGACAATCTAAAAAAGTCATCTCTTTTTGATCATCATCATCATCGTCATCGAAAAACAACAAAAACAAAAACAAAATCTCTCTGTTTTACTGGTAAAAATTTATTTTTCTTCTACAAGCTTCAATCTTTCTCTCTGAAATGGGCAGCTCTGAAGAAGACTCCAACAAACCCTTATCTTTCTACGATTCTTCTTCACCATCTCAACCTCTCCTCTCCAACAAACCCTCTCCAATCGAAGAACCCACCACAACTTCCCAAACCGACCCGTCAGAGCCCGACCCGAACCAGTACCTTCAGATCTCCTACAATTACGGTCCAAGACCCTTCAAGGACCTCCCTTTCGTCGTCCTCTTCCTCATCTTCGTCCTCACAACTTTCGGGTTCGGTATCTTCTCAATCTGCAACAAAAATTCCAACTACACCAACGTCTCTGCTTTTGTTTACAGTGCCAGTTCAAGTTCTTGCGTTAAAGACTCTGCTTCACTATCACTCTCACTATTTGATAGCTGGGTTCTTGTGGGTTCTGGTTTTTCTTCATCAAGTTCTGATCTTTTGAGAGATTTGATTTGGATCCTTGTGGTAACTTTAATTTTGAGTGTGCCCATTTGTTTTTTGCTTCTTTTGTTGCTCAAACGTTACACTAAACAGATTGTTTACGTTTCGCTTCCGTTTTTCGTGCTCGTGCCTGTTTTTATCAATGTTTACTGGTTTGTAGCTTGTACTCTTAGCTCCACTTGTAGTGATGCATTGCCATTGTTGTATCGGATTCTGGTTCTCGTGTTTGTGTTCTTGATAATTGGTGTTGTTGTGTGGATAATTGTTGCTAATTGGCATCGAATTGAGCTGACTGTTAAGATTATTGGGATTGCTTCGGATGCCTTGTCAAAAAACTTGGGCTTGTTTCTTGTGTTACCGTTGTTGACACTAGGATTGGTGGTTTATTACGCGCCTATCGTTGTGTTCTTGGTGTTCTCGAGATTTAATGGGAAGATTGTCCCGAAAGAAGAATCGAATGGATTGTATAAATGTGTGTGGAAGCAGGATAGCTGGGTGCCCGCATACTTTACGTTGGCGATTCTCACCATGTTGTGGTCTTTGACTGCAATGGTGGAAGCACAAGCTTATGTGATTAGTGGGACTACTGCACAGTGGTATTTCTCAAAGGAGGATGAGAAACCTAGGCGGAGTATAAGAAGTTCTTTGAGGTGAATTCATGATATTCTTATTATTTTTCAGCTTAATTTATCCAGCTTAATTTTTTTCAATTTGCTGGCATTACTCTGTTATATGGTTTCTCATGATAGTAGAATATCGGTATTTTTTAGGTTGAATGCATCAGTCTCTTTAAATTAGCAATCTAGGAACAATGAGTTCCGGATGCAACTACGATCACAGTATTATGTAAATTTTATGCTTGTAAAGAAATCAAATGTTTGTGAGAACATAATGAAGGGCGGTCTTTGAGCAAAGACCGACAATGATGAATATATACTAAACTATCGTTAGAAAAACTAGGGTAGAGAGGGAAAATTACTCAATGTGAACAGAGGCGTCTATGTGCCGGGACAATGCTAATATGTCTAGACAACAGTATATATGCTAAGGATGTGTTGTTGTACATGTGAACAGACTTCGCAGTCAAGAGTGTGGTCTACTGCTTATGCCATTCTTTTACATTTTATAAATATTTGAAATTTGAATTTAATTTCTTATGGCTGGCTGTCTGTTGAATGATAAATTTACTGGTTTTTAATATTGGTCATGCTCAATGTTAAGAGTTTCGTTTAATTTGGATATCCTCCTACCTTGTATTTGATTATATAGATATTACGTTGTAACTTGGTATCCTTTGAATTTGCTTATTCTTTTACTGTTTTCACTATTTAGTCATCGTCACCACTTGTAGGTTTAGCTTTTGTCTAATCAGCATCTTAATTGGAGAAACATGAGTATTATCTCTTAAAATATCATGCTAATTTATTTCATGTTATCGTTGTGAACTTTTGCAGGAACGCCTTTGGTCCCTCCTCGGGCACTGTTTGTCTATCTGGACTAGTTATATGTGTAGTACGTGTAGTTCGTGCTGTTGTTGATAGTGCCAGACAGGAAGATGTTCCTGGATGTGTGAATCTTATGCTGCGGTGTTGCGTTAATACCTTACTGACAGCTGTAGAATTTCTTAACAAGTTCACCATCAACTTTGCAGCAATAACTGGTGAAGCTTACTGCTCTTCCGCGAGGATGACATACGAGCTTCTAAAGCGTAATCTTCTCTCTGCTGTTTTCGTGGAGACAGTGTCGACTCGTTTGTTAGCTGGAATTATCTTTGTCGTCTCAGCATTGTATACAATCGCGGTGAGTAAATTATATAGATTCATACTATCTTACTCGTTATAAATTATTGCCAATAAATTTTTTCATGAGTATGCAAGGATGCCATCTCGGTGTTTTGGGTGAGACATCCTTGCAGGTTAACGGATCAACATGCATCTTTCTTCCTATAGAATGATATGAACAATCTCAATTTTTAAATTCTATGAAACCAAAGATAATAATTAAGGGGTGATTTGATGAAATATCTGTAGATGATCATAATGTACGAGAACTCAACATGCCGGTGCTTTGACAATGGTTTTTAGTCGGGTTTTATCCATATGATGATTTATGTCTAGATTGTAAGAATGAAGCTGGTTGTTGCTTAGTTATGTTAATCAAGCATATGATAACTGAAATCTGTATGCTTTCGTATTAGCATTTAGGCATCAGGCATCGGAAATGGATAAAATGTGTGGACCGTGGTATGCAATGGTGGCCTAAATTTATTCAATATGTATACTTTTTCATTAGTTAAAACTAAAGCAAGTATGCTCGAGTTTTTGACCTCATGCTCTGAGATCACTTGATTATGATGCCATTAAATGAACAGTTCACTGATAATCGAGAAGTTCTATATATTTCCAGATGCCTTTTCTCTTTGACATTTCATTTCCTTATTCTAACTTGTTTCCTAATATTGGATGTTGTGCATAACCAGGCCTGTGCGATCTTACAAGGCGTGACCAAGCTAGGGGTCGATTCATATTTCATTGCTGCTCTTGCATGGGTGCTGCTGATTGTGATTCTGAGTTTCTTTGTCCATGTTTTGGACAATGTGATCGACACTGTTTACATCTGCTTTGCCATAGACAGAGACCGTGGAGAAGTCTACAAGGCGCATGTTCACGAGGTCTACGTTCACTTACCCATCAGCAGAAACAACACCTCGTCTTATGCCCCCAGAACTCTCAGTGTTTAAATTAAATTACACATATATCTAACCTTGAATCCAAAAATTGTGTCCTACTTGAATTCAAATCATGTGTTGTCCATCATCATCAATTTGTCATTTCTCTGTATAATCTAGAATTCTAGATCGTGCATACCTTCAATTGTTACATTGTACATTGTTGAGAGGCTTGTTTTGTTCAATAAAATAGCTACTTTTTTTTAGGCAGATTCTAAGTTGCTTTGCTTGCCTTGATGTGTTATTTATGCGAAATCTCAATCTCATAGATGTGATTCGGTGATTGTGGGCGGTTTACTACCGAGTCAATTCAACTTCCGTAAAAGTATTTTTATATTATTAAAATCATAATGCTTGATCATTTAATTGAAAATTCTATTGAGATTAGAAAACATACAGTAGTGGCTTTAAATTTTGTAGAAAAATAATTATTTCTCATAATAAAGGTTATCAAAATACACTCTTAATCATTCAAAACTATAATTATTTTATAGAACTCGAAACGACGCCGTTGCATGAGATGTTCTATTATTGAAAATAGTGAAAATAACGTAAATTAATAGGTGATAAATGCAAATAACTTAAAAAGAAGGACTAGTGTTAAAAATACAGTATTTATATAAACGCACATGACACAACAAAGTCTCTTCTCCAAGCTAACTTATACGAGAAAAAAATAGAAAACACATCGACTTGTTTTCGAATTTCGAGAAAGCTCAAAACTTTCCTCTTCAATTACTCACCAAAACCGCCAAAACCATGGTTCTCGAGGTCAGTATTGTATTCAATTTAACTTTTTAATTGTTTTTTCTAGTTTTCGATTTGAATCCAAACCCATATGAATTTGATGTGAACACTTGGTGGGTATTCGATTTTTCGATTGAAATCAGGCGACTATGATATGCATTGACAACTCTGAGTGGATGCGAAATGGGGACTACACGCCTTCTCGCCTGCGGGCTCAAGCAGACGCAGTTAGTCTCATCTGTGGAGCCAAAACCCAAGTAATTAATTTTTTTTTTGGGTGTGTTTTTTGAAGTTTGTTTATTTTAATGGTTTTGTATAGATAATGATTTTTGGGGTTTTGATTTTGTATGTTGTTGTAGTCGAATCCGGAGAATACGGTGGGGGTTTTGACCATGGCGGGAAAAGGGGTTCGTGTGCTGACTACTCCTACTACTGATCTTGGAAAGATATTGGCTTGTATGCATGGTATGCTTCTTGTTGTTTTGATGAATTTGAATTTGTATTAGACGTGTTTTCGCTTTGATGTTTTCGGTTGCTTTTCGTGGTTAATGGGTATTTGATAATGATGGAGATGGGAGAACTGTTTATGCCCTTTTGTGATTAGATAGGGTTTGTGTAAATGATTTTTATAGTTGTTGAAATAGTTAGTTAAAGGTTGTACTTTCAATGATTTTAAGGTAGTTTTGGAGTTATGAATTGATGAGAGGAGCGATACGATCCATTCCTAGGCAACTTCAATGTTGGTTTTGTTTCCCGGTTAGTGAGAGAAATATTATGCAAATTAAACAGGTAAAGGCTGCACGGCACTTGGCCAAGGGTTTCAAATGAAATGTGAACTACTCAAATCGTCCAATAGAACTTTCATGGAAATTTTGCTTTTGGATTTTGGGTTATTATGAATGAATGTTTTATATGGTTACAAGGTTAGCCTGTGACTAATGATAAATCTGCGGTGTGCTTTTGTTGTTGTTTTTATTTTTTGGGCTCTGATTGAAATTAGAATGGGACTGAATTCTTTCTCATGCAATTTATTATTACTAAATATGTGAAACATAGGTTCTAGTGTCTTACACAAATGGTTGGAGTAATTTTTTATTTTGTTCACCTCCAAAAGGTGAATTACTATTTTGTAAGACAGTTCTTCTCCTTTGCATAATCAGTCTTCTTGTTGGATTCAGAATAATAAGCATTCTCACATCTTTTTTTATTTTTTCATTACTGAATGCTATATCCATCTCTCTGGCTTCTCTTTAAATTCTTCCCTCCAATGTAGAACTCGAAATGGGGGGTGAGATGAACATAGCATCTGGGATCCAGATTGCTCAATTGGCTCTTAAGCATCGCCAAAACAAAAACCAGCGTCAAAGAATTATAGTTTTTGCTGGAAGGTATATCTTGTTTGCTCCTTTAGTTTACTGTTCCCATATATTGGCGTTTAGCTTATGTTTATCCTCTTTATTCGCAGTCCTGTCAATTATGACAAGAAGGTATTGGAGATGGTAGGGAAGAAATTAAAGAAGAACAGTGTGGCTCTTGATATTGTTAATTTTGGTGAAGAAGATGACGGAAAGCCAGAGAAGTTGGAGGCCCTTGTTGCTGCTGTTAATAACAATGACAGCAGTCACATTGTTCATGTTCCCGCTGGTCCAAATGCTCTTTCTGATGTACTTATCAGGTTTGGTGTTCCCCCTTTGCCTTTTGGATTAGTTTTTTTTATGGTAGTAAATCTAGAAACTGATGAGTGTAATTGTAAAAATCAATATAACATGAAATTTGAATTAGCATTAAAATGTTGAACAAGCAGCGCAATATTTAAGTGGCGAAACAGACATGTTAATGTCTAGAGTATTTGTTCAGTCATGTTGGATTTCTTACTGGGATATTTTTCTTGTAAGAAAAGAAATGTTCGCAAGACTAGTAGTTGCTATTAGAAGCGGTGATTAAAGGTGGCATGACAGAATACTATTTTGGAAATGAAGGTGTAACATATGTCATGCCTTAAGTCTTAGTAGCATATACATAACATATACAATTTTTTTACTCTGGCAGCACACCTGTGTTCAATGTTGATGGTGAAGGAGGAAGTGGCTTTGCAGCGGCAGCAGCTGCAGCTGCAGCTGGTGGTGGATCTGACTATGATTTTGGTGTAGATCCCAATCTAGATCCTGAGCTAGCTCTTGCCCTAAGAGTTTCTATGGAAGAGGAGAGAGCTAGGCAGGAAGCTGCTGCCAAAAGGGCTGCTGACGAAGCTGCTACACAAGGAAAAGGGGAGGGAGCGACATCCAACTCACAGGATGCAGCTATGACTGAGGTTGTCAACACTAAAGCTGCTGAAGCAACAGAGAAAACATCTGATCCAATGGTTGCTCAACTCAATCTTACCTTCTTTTTTTTTTTTGCTAACATAAGCTGCAAACAACCGTTTAATTTGAAATTGGTTTTGAAAATGGTGGTTGTAATAGGATGAGGAGAATGCTTTACTACAACAAGCTTTAGCAATGTCAATGGATGCTGCTGGAGCAGATCCTATTGTCGATGCTGATATGTCAGAAGCAACTAATAACGTGGATCGGGAGTTGGCCTTGGGTATGTTCACGTTTACTGAGGCATTTTGATTTACTTTAGGATGTATAATTCATTGCGTTGCATTATATTTGTTGCCATTGCCTATGTGTGTTCAGTTTGTCACGGACACTCCAACATGGATATAAACCTTGTTCAACCGTATTGAAGTCCAATTTATTTGGAATCTTATACTACAATCCTAAAATCAGGATCTCTTTTATGTTAATGGTTTTTAATTTTCATTATACTCCTTTTTGGCTTGGAGTTGCTGTAATATGGGGAGGCTGTTTTTTTTCAAGGCTTAGGGTTATTTAACTGTACATAAACAAATCGTCTGTGCTATTTACATAGTCAATCTTGTATATGTGTTGGCAATTTTTAACGTGTTTTATGCTTTGTCTGCTTTTGATTCTCTTAACAAATGTTTAAAATGCTAAATTCTTGTCAAATAATGCATGGTTAGATGAACATTTGCAATGTTAGTTGTTACATTAATTTGTAAGTTCAGTGCTTTCTAGTGCCGTCTTTCTAGCTAACTGGAACTTCCAACTTTAACTCATTATGCATTACCCTAGTCATCGTGAAACTGATTTTAGTTTATTCTGTCAACATGGCACATTAGTTTTTAGGTTAAACTAATTAATGAATTATCATTATCATTTTCTAATGTGTGTTGACCGATTCCCTCTTTTTTGCTGCTTGCAGCTGTTCAAATGTCCATGCAGGAAGATGCAAAAGATGCATCAAACCAATCAGATGTAGGCAAGGTGTTGGGGGATCAGTCCTTTGTATCATCTATTCTTGCATCAGTAAGTATTTGTTGAAATCGCGGTTAACAAATTGATATATATATATATATATATGTTACCTACGTCCTCACGCTTTATTATTCTCACAGCTTCCAGGTGTTGACCCAAATGATCCTTCAGTGAAGGAACTGATCGCATCTATGCAAGCTCAAGCTGAGGTGTGCTCTTAAAACTTATATCGATAAAACATATATACGTTTAGTATTTATGCTCAAATTTACCATATATCCGGTGTATGTTAGAACTCACTGTACTATCTTTTGTTTCTTTCCAATTACTAGTCATCTAAAGAGAAGAAGAACGAAGATGAGCCACCGAAAGATGACAAGTGAAGACGCCGTTAATGTAACTACTGAATCGTCAAGGCATGCTTCATCATCAATCTCAGAACCCAGCACTATCTTGCTAACTTGGATCAGTCCTTAATTGCCATCTTCTGTTTCTCATGAAACAGTCGAAACAAGAAACAGATGCTAGGAAAAAGCTTCCGAGGATTTATATTGAACTATTGTGCTTTTATTTATTTATTTTCTGTTTCGAGGTCTGAAGTTTTTAGTCGTGTTACCGTATTTTTTCTATTAACGCTGCGAAAAACTTCAAAAAATATTAGATTAATTAATGACTAAAACCTCTGTTGATTTTTCACACGTTTTAAGTATTTTAGGGTCTATAATTGTGTTAGATCATTGTCGCAAACCTGATATTTCGATGAGATTTCAGAGTTCTGGAACAGCATACAAGTTTACATCATGGATAAATGCAAGAGGATCATGATCAGTGATAGTGTCCAGATGTTGCGCAATCGGTCTTTTCTTGTGTTGATGTCCTCACTGGTTGAGAATCGGAATTTCTGGCTGTTGCTAAAAGGGTCCAGGCATGAGAGACAAATGAAACCAACAAAAGTTGCCTGTGCAATAATGCCCTTCCTCTTGTAAATAGGAGCGCGTGAAATCTTAGCCCGTCTGTACAATTCGGTCTATAGTATTTACTGACCGAGCATTTACGATCAACTCAAAAGACTAAATTTTATAAATTTCGCGCTTGATAATGGATCACGAAGGACATTTGTATCCGACGTGAGGCCCTGGCCACGAGACGCTAAACCTAATCCACCCCCCAGTCTTCAGGACAATCCAGTCTACTACAATTTATGGACCGACCGAGAATTTACAATCGAAAGACTATATCTAATATATTGCGTGCCTGGAAATGGATCGCGATGGACATTTGTATCTATCCGGCAATCGGTATGTGCTAAACCTAATTTAGGAACATGTACAAGTCTCTAGAGGACTTGCCTAGTAAGAATGGGCCAGGGTGTTTCTTGACAACCCCAGATATGCTTTATTAGTCAGATAAAGCTGCTGCAACCACCAAAATTGATCATCAACTTCCATTAACAAGAAGTTAAACAACTATAAGGCAAGATTTGTAGGGTCTCAACCCACCTAATCCATACCTCAAATTAATGTTATCCAAAGAGGACGTTACAGGTGTAAGATCATGTAAATTTTTTTTTTTTTTTTTTTTCCTTTTTGAGATTATAGTTTATCGTATATGACAATCAGTTTTGTAACGATAAAAGTAAAACTGACTCGTAGGATGTCGATCATTAGGCTTGTGGTCATGCACATTCTATGGTGGGGTCTCTCACTCACAACTCACACAGGTAGCTGACTCTGTTTTCCACAAAAGAGAGACCCCCACCCCACATGAAGTATATGTCTCCCTTTGCACATCCATTTGTTCTCTTGCTTGCAATTGCATGTAGTAGATTTTAGTGTTTGTTCTCTTGGTGCATATAGAGGACATAGATTCTCTTCTCATCTAAGTTTTTCTTTTTCTCCACATGCTTTTAACGTTATCAAAAAGCGTGCACTTTCAAATATGCGATTGAACCAACAAATAATGTTATACGTCCGTTTTACTGTTCTGCTAAAACGTACTTTTTATCTTTCACGATCTACACCTACATCCTAATTACTGATCCTTTTCTATAATATTGAACATTTTTAGATTGTTGAATGAACGGATGGTGTAGTGTGTCCGTCCTATTAGTAACTTTTTCTCATTCCCGGTCATGCAATCTCATTCTAACTACTAATCTTTTACTGTATACATGATCATGATCATAGCACATCTACTACTAATCTTTTAATGCATTTGAAAGATAAAAAAGTCTCTTACGATCAAATCAATTCATGAATGATGTTATACATCCATCCTACTGAAAACTTTTTCTCATTCGTGAACATGCACTTGGATCTAAATTACTAATCCTTATCTCCACTATATTGAAAAAGCCACATGCAATGCAACATTGTTTTATGGGGATTATTGCTAGGATTTTGCCTCCATCTCCACTACATATTCCTCGACAAATTTGTTGGAAAACTCAAGATTATGAATATATATAATATATCTTGAATTAAGTGAATAAACATACATACATAGAAAAACAAAGAATTTGATAAAGCAAATTGGACAATTTGGTGGCAATTGAACAACCTCTTCTTGGGTGATGCATGAATGGATGCAGTGACTGCAATTTGGTCTTTTTTTTTTTTTCCTTCCTTCATATTTTGTGAGGTTGTGAGCTTCTTCTTCTTCTTCCTTTGCTTCCACGCAAAGACTAGTCTTTCGAGGAACATTCACACAAAAATAGAGAGATCGGTATGGGAATGTGGGTGTGTGATCCAAGATGGGACCACCGTATTTATCTCTCTCAATGTATATTATAATGGATATTATCAGATTTCGTAAGTTTAATTTTTTACGGATAAGATCCTGACTTTATAAACATTACATAGTGAGTTTAATAAGTGATGTGACTTTATAACATTACAAAGTGAGTTTAAGTGACTTTATAATGTTATAGAGTCAATTTCTCATTCACTTATTAATAATTTTAAGAGTTTGAGTATATCATTTCGATGTTCTTATAGAAGAGAATATGAATATACTTCGATCTTCCATTTTTCATGACATCCATCGTACCTAAACAATGCTCTCAAATTCCGTGTTTATCACAAATTTTCTAACAAGGTGTCGAGAAGTCTCTAACTTATCACAGCTTGGTGCATTAAATCTGTGATGAGTGCAATGGTGGGCAGGAACTACTGTTGCCATGTGTCTCGGGTAAAATACAAGATGCTTGCGTGTAAAGAACAAATAAGTGAATAACAGGCCATTGATTGATTAAGAATTATCGAGATTTTGTAAGTTTTTATTTTATTTTATATATAAATCGTTAGATCGTAGCATTTTGCAATCAGTTTTATAATATTATAAAACCAATTGTTAGACGTGACAATCGGAGATTAAAAATAAATAAAAAAATAAAAATAAAAAAAATAAGAAATAAAAAAAAATAAAAGTGTGGAATCTGACCTCTAAAACCTACTCATTAATTGGATAAATTGAAATATTATTACTTTTCTAATCCAAGAAGAAAATGACTAGAATGCAAAAGGAAATTAGACAAAATTATCACTATTTCAATATTAAAAAACCAAGTGTGTTGTCAATTGTCATTTGAATGTTGTGACTCGTGAGATAAAGAATAGCATGCAACATTGTTGAAAACCACAACTCCATTTTCATCCATGATATATAAATATAATTATAATTTTTTTTTTTTCTTTTGAAAATCCCTTTTAATCTAATTAATTGATTACTAATTCCAAGTTTTTGGGGACTAGAATGAGTAAAATAGTAAAAGTCTGGCAAATGTCTTTGTTTTGAGTTGGCACACCATGCGTGTATATCAAGAGCCAACAGAGGCGTAGCTCAGTTGGTAGATAGACGAATTTTGGGCTTGAGCAAATGACCTTCAGGTCAACGGCTCGAATCATACCGATGATGAAAGTTTAAAAAATATATATATAGTTGATCCCGGATTAATAGATATTGTAAAAAAAAAAAAAAAAAAAAAAATGTGAGTATATAAAGTAAAAAAAATATATAGATATCTATATATAGACAGATTTGTAAGACTTTGGTTAAGATTACTATATGTAAATTAGATATAGATAATTATGAGATTCTTTTCTTAGAAAAAAAAAAATATACACGTACATAAGGAAAAATAATTAAGTCTTATTATAATATACTTTAAATAGTATGTAAGTAGTGAGGATTATTTATTAACAATAAATAATAAAAAGGTTTAATTAAATAATTATCAATTTAGTGGATATGATTAGTTACTAATTAATTGGAATGTTGAATTCGGGCAATTTAACATTAAATAATGATATAAAAAGTACTTATTATTGCAATAAATTTTAATGTTCCAAAATCGGGTATTCCAGATTTAAAAGCATAACGTTGACGAGATTAAGATTGGTCTGGTGGTAAACCCCTCACAATTGCATCATGAGATTACGAATTCGAATCATTTCCTTCCCTATTTATATAATATTGTAATATTTCAAAAATAAATAAATAAAAGAATAACATTACATTTTTCAAAAAAATTGTATGAAATCGTGTTTGGTATGACTTATAATTAATTGTTTTATACATCATCAACCATATCAACTCTTAATCTATACGGTAGTTACAACTCGTATATATGTGCTACAAGGTAAGTACTTACAACTCGTATATATGTGCTATATGGTAAGTACAACTAATATATATGTTTTACATTATCCGAGTATGAATTTGGGTAAAGCTATTGTGCAATATTAATCCGGCATTACTCTATACGTTAATAACATTTACACGACATAATATTTTTAAAAATTCAATAAAAAGTAGTGGAAATGGTGGAAAGTATCACCTTTTCCAACTCATTTGGTGACTCTATGACCGGTTTAATAACTTAAGTTTAAAAGGCACCTATTATGGTGAACTACCAAAATTGCCCTTAGATAATCATTTATGTTATTGTGTTTGTCTGGTTCTCTCTCCACACTTCCAACAAAAACGATAACGGGGTTAGTCTCTCTCTCTCTCTCTATCTCTCTCTCAATACAAATAGAAGTTCAAGATCCAAACAACTGGACGTGCTTCATTACAACAAGGTAATATTTCGTGTAAATACTTCTTTTCATTTGTTCACATTTTCATTGTGACAATTGTGGATCTCCGAGACTTTGTCACCTTTTTCCGAGCCTTTTTAAAAATCACTAATCGAGCATTTTCATGTCTTGTCCGAGCCTTTTCATGTCTTGTCCGAGCCTTTTATGTCTGCTCCGAGCCTTTTCAAAAATCAGTAATTGAGCCTTTTGAAGTCTTCTCCGAGCTTTTTCATGTCTTGTCCGAGCCTTTTCAAGTCTTCTCCGAGCCTTTTGAAGTTTTCTCCGAGACTTTTAAAAAATAACTATTCGAGCATTTTCAAGTCTTCTTCGAGCATTTTCAAGTCTTCTCCGAGCTTTTTCATGTCTTCTCCGAGACTTTTCAAAAATCACTAATCGAGCCTTTTCAAGTCTTCTCCGAGCTTTTTCATGTCTTCTCCGAGACTTTTCAAAAATCACTAATCGAGCCTTTTCAAGTCTTATCCGAGCTTTTTCATGTCTTGTTCGAGCCTTTTGAAGTCTTCTCCGAGACTTTTAAAAAATAACTATTCGAGCATTTTCAAGTCTTCTCTGAGACTTTTCAAAATTCAGTAATCGAGCCTTTTCAAGTCTTCTCCGAGCCTTTTCAAGTCTTCTCCGAGCCTTTTCATGTCTTGTCCGAGCATTTTCAAGTCTTCTCCGAGACTTTTAAAAAATAACTATTCGAGCATTTTCAAGTCTTCTCCGAGCTTTTTCATGTCTTCTCCGAGACTTTTCAAGTCTTCTCCGAGACTTTTAAAAAATAACTATTCGAGCATTTTCAAGTCTTCTCCGAGCTTTTTCATGTCTCCGAGCTTTTTCATCAAGTCTTCTTCTAACTATTCGAGCATTTTCAAGTCTTTTCAAAAATCACTAATCGAGCCTTTTCAAGTCTTCTCCAAGCCTTTTCAAGTCTTTTCCGAGCTTTTTCATGTCTTCTCCGAGACTTTTCAAAAATCACTAATCGAGCCTTTCCAAGTCATCTCCGAGCCTTTTTCATGTCTTCTCAAAAATCACTAATCGAGACTTTTCATGTCTTCTCCGAGCCTTTTCATATCATCTCCGAGACTTTTCAAAAATCAGTAATCGAGCCTTTTCAAGTCTTCTCCGAGACGTTTCAAGTCATCTCCGAGACTTTTCAAATAATCACTAATCGAGCCTTGTTAGGTCTTCTCCGAGACTTTTTATTGAATTACTAATCGAGTCTTTTAAAGACTTTTTCGAGACCAAAAATGTCTTTTTCGAAACTTTCATGTATTCTTCGAGACTTTGCTAGTGTTCTCCGAGCCTTTTAAATATCCTCACCCGAGCCTTTGTAAATGTAATTTATGAAAATATTTTGTACTCCTGAGTTTTTATTAATAGTTTTGATTAATTTGACAGCATCATGAATCGGGTTAGAATAGTAATATCTTACAACGGTCAATGGGAGCAACTACCCGACGGAAGTCAGAGGTTTGTTGGATCCGATAACAAGGGAATGTATGTGTCAAAGAATATGACTTACGAAGAATTGGTGGCGATCGTGCATACCGTTGTGAAGTATGATGTAAACAAATTCAATGTTGATCTGGCATCAGTATCAATCGTTCCTGGCAGTACATGTCGTACATTTATAAGAAATAACGATGATGTTCAGTTTATGCTAGGGGAAGATCGGGTGATCCCTCAAGTATGTGTAAGTCTAACTCAGAGGACACCTGGAGATGTGATAGGGAATGATATTCCTCCTCCTGAAAATACCCAACAATTTGGATCCTTTAGCGGTAGCAACCAACTGTATCCCCAAAGGAGTTTCGCCGAAAGTGGGGAAAACATGTGTGGTGTTCCACCGGTAGCGGTTGACCAAGTAGTTGAACCTCGATTTGGCGATGTGTTTGGTTGTCGAATTGAGCAGTACAATGAGATGAACAATTACCCGAACCATGAGGTGGATAATGAGGCAAATAATGAACAGGTAGATGATCTAGAAAATGTGGATGAAGAGCGTACACAAATTCAAACACAAGGAAGACATGTACAAGGAGTTAGTTGCACTGTACCAAATATGCCTGGGACTTCCGAGGTCCGACATAATATAACTGTATCTGATTCTGATAATACGATAACGTGGGTTATTCCCGGAGCAGATTCATACTCGTTTGGTATTGGTAGAAGCAGCACCTTGGCAACGCAAGAACCTACATGCATGATTTATAAAGGTCAATTTTTCCCGAGTAAAAAGGATTTGAAGAGGCTAGTTGGCCTTTTTTTTAATGCGGGAGAACTTTGAATGGAAGGTGAAAAAGTCTAATAAGACAACGTTACATCTAGTTTGCATCATTGACAACTGTACGTGGAAATTAAGAGCGGTGAGGAGAGATGAAGGGACTTACTTCCAAGTCAGAAGTTTTGTCAAGCACAGTTGTCCTTTGGAGGAGGTTCACCGTCGCCACCGACAAGCTAGTGCAGTCATAATCGGAGAAGTCATTGCACCTAGACTTCAACAACATGATGGTCGTCTCATGCGTCCGAAGGACATAATCGCCGATATGAAAACAATGTATGGCATCCAAGTCATGTACAGTAAGACACATGATGCCTTGCAATATGCATTGTCCTTGACCTATGGAACGCATGAAGAAAGTTTCAAATTGTTACCATCGTTTGCGTACGTTTTGGAACAGCAAAATCCTGGCACAATCACCGACTTACAATGCGCAGACGATGATACATTTTTGTACTTTTTCATATCGTTAGGGTCCTCAATTAGAGGTTTTCGGAGGTGTATACGTCCTGTGATTGCGGTTGATGGTACCCATTTGAAGGGAAGATTCGGGGGTACAATGTTTGTGGCAACTGCACAAGATGGAAACGAACAAGTGTATCCAATTGCTTTTGGGTACGGTGACTCAGAAAACAACCTTTCATGGGAGTGGTTTTTGGAATGCTTGAGGGGTGCCCTTGGTCATATAGATGATCTGGTTTTCATTTCCGATCGCCATGCAAGCATTGAAGCGGGGATTTCTAAAGTGTTCCCTTATGCAACCCATACTATATGTTGCTGGCATTTTGGTGAAAATATGAAGAAGCGATTCCACAGAAAGGATGTTGCCGACATAATGGATTCAGCAGCTAGGACGTACAGTGAATTCAATTATAACAGGCACATGGAGGAGTTACATAGGCTGCAAAGGGTGCATTCGAATATGCCATTGCTGCCGGTCCACACAAGTGGTCTCGCGTACACTGTCCCCAAAGAAGGTACAGGCTGATGACCACAAATGTTGCTGAGTGCATAAACTCATGCCTAAAATTCGCACGGCAACTGCCAATGATGACACGGCGGAGTTCATTAGGAATATGCTACAAAAGTGGTTTCACGATCGTCATGCAGCTGCACGGTCCATGCGTCATCAACTGACCGACGCAGCACATCTTGTGATCCTAAAACGTGTCGAGAAGTGCAATTATATGACCGTAAATCCAGTTGACTAGAACATATTCTCCGTCAAATTGAAGGGAAACCAATGGACGGTTAACTTACACTTGAAGAATTGCACATGCAACAAATTCCAAATGGACCATTTCCCATGTTCTCATGCACTCGCAGCCGCAAGGTACATGAGATGTTACGGTTAACGATTTATATTATTTGGGTTCGTGAATCTCATTGTTTTCATTGTTGTAGGGAGCGAAACTTGGATTTCACATCTCTGTGTGCGGACTACTACAAGAGAGAGACACTTATTGATGCATACTCGGTTCCTATTATGCATGTTGGCCATCCTTCTTCATGGGTAGTGCCATCCGACATCGCATCTCGGGTGGTTTTAAATCCAAAGTCGAAGAGACAATCAGGTCGCCCGATGGAGGGTCGACATGCCTCGTCTTCGGAGAGGACAACCACACAGTCGTGTAGAAGATGTGGACAATCAGGACATAATAGCAGGCGGTGCTCCAACCCACCGATGGTTAATGAAGGTCCCAGCATAAGTGTTCCCGATGAATACCGTCGCAAGTGCGGCATCTGTCATTCAATTGGACACAACAAACAAACGTGCCCTGAGAAAGACTCTACCGTGGAATGAATGGAGCCATTGAGGAAGGCGATCAAACATAACAAGGCAGTACAAGAGGAACATGTCTCCAACTTGATGTCTTCCAACATCGTCCAGACGTTGGGAACCATGCTCGATACATTTGTGTTATGATACCGTTGGTTATTATGCTTTTTTATGTTGAACTATTATGATATATTTATTGGTTGTTCGTTTAATGCCATACTGTATCTTTTGTTATAGTGTCTACAATTCATTGTATTGTTTATGGATTTCAATATATCAAATGTGTGTTCAAGTGTTAATTGCAAACAACTAAATTTTTTTAAAAAATAATTTCATTTCATTACTCAAATGTTATGTACATCAACTAAATCACTAACTGGAAGACCAATCCTTTGAGTTACAAAAAACCTCCACAGCCATCTTCTCTCGGATGGTGCCCATTTCGTTTTCTGACCAGTCGAACGTATCCCTGTTCGCTGCCAGGTACTCTATCAATCTCAAAGTATGGGCACCACAGTTACCACTGCAATTCACCACATAAACAACCGTTAGAATTGAATGTTATTAAAACCGATTAGGATAGAATAAGATCTTTAAGCAGTCATACCCTCTATCCTGTTGGGGCACACGGTCTCTAGACACAATGTTGAGTGGAAAGGGCTTATTCTGCAATGTATACGTCATATCGCCCCTCCGTCTGCGACCGTGAAAGTCCAACGCATGCAGCATCGACGGTAAAAAATATCGTAAGCAAGCGAGCTGCGTTTTCCTATGGCGAAATGGTACCTCCTGTCTGAACGGGTCCATCAGGTAAATACTCCCTGTTGTGAGGTCGACGCTGGCTAGTGCCCAATGCGTACGTCCAAGGTTGCAAGGAATCAAAACCTGTATGTGTTTCAACAAAGTGTTATCAATGGGAAATTTATTTAAAATTCAAATTCAAACAATGTAAATAAAACACTGACCACGTCAACTTCGTTCCATGGTTTGGTTCCTGCCGGGACCAATCCACGTACCACCGCAAGGTCCTCAGCGGACCACTGATGCTTGAACATAGACCAACTGCGGCGGGGTTTGTCGGCCCCACTTCCCATCAATCTCTCCCAGTCATTCAATAACCATGACTGTACAAAGAAAATTTATAAAACGTTAGATAAAAGATGTACGAAACACATAAATAGATGTTCAAAAGCCGTACAAATTAAACACTTACATAGAACTGTGAATCCTGTATGTTGATCCTCGGACCGTAGACGGTGGAGTAATATCTCTGACGCTTCCGCAGAATATGCAAGTACGCGTCCATATGTTGACAATTTCAACATTTTGTATTGTTAGCATTCTACTATTTCAGAAACATCTTATACACAATGTTCAGGTAAGGACCATACCGTATCCTCCAACTCCATGTTGTTCGTTTGAAATCGTTGGAACCAAGGGACACCAACTGGCTCGAGTAGATCCACATCACGCCTGCATAATTTTTGAAAAAGTTATATAAGAAAGTCGTTTTACTTAGCAGTTTCAAAATACAAAATAATTTTTGTAATATTTGCGATTATACTTACAATTCCCCAGTCGAGTTCCTCTTATAGGCTTGGTACGCCGCAAGGTGGTCAGGATCTATCAATGCGTGGGGCGCCCATACATGTGCTGGTTGTGGCCTAATCCTTGGCCTCTTCGGCCGACAGGGGTCAGTGTATGGGGTCCGCTGCTGCCAACCTGCCCTGCGAACCCGATCCTGACGTTGAAGGGGTGGGGTAATCCGGTCCACAGAAAGGATGTGATCCACTGGATGGCTGAGCTGTAAGGAGGAACTCTGTCCCCGTGTATTGCCTCCAGAGGTGCGATGTGTTGACGGACTATGTCCCCCTGTATCGCCTGTAGGGGTGCGCTGTACATTGGAACTATGTCGCCGTCGATCGCCTGCAGGTGTAAGCTCTTTGGGTGCACTGAGACTAGGGATCTCTGTCTCTGTGGAATAAATGAAGGGGTGCTCTGCACCAGGATCGACCGGAGGGGTGTGCTGTAAGGAGGTGCTCTGTACCAGTTCTTGAGAATGAACAGGTTGGTCTGGTAAAACCTGCTGAGGTTCTTCCTCTATCTCCATAGGTGTTGTATCAGTACCACTAGTACCACGAGTAACCTCCTCTCGTGGTGTCACACTAGGCCCTTGCTGATCACCCTGATGACTACCTGTCCTCCCTCTGGGACTGAAGTCTCGGTGTCCGTCTGGGTCATCGAAGGGTGGGTCATCGAACCGTGTACCTCGAGTACGGGCGTGCGACGTCGAACCCTGAAGCCCTCGAATCAAATCTAGCAACTCCTGATGCTGTTGATCTCGTTTCTCATTACTCTTTCGCACCTCCTCCTGTAACTCGCATAACGCATCCATTAGTTCAGTATACCGACGGTCCTGAAAGGATTTCGAAATTGTCAGTACTAAAACCATTCACTCGATTGAAATTAAATAATACGGTAAAAAGAATTATACGTACCTCTGCTTGCCCTCCAACGCCTCCTCGTGAGTCATCTCCAGTTCGAGAGTCATCTCTAGTTCGAGGCTCTCTAGGCAACGTGAATCGAACCCGCCTAGTCCTCGCAAGACGAATATGACGACCGTCCGAGTCAGAACCCTCCGTATCACTGGGTTCGAAAGACGGACCCTCAGTGTCACTGGTTCCAGCAGTTGTATATCGTTCGGGGTCAGAGACGGGAACAGGTATATCACCGAGATCAGCATCATACAAACTGCCTCCCTGGGAAATGCCCTCGAAGTACCGTTCAGCCCTCTCAGTTGCCGTCGGCACCAATTTCACCCTCGCAAACATCTGAAATTGCAGTTAGACCATTGTAATTATATACATACTAATAGTTATGAACATAAATATATATATATATATATAGATATTTACACTTTCAAGGAAAATGCTATTCAACTTCTCCCCCCTCGGTCGCGTACTCAACTCCCATTTTAGAATTCGGGGGGAGAGCTCGATTTCCCTCCGCTTCCCACATCCGCTGTTGCCAAGCTCGGGGATAACCTCGAAAGCAAATATCTACAAAACAGCTAAGAACGATAAGAATCCAATACAAT
Organism: Acer negundo; assembly: GCA_035582765.1. Classification (NCBI taxonomy): domain Eukaryota; kingdom Viridiplantae; phylum Streptophyta; class Magnoliopsida; order Sapindales; family Sapindaceae; genus Acer; species Acer negundo. Next base: position 2,329,294 of record CM069236.1, on the reverse strand, counting down.
ACATAAGTCATATGAAAAAAATAACAAATTCAAAATTCTCACCAACAGGGCGTGCGTTAGCCCATATATGTTATATGTCTCCGTGGTGTGTACATCAACGCCCTTTCGTCGCTGGCGTTGTTCAAACCGCCTACGTCGACCATCCAACGCATGCTTGAAACCGTATATAGACCGCCTATACACGTGTGCACCCCACGGGAACGCATCAAAAGCGTCCAAGTCCTCGACTAGGCGAAACTGCCATACTGGAACTTTCTCTCTCTCGTCCAACCCCATCAGTATCCAGTTAAGCATATACAATAAGCAAAGCTTAACCGCATCGTACTGCTCAGAAAAAACACCAATCCGTAGAACGGCTTTCAGCTCTGCATACTCGACCTCATCTCGACCCTCAAAGTACCGCTGGTGTATGCCATTCTCTACCATATCATAGGTCGACGTGTCAGGAAGTTCTCCGAACTTCAATCCGGTGATTAGACAAAACTCAACCTTTGAGAACCGGACCGAATGCCTTCCTAACAAAAATCTCATCTCATCTTCAGGCCATCGTGATGCAACTCGCGAATAAGCAACCGATGTACAATGCCAGCTGAAAACTTCATCCCACGATCCATCCGAAGGAGGTGTCCAAAACACGACTCAGTATACCGACGTCGTTCTTCGATCGCAAGATGTTCAGGTACCTTGTTAAGTGCGTTGTCGATATCTGTAAGGTCATCAAAATGGTCATGTCGAGTTATTTTCCCCGAATACCTTTCTTCCTCTGGAGTTTTAAGCGAATCTTTTAGTTGATTCCTCATCTGCATATTGACATAAAAAAAAATATATCTAGTTAAATAAAATAAATAATATAAAAATGAAAGGTTTCGGACACTAAATGAAAAGTCTCGGACACTATATGAAAAGGCTCGAAAACTATATGAAAAGGCTCGGCACTATATGGAAAGGCTCGGAAACTATATGAAAAGGCTCGGACACTATATGAAAAGGCTCGGACAATATATGAAAAGGCTCGGAAACTATATGAAAAGGCTCGGACACTATATGAAAAAGCTCGGAAACTATATGAAAAGGCTCGGACACTATATGAAAAGGCTCGAACAATATATGAAAAAGCTCGGAAACTATATGAAAAGGCTCGGACACTATATGAAAAGGCTCGGACAATATATGAAAAGGCTCGGAAACTATATGAAAAGGCTCGGAAACTATATGAAAAGGCTCGGAAAATATATGAAAAGGCTCGGACAATATATTAAAAGGCTCGGAAACTATATGAAAAGGCTCGGAGACTATATGAAAAGCTTGGAGATTCTAATTCTAGAAACCTATTCATATTCCTTAAAAGGCTCGGATTACTATTTAAAAGTCTCGGACAATGTTTTAAAAGGCTCGGATCCTATTTTAAAAGTCTCGGAGCCAGTGTGAAAGGCTCGGAGATTCAAATAGCAGAAACCTATTCAAATTGCTCGGAAAAGGCTCGGATTACATGTGAAAAGCTCGGAAAAGGCTCGGATTACATGTGAAAAGCTCGAAAAGGCTTGAAAACCCAGAACTTCATCGTGTTCAACAGAATTTTTTCATAAATTTAAACCCTAACCTAATCAAACAAACCTAATCAACAACAAATCAAATCAAACGAACATCCAACATCAAACGCAAATAAAAGTTTCAACAACAAAAACGCGTCAGAAAATCATATCACCTTCTCGTCGATTTCAAGACTGTATCGCCACCGCCGGCAGGTTTCCCGTGAGATTTAGTACCGGATTTCTTGCACCCAAGGTCTCTCTTTCCACTGTTCTCTCTCTCTCTCAACTTTTTTCTCTTCAGACGCAAACTGACAAGAATGAGGGTATTTTTGTCTGGTCACCTAAATAGGTGCCTTTTAAACTTACATTAGTAAACCAGTGACATTCTCACAAAAGGCCCTCCAAATAGTGACAAAAAATTTTTGAACCCTAAAAAGTATAGATCAGTAGATGATACTAGTTATTTATGGAGACGGAATTAACTCTGAAAACTATGCAAATTGATTGGTCCAATTATTATGTATTAATAATGCAAAGACAAACAAACAAACCCTAACAAACAAAATGGTAATTTTATAATTTGCATGCACGCCACAAACATGTGATAAGGACAAACTTGTAAATATCTGCCAACTTCAGTGGCATTTTCACACCACCCAACTTTATATAATGACCACTCCAGCACATTCACATACACATCCTCCAACAATTCGAGCTCTTCAACAAACAACAACAATGGCGATGGCTTTCAAAATGGTTTAACTATACACTACATTTAATTTTTATTTAATTTTGTTTTCCGATATATCGAATCTAGTTTAACGTTACGGTTAACAATTTGTTTTTACAGGCGACAACCGGGACGTGGGTGACCGACGAGTGCAAGAACTCGTTCATGGAGATGAAATGGAAGAAGGTACACCGGTACATAGTGTTCAAGATTGATGAGAAATCGAAGCTGATTACCGTCGACAAGGTCGGCGGAGCAGGAGAAGGGTATGACGATCTGGCGGCATCGCTGCCAGACGATGACTGCCGGTATGCTGTGTTCGATTTCGACTTTGTCACTGTTGATAACTGCCGGAAGAGCAAGATCTTCTTCATTGCATGGTCCGTCAACTTTCTTTATCTTTATTTTTCTTCATTATACATTTCCGTATATTGTCATGTGCAGGATACTGTACGTTTTCTGTAAAGCAACATATCCAGTAAGAAACATGTAAAGAATCCCGTATCTGAAAGACTGAAACCTACTAACTTATAACAGTATTCTATTGCTATATATATCATGGTGGTCAAAATTTTTATTTGCTGACAATTTTGACCTTTGATATATACGGAGGATGTGAATTTGGTCTTAGTTTTAACTCCGAAATATATATATATATATATTTTAATCTAAATATTTTAGTAACTAAAACAATAAGAAAACATTAGAGAATTATTTTAAAGAGTATTTTTAACAGGAAAAAACTTACAATAATTTGTTGGTTTTTATTAGTTATTATGCATAAAACACCGACAGAAATCCACATACGTTGATGAAATTATGGGTTTGAATCAGGATTTCGTTACTTCTTTTTTCTGCTTTAATATTATAAAGTGAGTATAAAAATATTTATAATACTATGATTTCTAAAGTTTTTCAGAGAAAAAGATGGGCAGTCCCAAAAACCATTTAGGTAAAATGTCAAGATTGGTCATTTCACAAGCATAAATAGTAGATCATTAGATTGATCATAGATCATATATATATATATATGATAAAATAATAATAATAATAATAAAAAAAATAAAAAAAAAGACCCCACCAAAATTGATCATAATTCACAAATGTAATTAATTAATAATAGCCATAAATTCACATCAAAATAAAACTATCTTTGATTTTTATGATTTTACAGGGCCCCAACAGCATCAAGAATCAGAGCAAAAATGCTGTATGCAACCTCCAAAGATGGAGTGAGGAGAGTGCTTGATGGAATCCACTATGAAGTTCAAGCAACTGATCCAACTGAGATGGGATTTGATGTGATTCAAGACAGAGCCAAATAAATTAAAAGTAAATTAATTAAAGATGCTAGCTGTTTTTAATTATAACTAAGAAGAACAAAATTGGATAAATTATTGTCAATGGCATCTTAATTATGTTTAATATAATTAATAATAACTTCCCAATCAGATCTGTTTTTCTTTGGTATCTTTTTATTGCTTTTTCGCTTTCTAGGTTTTGGCTTGGCCAACTAATGTAAGTTAATTTAATCCTCTAATTTGTAATAAAGCAACTTTTTATTTAAGTGCTTTTCAGTTTTTATCTAATTTGATATTATACTTTTATGTGTACTTAATTACCTTTATGCACTAAAATTTATATGATGACCCTTCAAAAAATGTATTTGAGAATAATTTTTGTAATTAATTTAATGTTTTAATTCATTTTTATTTTCATAAAATATTTAAATGAAAGGTTTTTTTTTAGACTCGCAAAGATCATTTTAACTTTTTAAGTATTAGTTCTTATATATCAAGTATTAATTCGAGTTCTCCCCTTTTAAAAAAAAACCTCGAATTAATGTAATACTTAATATATATATTATATATATAATACTTAAATGAAACGCAGACGTTTGTATCTAAAAGTGTTTACTATAAGTATAATTTTCCAGACTTTTGAAAATAATGTTTATCTAATTCAGTTATATAATGTAAATTGATCAAAATGAAGAAGTGTTTTTGATTGATCAAAACCCTAATAAATGAGCACCTAACAATGCCTAAAATTGGGTTTGTAATGTTGGGTGGATTCATTTGTCTGGAACTTGAAATTTATTCAATAAATAAATAAATGGAACTTGAAAACCTTTTTTCTGCTACAATGAATACATGATGTTCTGATCAAAGAAATTAATTAAGCTATCAAAAATAATATGATTTTACTATCGTCTAATGTAGCTGTACGATAAAGGATGTCCATTTGACTATTGCCGCAACATAAATGGTATATTTATATTTCTTCTTTGAGTTCCGCCAAAACATTCTCCAGTTACGTAATTGTTTTGATCTGATCTTCGGTCACGTAATTGTTTCCGGTCATTAGCTTCATCCAAGCATCCATAGTTCCATCACCGATGAGAATGGGTTCGAAACCAGTCTACTTAGTTTCACATAAATCCATTTTCATGAGTTCTCACCATATTAGTAGATTATTAGGTGATCAGATGGGTGACCTGTCATTCTTGTCAGTTATAATTTGGAACATTATTGTGTCCTATGAATTCCTTTGACTTACCTTATATACACCCAAAAGAACCTAAGAAATCACAGTAATTAAGGCTAAAATAATAGAGAGACTTAGATAAAGAGAATATTTCATACAGTAAACACATCAAATAATTATCAAAATTTTTCTTTTTTATGTTTGAGATATTATATATTGGCATTACTAAGCATCATTTATCATGGAATCAGGTTCAACGATGGTTGATTTTCAAGATTTTAAATACAATTAATACAACATTCCAAAAGAAAATAAAAATAGTACTGTGTTTCGTTTATATATATTTATATTGGATAATTTGAAAAAAAAAAAAAAAAAAAAAAAAAAAATCTTCAAATAATTATAAGAAATAATTTATCACAAAAGCTAGCTAGTCATATATATAACCTAGCTAGCTAGGGCGATAGCTATAATTAAATATTGTGAAATAGGAAAATCACTAGAAATCGATAATGTTTTGGCACCTAACTCTTGAGAGAACATAATTCCTACCATTTTTTTTTAGGTACTACCATTTCGCACCTTATTTATCATTATTTATTAAATCTAATATTTTTAAACGGATTAGGAATCTATCGGAACCTATCGAGATCAAATACTATATGCATATCCTGAATAATAAGGGAGAAACCTCCCTACACATGTTAAAACTCCAATCTTCTTCTACTACAAACGTGGAAAGAGAGATACACAATATTTGAGCTAAAAGATGATGTATGTTATTATTATTTTTAGAATTTTTAGGTTCACCAATAATGAGTCAAATTTTCTAATAATTATGATGTCCAATGTTTGTGGTTTCAAAGATATATATTATAGCCCTTTTTTTTCATCACTTTTACTTCAATTACCCAAATCATTTTTTTCTTTTACTGAGGGAGAAAAAAACGTGTAATTATAATTACGCTAATTAATTTCTCATGCATGCAATCAAACTAATTTGGGCTATTATACCTACCAATGTAATGGTGAATATGATGCCCCATCAAAATCAATATCATTATGTTATGTGTGATCATGATCGTTTTAATTTCAAGATTAAACCATTTCGTCTTCTTCTTTTCCTCACTTTTCAATGAATTTTTTTAATTGGGGTTTCTAGAGAAATTATATAATTTATAAAAAAAATTAATAAATAATAGTTCAAACTTGATTATGTTATACAAGAACAAGAACCAATCTCGGTTTGAACAATCAACTATAAGATTAATTGAAATGGTTTATAATTGAAAGGTGTAGTTATCACCGGACTAGCTTTGTTGTATGCTATCACATGACGGTTTGTAGTTAATTAAGTTAAGATATTTATTTTTTTAAGTATTGTATTAATTTTTTTCAGGTGTTTCGAATTTATAATTTTCCACATACATCCTTGTACTAATGATTCATGTTATTAGTTAAGATTGTTTTGTAGCAAATTGTCTTTGTTGAAAAAAGGCAACCTATATTCCAATTTGGCAAGTCTCTAGCTTTTTATTACTCATAAGAGTGCCTATTGAGCCCAAAACATGGTCCACTAATTCTCAAAACTTGGGCTGGAAGTGAACCCATTTCTATTCACTCTCATACCCATTTTCATGGAGTCATATTTAACGTCTAATCTAATCTAATTATATACCGATATAATATCACATATCGATCAACCTAAAACTCGAAAGAGTTAAAGTAGTACAAAAAAATCGTGGTTGTTGGTTTAAAATGTATTTTTATTCAATTCAATTGTTCAATTCATGAAATTACTCATACCCAAAATTCATCCCCCAAACAATACAGCACATGAGTTGTAACCGATACATCAGTCATAACATAAGCTCATGATCCATAATTAATTACAAACTTGCATGCTACGTTATTCGAACAAATCAAAATTTCTTATGGTTTTTGTTTTGAATAGAATATATCAAGCAAAATGTGTAATCGATCAATAGTTTTATTACTTTAATCCACTAGATTCTCTCAACAAGCTCTCGTAGCTCAGTTGGTTAGAGCACCCGTTTAGTAAGCGGGAGGTCTTGAGTTCGACTCTCAACGAGAGCAATCTATGTTTTGAATTTTTTTTTCTCACCGTTTACTATTTTTTTTTTACCTCGTCCAATAGAAAAGGAGGTACACTGAGCTGTCATGGACCCTCTAACAGTAGACACTTTTTCCAGTACTGTCGTTGAAAAACAAAAGTCGGTTGATGTCAGAATCGGGTGACGTGGGACCCAACTTGGAATTTGATCCAGAGCCAGAATGATCACATGTCCGCCACGCGTCACTGTTGAATCATCCTCACCGTCCATTTCAACCAGCGATATTGGGGCCTCTAGAATGATGACTGCATGTTCAAGGTTGATCTCAGCCGTTGGATCAGTTGGAATCTGGCCAAATTATCTACCTGGCTTTGCAATAGACAAGACAGTCCTCATCTTTAATTGTTCGAGACAGCCTGTCTAATTACCCTACTTCGATTTAAAACGCATAAAGATTTATCGAGATCAAACAATATTCATTCGTATTCTATTTATAGTCACATAAGATTTATCGAGATCAAACAATATTCATTTGTACTCTATTCATTGTCATCGGTTACTACTGTATAATGTATATGTAATCCGACTATCTAATCTTCCACGTATGATGATAAACTTATAAATTGAAACTTAAATCCTAGATAGATTAAAATATGAACCGATTGTAAACGTAAATCCGAATATCTACCCTACTTTGATCGTGTTGTTTTTCCCACTTATTTAATAGATTGAATCCTTCTAATTTATACAATTTTAGTAGATGTTGACAATTTAACAACTTAGCATTCACTCTTGTTGTAATTAAAACACATAGTAGTGAAAGTGACACAAAATCATGTTCATCACTAAATATTTTTGTCACAAAAGGGCCTCATATGTTCTGACAATGAAATTCGACATGATCATTCTTGTTTCACTTTTCTTGTGACAGCAACCCACATAGTAGTTAAATTGTTCACTTTTGACTTATTTCTTTTAAAAAGTAAAAAAGTATGTATTTGTTAGGTACGTCACTTTGATTATTTAATTGAAATTTTTTTCATACATATTCAAAAAAATAGTTTTACTATTGGATGGTAAACGCTAACTAATCAATAACAACAATAATCAATAAGGGCGTAGTTCAGCTGGTAAAAAAATGAGTTTAGGGTTTGGATAAATGACTCTCAGATCAACTGTTCGAATCTTACCAATAGCGAAAACTTTTCAAAAAACACTTGGTCCCGAATTAATAAATATTCTCAACAAAAAAAAATTAACGACAACAATAATAACTAAGTTACCGTATATTTTAAAATCACACCACCATTATTAAATTTAATACGAATATACATGTAACAAGGATTATATTTAAATTATTTAGTTGCACTTCAATTTTCTCCATGCCTGTGTTAATTTAGATAATGGATTTTTTGATATTTGTACAATAATTTTCAAAATTTGAATAAAGTTTATAATAAAAATCGAAACTTTATATTTTTGTGAAATCTAGGAAAGGTTTACTTTTAATTAATATAATCAAAATTCAAAAGTCCATCGGGAAGGAAACTCTGTTTTTATTTGTAAAGATACTACACATGAGAAAATCTAGAATTCATAGTACATTTTTTATTCTAATTAAGTCATACAATATCTGAACATATTTGATAGCTTAATCATTTTTCACATGATTCAAATTAAAAAGCATACATACTCAATATGAGAAATCTATGGTTTAACATCATGGTTTTGTACCGATATATAACTGATTATTAGATGTCAGACATGCAACAATCCATATTTTTGTAAGAATAATACTATGCAATTCGAAAAATTAATCTAAAACCCAAATCAAATGATGTGGTAAGATATTTGTCATAACAATACAAATTATGAAACGAAATGGTGAATGACAAATCACTTGAGAAGTTATTAGAATTGATTTTTGAATAAATTTTTTAGATTGTCTAACATTAGTATTTTTCTAATGATATAAAATTAGGATCTCGTACGAAATTACATGTAGAATTCCATATCTCAGGCACCTTCCTTAACAAAGATTGTTAGGCCAACTCCAACCAATCTTCATTTCTTCAAAATGAAGACCGGATTGGCTCCAACCAATCTTTAAAATAAAGACTCCAAAATCAAGATTTGTTTTGGTTATTTAAAATTGAAGGTTCAATTTTAGATCTTCATTTCACTATTTCATTAAAATAATATTATTTTTTCTTCCTATCTCCTTTTTCATATTTTTAATTTAACTCAATTAATTATATATAATTTTTAATTTATAAATGTAATCAGTATAAAAATTATACCATTAGAAATATTTTATTGAGATCTTTCAACCGAGTATAATATTGACTATATTTTAAGTTTTTTATTAATGAACTAATAAGTATTTTAATTGAAAACAAATGTTTTCAAATCATCAATTTTTTGTATGTAATTAACATATATCATAATAATTAACTCAAAATAATTCAGTAAAACCAAATAATAACATTAACATTCTTAAATTAAAATATTACAAAGGAAAAAATAAAAACATTGAAAATGAAAATAAAACCAATAAAAAAAAATAACATTAACACTATGTTTGGTTTAAAGGAATTGGAGATAAATGAGAGGAAAGGATTTGGAGAGATTTATAATTTGTTGTTTGGATGGTTAAATGAGAGGGAAATAAAAGGAAATGAGTCTTTATATTTTAAACACTTTGATTTCCATCCAAAATTGGGAGGAAATGAAAGGAAAGCAAAGCAAAGCAAAGCAATTCTACAATTAATAATTTTTTCAAAATCCAAAAAATAACCCTATATATTGTTTGTATTCATATTGTTAAAATAAAGATATTTTCGTAAATAAAATAAAACCACTATCATTTCCTTTCCTTTCATTTCCATCCATAACCATCCAAACAACAGTCATTAAAACCATTATCATTTCATTTCCTTTCCTTTTTATCAAACCAAATATAGTGTAAAACTTAAAAGTTAACACTAGTATTACGATAAAGTAAAATTATGGAGATGAAATATTCTAAAATAATACGAAAATCGTAATGAGAAAGGTAATAATTTGAAGACCGGTTGAAGATGGTCTTTTAAAAAAATAAAAAAATAAAAATAAAAATAAAAATAAAAAGCTAGCTAAAAAACGTTTTTGCCTAACTTTGAGAGGTTGGACTCAACAACCGTTAAATGCGGAGATAGTAACGGTAATGGTAGGTGAGAGTTGAAATTTGCATGAGAAAAATTTAAATCTCTCTCCCACACACACACACACACACACAAAAATCAAAACCAAAATTAGTTGTGTCTTTCAAATAATGCAGCTTCTATTTAGACAGATTCGTATGTCTTATCCGTTACACATGGTGGATTTTGGACGAGCCACCTTAATTGGTGAACAAGTACATGTGTACAGAGTGTAAATAGAAAAAAAAAAAACGACAATATTGTGTGTATCGTTAACAGAAGATTTGACGCATGTTAGTTGAGGCGGTGCTATTCATGCCGTTGGTAATAAAGTTATGGATTCGAATAAAATGTCTTTATAAAAGATCTTGTTAATTAATTTGATCGTAATTGTCCATTCATGAGATGGTATAGCTCATGTTCACGGCCGGCCCTAGGCATAGGTCCATGAAACGACCGTTTACTGTCCTTATTTTTTAAGGAATTCAAATTTCAAGTGTAAAATAAACTTTGTGTATTCGGTTTTTAAATAAGTTTGGAGTCTCATGTACTAGGTTATAAAGATTTTCTATTATCAGTTCGAACTGATAAAAGATATACTAGGACGAAGAATGTGGACTATTACTTTTACATACTTTGACTCAAAGTGTACGTACTTGTCAAAACTTATATAAAACCAGTGATCCACATTTCGTCCTGATATATCTTTTGTCAGTTCGAACTGATAATAGAAAGACTGCTAGGTTATATATATATATATATATATACAGAGAAATTTCCATATGAGGATGTCCTGATAGAAAAAGACATTGGATATGAGCCACTCATTTTACATACTTTGACTTGTTATGTATGCACTTGTCAAATCACTTTTATAAATGAGTAACTCACATTCAATATCATGATAAAGTTATATAAGGATGCTATAATAAGAACGAGACTGATATATATATATATAAAATAGCCCATCAATTTTTCTATTGTCAATTCGTCTTGATATAAAATATATTAGGACGAAGAATGTTGACTATTAGATTTACATATTTTGACTTAAAGTGTGTGCATTTGTCAAAACTTCTTTATAATCTTTGGAGAATATTCTTCGTCCTGATATATCTCATATATCACTTAATCAAATATAAGAATGGAGGACCCTGTTGTTAAATAAATAAATAATATATATATATATATATATATATATATATAACCACATAAAAGTCTAGAGGTATACCTTTTATGTGTATATATATATATGTGTTTTTTTTTTTTAATTTAATTTTATTTTATTTTAAGGCCCAGCAAAGAAATACAATTATAATATTTAACCATATCCACAATAGATCAAATAGTGTATCAATTTATCAGACATTCAAACTTTTTTTTTTGAAATCAATTGTAAGGTTCTTGAAAAAACCACAATTATTATACTTAATTAGTTCTTTTACTTCTAAAAATACGAGACAGATAATATTTAAGTAATATATTATTTAATGTAATTATAAAATTTTTATTTAGATTACTTTTTATTTGCTATTGTGTTGTGTTGCAGTATTGAATTTTAGTTTTTATATTGATTTTTATATATATTTACTATTTACTAGAGAAATTTTTTTTTAAATAAATATATATAGGGATCGGGGGCCTCATTTTTATACTCCGTCTCAGACCCTCCAAAATCTTAGGACTAGCATGAGTCATGCTTTTATTAACAAGCTTGTGGATTTGAATAATGTCTTATTTTCTCATTAATTTAATTGTTATCGTTTATTAAAGATTTGACATATGTCAGTTGAGGTAGTGTAGTTCATCTAATCATTAAAAAAGACCGTAATGAATTCGAATAATATCTTTCTGTTCCATCAACCCGATTATTATTATCCATTGAAAATTTAACACGTGCTTGTTGAGATGGTGTAGTTCATTCCCACATTATAAAGATTTTAATTCGATTAATGTCTTTCTTTTCTTTCCCATTAATCCAATAATTATAGTTTCAGGTCAAGGCAGTGCAATCCATTCCCTCATCAGTAATATAGTGGATTCGAATAATATCAGCGATGCAATTCATGTATTTATTAATAAAACAGAGAATTCAAATAGTATCTAATTTTGTTACTAATCCGGTCATTATCAATCGAGATGCAGCTTGCGTTTATTAATAATAAAACTGTGAATTCGAATAATATCTTTGTTTTCGACTAATCCGGTCATTATCAATCGAGATAAGATCCAACGGTGATTAATTGTCAAACAACTATAATCCGAGACTCACATTTTCATTCCTAGAAAGCAAATTCTCACCGTCGCTTTATCAAATTTAAATCCCATTACTTTTTCTTTTTATCTATATGTGCTGTTTCAAGAAAAATAACTCGACATATAATTCCAAAACGCAGTCGTTTTCAAGTGGCTCAAAAGCAGTAATGGGGGGCCCGCGATAATAAAGCTGACTCAGCAGTCATCAAAAAGGACAATATAAATTAATTAATCAATCAATCAATAAATTAAAATAAAAATTAATTAAATAAAAAAAAAAAGAGACAATTTCCTCTCTCTCTCTCTCTCTCTCTTATTAAATAACACTATCTCTGTCGGCACTCACTCAATCACTTCACTTCACTTCCACTACCTCTAATGGCTTCGTTTCTCTCTGGTTCCACTTCCATACAGTTCCTTCTCTTCCTCTTTCTCTCCGGTTCCTTACTCACAATCCAATCACTGATCTCAACCGATCAAGCGGTCAAAACCTACATCATCCGCATCGACTCTCAATCCAAGCCGTCCATTTTCCCAACTCACTTCCACTGGTACACCTCCGAGTTCGTTTCCAGTCCTCTCCAAATACTCCACACATACGACACCGTCTTCCATGGCTTCTCCGCCACTCTCTCTCCTGACCGTGCCGCCTCCTTAACCGACAACCCCGCCGTGCTCGCCGTCATCGAAGACCAGCGGCGCGAGCTCCACACCACCAGGTCCCCTCAGTTTCTCGGGCTCCGGAACCAGCGCGGGTTGTGGTCCGAATCCGATTATGGATCCGACGTCATCGTTGGAGTCTTCGACACTGGAATCTGGCCAGAACGACGTAGTTTCTCGGATTTGAACATCGGTCCGGTTCCTTCGAAGTGGAAAGGTGTGTGTCAGACCGGAGTCAAATTCACAGCGAAGAATTGTAACAAGAAGATTGTCGGAGCAAGGTTTTTCTCGAAAGGACACGAAGCGGCGTTGAGAGCTCCGGCTCCGATCGGAGGAGGGATCAATGAAACTATTGAGTTCATGTCTCCGCGAGACGCCGACGGCCACGGGACGCACACCGCCTCCACCGCCGCCGGACGCTACGCTTTTCGCGCCAGCATGGAAGGATACGCCGCCGGAGTCGCTAAAGGAGTGGCGCCGAAGTCGCGACTTGCAGTCTACAAGGTTTGCTGGAAGAACTCCGGCTGCTTCGACTCAGATATCCTCGCAGCCTTCGACGCCGCTGTGAACGACGGAGTTGATGTCATTTCGATCTCTATTGGCGGCGGAGATGGTATTTCATCGCCGTACTACCTAGACCCCATCGCAATCGGATCTTACGGCGCCGCTTCAAGAGGCGTGTTGGTCTCGTCTTCCGCCGGGAACGGCGGTCCTAATGGAATGTCGGTGACAAATGTCGCTCCCTGGATCGTCTCAGTCGGTGCCGGCACAATCGATAGGAATTTTCCGGCGGAAGTGATCCTTGGTGATGGCCGTAGACTCTCCGGCGTCTCTCTCTACTCCGGCGCGCCGTTGGTCGGTAAAATGTATCCAATTGTTTATCCTGGAAAATCTGGTATCCTCTCTGCTTCTCTGTGCATGGAGAATTCTCTGGATCCTAATCTAGTGAGGGGCAAAATCGTCATTTGCGACAGAGGCAGCAGCCCTAGAGTAGCCAAAGGCCTTGTCGTGAAAAAAGCCGGCGGTGTCGGTATGGTTTTAGCTAACGGAATCTCTAACGGCGAGGGTCTCGTCGGCGACGCCCACCTCCTCCCGGCATGCGCTCTCGGCTCTGACGAAGGCGACGCCATCAAGAAATACATTTCGTCCGGTCGCAATCCGACGGCCACGATCGATTTTAAAGGTACTATTCTCGGAATCAAGCCGGCTCCGGTGGTTGCTTCGTTTTCGGGTAGAGGACCCAACGGGTTGAACCCGGAGATTCTCAAACCTGACTTGATTGCTCCCGGTGTTAACATTTTGGCTGCTTGGACCGATGCGGTGGGTCCAACCGGATTGGATTCGGATATCCGGAAAACTGAGTTCAATATCGTGTCCGGAACTTCAATGTCTTGTCCGCATGTTAGTGGAGCTGCGGCTTTGCTTAAATCCGCACATCCAGATTGGAGCCCCGCCGCGATAAGATCCGCATTGATGACTACTGCTAGTGTAATCAATAACGTTAACCAATCTATGACCGATGAATCCACCGGAAAACCATCCACACCGTACGATTACGGTGCTGGTCATATCAATCTTGATCGCGCAATGGACCCAGGATTGGTATATGATATCACCAACAATGATTATATCAACTTCTTGTGCGGAAATGGATACGGTCCTAAGCTAATTCAAGTGATCACTCGATCACCGGTGAGTTGTCCCGTGAGGAAGCCAAAGCCGGAGAACCTCAACTACCCTTCAATTGCCGCATTGTTCTCGACTGCATCGAGTGAGGTCACGAGCAAGACGATTATCCGGACTGTGACCAATGTGGGCCAGCCTAACGCTGTGTACAGAGCGAAAATCGAGTCCCCTCCGTTGAAGGGGGTGACCATGGTGGTGAAACCAGCCAAATTGGCATTCACGGAGGCTGTCAAGAAGAGAAGCTATGTGGTGACAATCACTGCTGATACTAAGAACCTTGTGTTGGATAATTCGGGTGCAGTCTTCGGATCAATCTCTTGGTCCGACGGGAAACACGTTGTTCGTAGCCCCATTGTCGTCACCCAATTGGATCCCTTGTAAACCCGAATTCGAATTCGAAATCCGAATTCGTTCGTCTGATCGACCAATGGGATCATCCGAGGATGGTTAAATGTTTAATAGACCAGTGTTCCTGTTGTGTGTGTGTGTGTTTAATCAGGGTAGGACTAGGAGGGGGCAAGAACTGTTTTGAGAGAGATGGTTTAGTGTGAGAGTAATTTTTTTTCTTCTCTTTTTTTTTTTTTTTTGTTTTTTTTTTTTTGTTTATTTTTTTTATTTTTAAGTTATATGTTGTATATATAAACTTGTCAAGTTTATATAATCAACTTCACATAATTACAAATCATCATAAAAACACAAAAAAAAAAAAAAAAAAAAAAAAAGAAAGAAATTATTACAAGCTAATTTCTTTATAAGTTTATGTATATATTATGTGCTTTTGTTTTTCTCTGTTTATTTTGTTGTAACACGGTTTGGCAGCAGTTTCTGTTCAGTGTAATTCAGTGTAATCAGAAAATAATCTTTATTAATATGCAATTAGGGTACATGTTTAAATGATAAACCCGTAATATAGTATTTTAAGCCTAAGCCTTCTGGGATTCAAATGCAGAGGTTAATTGATAGATAATGGTTAAACGATATTATACAAACTCTAGTGGTTACTTTCGCATCAGTGCTTTCGAATATATTCATCTTCTCGAACGGTCTGAATCCTACCAATAACGAAAGCTTTTAAAATTCCCAAATATTCTCGACAAGAATAAACATTATAAATGTTTATATATATATATATATATTTTAATATGTGTTGTGGTAGTACAAATCTATTTATTTATTTTTAATTTAATTAAACATATAACAAAGATTCACTAGCCGTTTCAAACATATTAAAAGTATATATATATATACAAACATTTTTCAAGATTCGAATTATATGTATATATAATTTATAATAAGATCTTATAACTATAATCTTAATTTAATTAGTTCTCCATTGGAATGTCCCCACATTGATGAACTTTTAAATTAAATCAAATTGACTCAATCAAATTGTTTAATTGCCCCTTTTATTCTTTACAAACTTCGAGTCAACAGCTTTTATTTTAAATACTTTGATTTTGGATTAATGTATTATGTTATTGTGATTTAATCTTATAAGATAGATGAAAATATTTTTAGTTACTTTTTTTTAAATGTTTTTCGGAAGTATCTAAAATATCAGATAAGGGGTATCTATGAGCTTATGTATTATATTATTTATATTAATAATAAATAAATAAAAACATAAGCATGCACTACAACATTACAATTTTTTTTTAACAATATGTTTAATAATGTTAAAAACAAACCTTTTCATTCATTATACGTGCATTTTACTTCAATATATATATATATATATATACGGTCCCGTTCCTATTAAAACATTCTTATATAACTTTATCAAGATATTGAATGTGAGCCACTCATTTATAAAAGTGATTTGACAAGTGTATACATACCAAATCAAAGTATGTAAAACGAATGACTAACATTCAATGTCCTTATATAATTATATCAGGACATCCTCATAGGAAAATTTCCGTATATATATATATATATATATATTGGATTCCATTGGCAAATGTTATAAGCAAAAATTAACAAGATTTTTGTATATTTTGTGAACATGAATTCTAAAATTGTTATTTTTTTTTTCTCTAAAGAAAAAGAAAAAGAGAAAAATATTAAAAGAAAAAGATAAAACTCACCACTTTTTTTTCTCTTTATATTTACAAGAGTTTAAGAAGGGTATTAAGAGAGCTTGAATGATTAAAGACATATTTGGACCACTCCAAAGCTCAATAATAAACTCTGCTTTTTAACCTAACAACTTCTTCTTCTTGTTTTTTTTTTTTTAAATAAAAATTGTTCCATGCATATCATTAATATCAAGTAAAATTAATAAAAGAAAAGGAACCCATATATATATATATATATATATATATATTTATATATTCTATTTATTACAAGATAAAGCACAGAGGACCATGGAATTCAATGATGAAACTTGACCTCCCATTTCAACTTATTATCAACTAAAATGGTAGGTCACACACTCACACACCACCCCCACGTATGTTTTGTACCCATATTTAGACATGACTGTGACCATGTGGGATACCCATTAGTATTAAGAATTTGAATTAGGGATCTGTTGAGATACAACGAGATCAACCTTTAAAGATACGATCAAGAATAAAACTTCTACTTAAGGATGTGAAAGAGTAAGTGTGAGACTAGAACCTCTATTACAGATGTGAAAGGAGAATTGCACAACCATTTTGTTAAGAGTGGATGTACGAAACTCACGGCCTCTATTAATCTACTAGAATTGTTCGCATATATAGTCTAACGATAAATATACCTCACAATAAATGTTGGCTTAATTTGAAGCTCCAATAATAGGCATGAGTTATCAAAAGCTACAATCACTAATTAAACAAAGCAAACTTAGGGCAAATTTTGCTTGCAAGTCACTTAAAGCTTTCAAGTTAATATAAATTGGTTTAAAAAACCCCATTGATTTCTGACAAACTTTATTGAAAAATGTGATTCTTCACCCCAATTGAAAAGTTACATGTAAAAGTCTAAGACTTCAGCAGCAATTAATCAGATTGAATTGATATTTTATATGATATGAAACCTTAGCTAGGTTAGTCTAAATTATTAATCTAAAAATAATAAATTAAAAATTTTGGACTGTGTTTGGATTAATGAGCTTTTGATTCCACATGGTGGAATTCTGCTTTGGACATGATCTGGACATGATCTTACCTACTAAAAGCAAATCTTAACTTCATAGCTTTTGGAGGAGACAAGATTATGTTGATTAATAGACACACCCTTTATAAAATGCTATTAAAGTTTTGGAGGTTAATCGTTAATTATTCATTTCTTTGGACTTTTTTTACTATAAGATTGACGAATCTAATACATATTTGAAGAGTTTTCTCTTTGATGTTGTAGGAGTATATTTCTTTTACGGTATATAGTGTTTGATTTTGACAGGATTTGTCGAACCTCCTGATCTGTTTAGTACCAAACATGTTTCATGGATCTTGAAAAAGAATCCGGTTTATAAAGATAACATAAACCCGAATAAACATGTTTCCAAATGTATTTTCTAGTATCAGATCTTTCTAGAGATGATTATTTCCGTTGAGTGCTCTCTGTAGGCAGTGTTTTTGAATGTAAAGAAACCACGATACACCATTTCAATTGGTTCACAAGCGATGAAGGTGACCAAAAAAAAAAAGCAATGAAATTGAAGCTGTTAATAGATTGATTTTTTAAATTAGAAAATTAACAATATTTATGCTTTTTAGGATTTGATTCTTTAAAATATCCTCCAAGCACTTGAATAATGTGTCACAGGTATGAAAGTTGCTTGCAAGATCAACAATGGAGAATCATTAATTGGGAATAAATAATTATTATTTTTAAGTGTTAAACATGACATATTATTGTTTTAGTTTATGAAATTAATTATTTTTTATATTATCGTGTATTATAAACGACTCTTTTGAAGTTTCAATGTATCAGAATCAGAAGAGAAATGAATGCAAATGACTCGCTCATTTAGTCTGGCAAACATTCCAAGTTCGAGTCTTCGCCACCGCAAGCGATAGATATATATATATATATATATAATAAAAAAATTAGAAGAGAAATGAATGCAAATGTAATGTATTTTCTCAAACTTATTTTATAATAATAATAATAATAATAATAATAATAAACCATTTGATTAGAGGCAACTATTTCTTGGCCAAAATTCACAGTAAAGCCTATAAACTTTCTTTTGTAGGCTCAGTAGTTCACTTCACATTCCACTAAAGCCCAAACACTGTAAAAACAAAAAACAAAAAAAATTCACGTTGGCTAATTTTAGTGACGTGCACGTGACCAGACACATGAACTTCATTTAGCCAACTTCTAGGTAGCATGGATACGGATACGGATACGGCATGATACGTCGATTAGTGATTGATTTATTTTTAGATTTTTTTTGGGGTTGAGAAAATTAAAGAGAAAAAAAAATTATTGATTTTGTTTTTTTTTTTTGTTTTCTTTGTCTTTTAATTATTAATTTCAATAATAAAATAGGTAACTAGGGGCACTTTAGTCATTGTGGGTTAAAATTGTAGTCAACGGTTAGAGTTAACGGAAGTCAACTAACGGCAGGGGATGTTTGTGTAATTATGAGTAAAGGATCTATATGCATGCAATTATGCCTAAAATTAAGGAATGTTTGTACAATTAGTCCAAAATTTTTTTTATAAAAATTGTGATAGGACATGGCCCATCTGGTCTAAAGGTGGATCCGCATAAACCAGCTCTTCTTCTGTTCCTGTTCAGAGAGCCTAGTACTGTATTCGTGCCATACTGCCGTGTATGAAAGGTACAGTTGGACCTCCAATAAACTCAACTGACACCACTCCAGTGAGCTTTAAAAAAAAAAAAAACAATCAGTGTCGGCTCATATTACAATATACAACAACATATAAGGATATAAATCTCCTAATTAACAGTGAATATGTAAAAAATATGATATATATTCAACCAAAAAGAGAATTACCAAGGCATATCCATCTTGGACACCAAACTAAGGCAATCAGTAAAAGAAAATATATAGCTCCAAATAATAAAGCTATTGCATATCTGACTATTTGTTACAATTTCATGGCACAAACTCTATACAAAGAGAATTATCACCTGGCAATAAGCAACATTAATTGATTTTAAAACACACAGGAGAAGGCACAAACCAGACAGAGCAGACACATCCACAGCAGTTAACTCTCTCTAATCTCTATCATAGTTCATAGGCTTACCAAACAAGATACGGTTTCTACTAAAACTAAACTATGAATCTCTAATCACCAGTTAACCTCCTCTTTTTCAAAAGAATCCAACCAAACAATACCAAAGGATTTGAGCAAAGATTTTATAAAATATCACAAAACTTTTGGAAATATCAAATATCAAAGCTACAGGCTCAATTAAACCTAGTTTTCTAGACTTGATGATTACAATTAACAATAATAGAAGCTGTAGACAATATAAATGTATATATATAAAAAATAAAAAATAAAAAATAAAAAAAAAATTAAAGAGAAGATTTAGATGTTTACTCATTTGAGGAGAAGAGAGGTGAGACTAGAGATTGGCTGATTTTCCCTTAAACGTCCATTCCAAAAAATTGAGGGTTGTGTTCATAAGCAGTGAATATATGCATGGGAGGGTGGCTGTGGGTTGAGCAGTGAAGAAGGATAAGGGAGTGAGGCCGTGAGGGTTGTTTAAATAGGACTATTATGATGAGGGGCGAGGGCTGGCCTCATTATCACTTTCTCAAGTTCCTTTTTTTTTTTTTTTTAAACAAAATTTTAGGTGTTTGTTCAAACAAGATTCGGATGGTATTTTGTATGAATCATAAAATATATTTTAAGATTGCACAATTAGACTTGCTTTATTGAAAGAATGCAACTTTCACACCAGAGTAGATATTTCAAAAGAGTTTGGTTATGTTTGACTCTACTATTCGATCTGCTTCATTAAAAGAATACAGCCCACACTTTATGTGTGAGAAGATTTTAGAAGAGTTTTGTTAGGTTTGATTTGACTGTACAAATCGATCTGCGCGCAGCACTGAAAGATTTTGTTAGGCTGTTAGGTAGACATTAGGGTTTTTTTTCTTTTTTTTCTATAGAGTAATTAAGCGAGAGAGAGAGAAGAAAAAAAAAAAGGAACAGAACAAATCTTTGACATTGTAATGTCTATTATGCTCCAGTATCATTAGATTAAAAAAAAAAAAAAAAATGTTTGGAGAAACACTTACATGACTCTCCGTAAAGTTAATGAAAAAGTGAGAATATATGAACTCATTTTAGTTATGTATAATATATATATATATATTCGCGGTTAAGACCCAATTTCGGTTTGATCACTTAGAATCTGGGTCGAGTTCGGATCTCTTTGGATTGGAGACAAATATATATATATATTTGTTGGCTAAATAGATAAAGAGCCACAACATTTATAATATTGTTATATATGATTAATTGGTAATTAATTGTAATATTTTTAAACAGCTAAAGAGATAGCTGGCCGTTGGAAATATGTGGGGAGTTTTGTTTTAATTAGTATTAAACCACCAATAAAATATTATTATAAACCATTATAGATATCATTTAATATGATTAATTTCAAATTATTGCAAGCTCTTGATCCTCCATCCCTTTCTTGGTTTTTTTTTATATTTAAATCTTTTATGTTTCTAATATAGATTTTTAAAAATTGTAAACTGTTAATGTTTATTTTATATGGTTTTTCCATTCAATTCATGAATTTAATTTGTTTATACATATGAAGAAGCAGTACTTTATCATTTGTTCATCAATATATACAAATTTAGTTTTATTCATAGTATTGTTTTAACACATTTATCTGTGTCACTAATTTAGATTAATTCCTCATGTGTTTATTTAGGACATTTTCAATGTTTTTGCTATGACCATCGCCATCGCCATCGCCATCACTTAAAATATACATCGTTAGAACCTTATATATATATATATATATATGAAACATCCGTTTTAGAATTTATTATTACATTATTTATTTATTTATTTATTTTACCGATATTTTGTTAATATGCTACTAATTTAGTTTAATTCATCGTTCATATGGTGTTTTTTAGGAGATTCATTAGGTTTTAATATATATGACATATTTTAGTTTAATTCATCGTTCATAGGGTCTAACGCATAACTCACTAATCACTATTAGTTAAAGCTAAGCTTCTAGTAATTAAAACATACAAAACAAAAGAACATGCTACAAAAAGCATGTATGCACACCCTTTTCTCCCCTCTCGCTTACTTTAATTTTAATCTAAATATATTCTTATCTACTCGATTGTCAAAGAAAAGAAACCATTAGTGAGCTTTTCTCATGTATAAGGGCACGCCCTTTTCTCCCCTCTCGTTTACTTTAATTTTGACATAAATATACTCTTATCCACTCGATTGTCAAAGAAAAGAATCACTAGTGAGCTTTTCTCATGTATAAGGGAAAGAAAGAACCAAGGAGAGTTTTTGGACTAAACAAGAGCCAGATGGTTTGAGCTCGTGGATTACTCAGATACAGTACATAAACCAGACATATTGTTTCCGAAAGAAAAAAACTAACACAAAAGAAGGAAAACAAAACACAATACTTATCTCAGTTAAACCAGACATATTAATTGTTTTCGAAAGAAAAAACTAACACATAAAAGAAGGAAAACAAAACACAGTACTCATCTCAGTCTTCTCTGATCTGCGGTCTCCGACGGTTCAGTTCTACATCCATTTATAGTACTTACTCCTCTTCTTCTTGTTTTTCACACGCTTCTCTGGTAAATCCAAGCATGGTTCACTGAAAAGTGAAAACCAAAGCAATTAAATAAAATAAATTCCAAGCAATTAAATAAACTTTGGTAAGACTTACTTGTGGACTGTTTGTAGATGTAGACTCAAGATTGCCCTTAAACTGAAACCATAGTTGCAGATATTGCACATATGGCGATAGTGTGAATGCTTGCCCTTGAAATGAGCAGAAATCTCTTCTCGGGTGAGCATCACTTCATCGTCCTTGATAGCTTGAGGTGTATCATTAGCTCTTGACACACAAACAATGCAAGGGTTCCGTGCAGCCTCAGCTTAATTCATTGTTGTTGTTTCAATCTATAGATTTATAGAAACAAAAGCGAATCATAAAAAATGTAATAAAAAAAAATGAAAAGGTTAAAGAAAAAAATACAACTCGCTCGCTTTTCGTTTTTCACTTTTTCTTGCGAGAGAGAAAGCTTGAGGGAACTTTGAGACTTTGAGAGCTTGAGAGCATATTTATATATATATATATATATATATATATATATATGAAAATATATGTGTCACCTTACTACTTGATACCCATTTAGTGTGAATATGTCACACTCATATATATATATATATATATATACAGTTTTTCTATTGTCAGTTCGTCCTGATATAAAATATATTAAGACGAAGAATATAGACCATTAAATTTACATACTTTGACTCAAAGTGTATGCACTTGTCAAGACTTCTCCATAATCTAGGTCTATATTCTTCGTCCTAATATATTTTATATCATAATGAATTGACAGTAGAAATTATGTATATATATATATATCTTTTTTATATCAGAACGAACTGACGGTAGAAAAACTGTATATCGACTTAAAGTCCGCATCACCGTCCCACCCTCAAAGCAATGGAAAGGTGGAGGTAGTCAACAAAGTGATCAAAACCCTCATGAAAATAAAATTGCAAGCAAGGAAGGAAGCCTGGGTGGACAAGCTTCCGGAGGTTTTGTGGGAGATCCGTACCATACCACATTTGGTGACCAGAGAAACTCCTTACTCAAGCGGTCATCCCCATCGAAGTAAATGTCCTCAGTAGGAGGGTCACCTACTATAACCCCAGTGATAACGAGGAAGAGATCTGATGATGCCTAGAGGATCTCGAGGAGAGGTGAGACCTCGTTAGAATCTAAACCGCCCATCACCAGCATTAGATAGCCAAATACTACGATGCCAAAGTCGAAAGCCGAAGGCTCGACCCAGGAGATCTAGTCCTGAAAAAAGTGATCCCTAACACCAGAAAGTCTTCTTCTGGTAGTTTGGGGGACAACTGGGAAGGTCCATACATTGTAGCCTTCGTCTCAACGAGGGGAGCCTACAAACTGAAGACCAAAGATGGCATACCATTAAGAAACCCTTGGAATGCAGACCACCTGAAGAAGTACTCCTAGTAATGATTGTGAATCTTTAACATACGATAATAAGTAAGAACAACAGTCAAGTTACTTTCGATACTTTGTGTAAGCCTAAATGTTATTAGATATCTTGTCGTTATCTTCTGTTACTTCTCTAAAAAAATATAATATTTCAAATTTATCAAAAGAGTCTTCGATGACCAATGGCCTCCGAGACTGCATCAATTGTGCAAAAAGAAAGACTCTCGATAGGAGCTAAGGAGTCTCCAAGGGTCAATACCCTTGGGACTACACCAATTGTGCAAAAAACAAGACTCCCCGATGGAAGCAAAGGAGTCTCCAAGGGTCAATACCCTCGAAATTGCACCAATTGTGCAAGAAGGAAGACTCTCCGATGGGAGCAAAAGAGTCTCCAAAGGTCAGTACCCATAGGACTCCACCAATTGTGTAAAAAGCAAGACTCCTTAGTGGGAGCAAAAAAGTCTCTAAGGGTCAATACCCCCAAAGACCGCACTAATCGTGCAAAAACAAAGGCTCCACGGAAAGGAGCAAAGAGTCTCCGAAGGTCAAGACTCCCGAGACCTCCATCGTTATTATCAATTAACGTAATCATACGGTATTATTGACATTTAAACACCGAAATAAATTAAAAGAATTGACAGTTCTTGTTTTTAATCATTTATTTTAAAAAAAATAATAAAAAGACTTGTATGTACTTCATTTCAATTTTCCATTAATCTGTCTCTTGTCTCTACAGTCCTCCAATGGAAAAGATTTTTATTTTTCTTTAAAAAAATGTTTTTTTTTTAAAATAAAAAAATTGTTAGTTAATTAATTTTATTATAATAAAATTTCAAAAATAATATTTATTATAATAAAATAATTAATTTAGGGGTAATTTAGACATTTTAAGTTTTATAGTTAGTCAACCCGTCAAGTATGTGCTATTTTGACAAACGTTGTAGCTGAGTACAATATTGATTAAACTCATGGGATGTTTGTGCAATTTTCCCGTAATCAAATATGACATGAACATTGTTATAGGCACTTGTAGAGGTGAACAAGATTGGTGAAAGAGATTTCTTGATTAAGTACATATGTGACCAAAAGCGGGGTGGTTTCGTAAGATTTATGGAGGCTAGATATTCTTTAGGGCTGCAAACAGTTGAAACCAATGTTACTACATTGAATGGCATGGTCCTGAATAGTTTGAAAAGTTGAGGTGAGATTGGTAGCAATACCAAGTTGCTAGCTCACTCTTCATTTTATACAAGATTATTCATTGGATTATCGATTTTCTAATTTATTTATTTTTTCCTGTAAGTCAGTCACAAAAGGAGGGCATTCAACCATAATACCTAAGGGCCTCGTTGATCGTGCAAACACTGTAGTTAAAGGGGATCAACTCGATTAGATAGTTGCAGGGCTCCTATTTACAATCCAAATTCTCTTCACATTGCATGATGTTTGTATACAGTTTGACATTTCTTTGTCGAAACCATGAAAATTACTAACTCGTCAACTTGGTGTGTTTTTTTTTCCCTTCATTAACAACCAGCTTTCAGGAAAAATAAGTTATCAATGAGTGCTCTAATTGTATGTGGCAAGAATTTCTAATTTGCTACATGTATGAATAGCCAGTCTCAAGTGTTGTTGAGCTGCAATTTTCAATTCTTGAAGTCTCATAACTCATGACAAGTAATATATATTATATGCACTCAAAACTTTACATCATGATCATAAATTTCTTATAATTAGACACTCAAAACTGAATGATTTTCTGTCTAATGTTAGGCAGATTTTATCAACCAAAAAGAAACAAGAGTAAAATTCACACTTTACAAACTTCCCAATTTGTATAGTGTCAATCCACTCAAATTCTTCGGATAAACGACCAAAGTCTCGTGGCATCAGACTCTATCCTGAAAGAATAATGTTATGATGTGCAAATTATATCTTAAATTCTTATACTGAATTTTATGAATCGAACATAGAGTATTAGAATTTTGCATTATGTAGATTCTATAGAGATGACTTCGTGTGTGTGTGTGCGTGCGCACCTCTCACCCTATATAATAACTAGCAGGGGCGGGATTTCGCACGTTTTTCCACATAGGATTCCGAGATCTATGACATTACAAAGTTACTTTATAACGTTACAAAATCGAATCTCGAACGAAAAAACATACGGAATCTCATACTGATAATTCATTAATTAGTTAGGTTGGCAATCTTTGTGGAGATGTAGTTAATTTTATTATACTAATGGTTACACATTGAATTTAAGATCAAATTGAATGATTTCTTAATATATATTTATTGAACAAAATTTAATAACAAAGTAATACAAATAATGAGTGCACAAGTAGAAATAACATTAGCTGCACCATGCCGAAGACTAACGACGTCGTATAACATTAATGCGGGCCTTCAATGGGCGGGGATGTATTGGGTTTGAACACTTTCCGGCCCACTTACAGGAATTTCACTTTGGCCCTAAATTTTTTTGGTTATACATAAATATCCCCCAAACTTGAATTTCTGGCTCTGCACCTATAGACATGTCTAAGGGATCCTGAAAAAAGATCCGGTTTATAAAGATATCATAATCCCGCATGAATATTTATTTAGAAAATATATTTTCCAAATGTTTAATTGCATAATAATAATCATCAACTAATTATGTTGAGTGCTTTCTTTGTAGGCACTAGACAGTGTTTTTGAATGTAAAGAAACCACAATACACCATCTCAATTGGTTCACAAACAATGAAGCTGACAAAGAAAAAGCAATGGAACTGAAGCTGCTAATAGACAGAAATCAACAATATATAAAGAGATATATATGCTTTTCAGGATTTGATTCTTTAAAATATTCTCCAAGCACTTGAATAAAAAGTGCCACCAATGCCATGGATGGCAACACACACAAGTATGCAAGGTTCCATCACCATTTTTTTGGTGATTAATTATGCTGATGCTTCCATGATCAACACCACCCAATGTGGCTTGGTGGTGAACGATGCTCATTCAACCCGGCAATGTCTCAGATTCGAATTGCCATTGTCGACACCACATGTTTTTTATATATAAAAAAATACAATGGAGAATCATTGGCGGGCGATTGAAACAGTTGTATGCCATAGAGAATTCGAAAAGAAGAAGAAGAAGAAAAATAGCAATTTATAGATATTGGAGAGGGTGATCAACTGATCATATTATCTGTTCTTCACAGAGAATACAAGAATTCTGAAATTTTTTGTCAATATATGAACTTCTTTACATGTTCCTATGTAATCAGCATTTGGCTATGACTGTTGGTCACTCTCGTAGTGGAATCGATCAATTAGAGTCGATAAAAAAAGTTTATGAAGACTTTCAGAGTCTCTCTGAGAACATATTAATAGACGTTTTAATTCAAAAGAAGAGGCGACACTAAAGCAAGTTGAAAGACGTATGTAATGCTGATAGAGATGGGCTGGAGAGGTTTGGTTGAATAGCTAGATTTTGGTGCAATGGTGGCAATTTTTTATTCGAAAAAGAAGTGTAGGATCATGAAACGAATGTACCCGAAAATGAGTACTCACATCTTCAAAGCAAGGAGATATATACATGAACCACAACAAAATAGGAAAAAGAGAAAAAAAAAAAAAAAAAAAAAAAAAACGAAATCTTACCATCATCAATATCTTCTGCTTTAGCTATGTGTGGAACTCTATTGTGGTTCTGCAATTTCAGGCCAGCCTTAGTCCTTGTACTTCGATCGGTTTTCCAGCCGGTGTCAATGGCTAAGAGGAAATGCAAATCACCACAGCAGCATGTTTATACCATTACTGTTTCACTAGGTGACAGAAACCGATTAGTTTTCAGGCTTCCTGCTATTACTTCTGTAAAATATCAATCCAAGTTTTCCGAAAGAACAGGCCAAGTCAAATTGCATCGACTATCTTACTATCATTAAATATTCAAGTAGAGTACTACTAACAAGAACAAATCTCTAATGCTGTTCTGTTCATAAAGAAACACATGCATGTTAGAAGTGAAACGGATTGTTTGAGCAAAAGAAAAGAAAAGAACAGATGAAGAATTAATGCTTGCAGAAAAGTTGACAATGTACTCATTGTTGGGACATGGTATGCTAGAGAGAGATACAACTAGTGACGATAACGTTCCAACGTCATATCATTAGAAATGAACAGATGTATTTACAGAAGGTTTTTTCTCCTTTACGGTGTTACACATGATCAAACGACACAGAAAAATAAGAAATTTCTCCTCACTACAAAAGGATTTTTTTTCTCTACTTATGCAATATTAGAACAAAGTGAGATGAAATATAAGGTACAGAGGATTTTACCAATGGATACCAAATTGCGAGATGAGAAATTTGCAATATGCAGCAGCATAACCAATGATGGTGGAATTGTGGTAAATGTGATCCTCTCCTGTAACTCCATAGAATTTGAAATGGTTGCCCTAATCAATTCAGCTTCAGCAATTGTTTAGTGCATCAAGTAGCTCTTTCATATGGGGGTGTTCGGCATTCAAAAGAACTGCAACTTCATGACATCTGATGAGACAATTGATGATTCTGAAGCCACCAAATGTCATTTCTGCTCCATATACAGGCAGTTTTCTCCACATTTTCTTCACGAAATAAGAATGGTATAGCCAGAATCCATAAGATACCATCAAGAAAACTGCTAGATTACTTTCGTACCAGGTAATGCCTGTAAGAACAAACAGACTCTCCTCTACATTATAAAAATAGGTGTTTTCAACCAAATTCACAGGAGCTGCTATTGAGAAAGCTAATCCCTGGATTCTTAATCAACCCTTTCTTCTGCATACTTGATCTCAATGCTTCAGCGTCCTGAAATCTTCCAACTGATGCATAAACATTTGAAAGGCTCACAGCTTGATCAGATTCTTCTGGGTCCAATTCAAACACTTTTGTTGTACAAGCTCTGCCAGCTTCAAATTACCATGAAGCACACAGCCACTAAGCAAAGCCCTCCAAAAATCTATACCCATCCCTTCAGAAAGTTTGCCAGCAATCCAACTTGCGTCTGATAAGCGGCTTGCTCGTGCAAGCAAGTCAATTATGCAACCATAATGTTCTCGGCTTGGACTTACTTTATTTTCTTCAACCAATTTATTGAAAATCACCAAGCCATCATCTATTAACCCAGCATGACTGCAAGCACTCAAAATGCACGAGTAGGTTGCATTTAGAAATTGACTTGTATGAATATCTAGGTATGCCAGATGCAGAAGCAAACCGATCTTTATTGTGATTACTCCACCGAGAAACCTGAGAACTTTTCTGAGGGTATTCTGATCTCTTAACAGCTACAGAATTTGAAAGAGATGTGCTGAACTCAGTGCTTGTACCAAAGCCATTTATGTGTACAGGATGACTAGGAACACTTTAGTCATTTGCACACCACCGAAGATAAGCAGACTTTTTGTACCATCTTATGCCGAAAAATGCAAGGACAGCTATCAAGATGCCAAGGGCCAGACCCACACAGATGCCAATAACAACCAAAACACCTTTATGAACCATTCTGTGGTCTCTTTTGGAATCCAGACAATGAAATCATCTTGCAGTAAAAAGTGCTCCAAGCTCCTGTCCAGGGCTGAACACGAGTGTTATGTAAACTTAGAAAACCACTTTCCACGGATCAAAGAACATGAAAAATAAAGATTGCAAGTAGAAAGTGGAGCTCAAGTGAAAAAATAATAATATTTGCTTTCATGGGGACATAGCTCAATAGTTAGAAACACAGAGAAGACATTATAATGTTTCAGATTGTTATAAGAATTTCAAAGTAATGCCTCTCTATGGTGTAACAATGCCTGTATTGTATGACATCTTTGACCCAAGTGTGATACTGTAGTTACAGAGGCTACAAACTTGACACAGAAAATATCAACTGAAACATCTAAAACTTCTTATGATTATTCTTGTTTCTAGTTAAACTCATATAGAGCTAGCATATATATCTAGAAATGATTTCTTCTAGATCAGAAATGATTGATTGCACAAGTTCCTTCCCTTTACAGCCTTCCTAATACTAATTACTCTTCTTTTTCTCTCAAAAGTAAAAGGGCATAAAAGCACCAGTGTCTTGTTTTCATAGTTTAGAATACAAAGTGTATAACCACAATTGAAATTTCACAATATATGGGATCAGGCTTTTGGAGTGCTGTTATTTTGAGCACACATAGAACAGAGTGGAAAGCAAAATCCAAGTAAGGAACTCTTTCGCCTTTGAATGACTTGCTAATATGTTTCTCAAAATGTTTAATTCTTCTCTTATTATACCCTTCCATGCCAGGTTTTGATAATTCTTTGTATACAGAAGTTGCTATTTGATCATATATATTTTCATTCACACTGAAAATAAGTGATTAAACACACATATTCAGATAAACTATCCAACTTTTCAACAGCAAAAAAAACCCCATTTTTATAGACTCTTAATCTTATCATCAGACAACTACAATAATGGTACCAATCGAAAAAAAACAACCAACCACTAGAATCTCCAACAACAACCAGCACAGAAAGCCAAACCAGACCCTATAATAGAATCAAACAAAAAAAAAAACATAATTCAGGCAAAAAAAAAAAATTATTTTGACAAACCCATCATGTACAAGACCTCGTACCTTATCAGCAGAAAAACCAGAAAGAGAAGAGGATCAGTCATGCTTCCTCATCTTTTGGCTGAGAGTGAGAGCAGTTTCCCCCTGGCCATTGATCCCATGCCCACTAAAAATTGTGTTCCATGAGACTACGTCTTGAAGAAAACCCATCTCCTTGAAAACAACATGGGCAAGGTCCACATTCCCACACTTTGAATAATGTGTCACCAAAGCCATAGATGGCAACACACACAAGTATACGAGTTTTCATCACCATTTTTTTGGTGATGAAATATGCTGATGCTTCCATGATCAACAATGGAGAATCATTAATGGGTGATTGAAACAGTGATATGCCACAGAGACTATTCTGAACTTTGAGTATGTCGATATGAGACTATTCTGAACTGATCTATATTGTGGAAAACCAACTTGAAAAGATTAACAATGGAGTTGCTGGCAAATTTCTAAAGCAGCAAGCTCACCACAAGCTGTAACAGTACTGACTAACATTATCAAATCTGTTGAATAGACCGAAATGAACAACAATATATAACGAGATATATGCTTTTTAGGATTTGATTCTTTAAAATATTCTCCAAGCACTTGATTAATGTGTCACCAAAGCCATGGATGGCAACACACACAAGTATGCAAGCTGTTCCATCACCATTTTTTTGGTGATTAAATATGCTGATGTTTCCATGATCAACAATGGAGAATCATTGATGGGTGATTGAAACATTTATATGCATGCCACAGAGAATTCGAAAAGAAGAAGAAGAGGAAAAATAGCACAGAAGTGAGTAGTAAACTTTGGTAAACTGAGATCTATATAGATATTGAATATACAACCATAACAATTTATAGATATCGGATAGGGTAATCATATCATCTATTCTTCACAGAGAATACAAGAACTCTTGAAATTTTGCCAATATATGAACTCCTTTACATGTTCCTATGTATTCTGCATTTGGTCACGACTGTTGGGTTGCTCACAGCGGGTTTGATCGGTTGGAGTTTACGAAGCCTTTTAGGGACTATCTGAGAGCATATAAATAGACGTCTTGATTCAAAAGGAGAGGCAACAGTAAAACAAGTTGAAAGAGAAAGAGACAGGAGGTTAAAGGGCAGCTGAGAAATGTATGTGATGCTGATAGAGATGGGTTGGAATGGTTTAGTTGAATAGCTAGATTTTTGTGCAATGGTGGCAACTTTTATTCCAAAAAGAAGCATAGGAATTAGGATCATGAAACAAAGGTATCCAAAAATGAGTACTCGCATCTTCAAAGCAAGGAGATATATACATGAACCGCAACAAAAGAGGAAAAGGAAAAAGAAAATGAAATGCTTACCAATATCTTCTGCTTTAGCTGTGTGTGGACCTCTATTGTGATTCTGCAATTTCAGGCCAGCCTTAGTCCTAGTACTTCGGTCGGTTTTCCAGCTGGTGTCAATGGCTAAGAGGAAAAGCAAATCACCACAGCAGCAGCATGTTTATACCATTACTGTTTCACTAGGTGACAGAAACCGATTAGTTTTCAGGTGACCTACTATTACTTCTGTCAAATATCAATCCAAGTTTTCCAAAAGAACAGGCACATACCTTGGCCTGACTTATCTATATATATCAAGCATGCCGATGACCTATCAAAAGGAATCAACTATCTTAATATCAATAAACATTCAAGTAGTAATACTAACAAGAAGGAATCTCTAATTCTGTTCATGCTGAAAACACATGCATGTTAGAAGTGAAACGGATTGTTCGAGAAAAAGAAAAGAAAACATGAAGAATTACGCTTGCAGCAAAGTTGACAATACACTCATTGTTGGGACATGGTATGCTAGAGAGATATACAACTAGTGACGATAAGGTTCAGCTATCATATCATTAGAAATGAACAAATGTATTTTCAATGCAAATCCAGAAATTTTACAATAGGTTTTTTCTCCTTTACATGGTCAACTATACAGAAAAATAAGAAATTTCTTCTTACTACAAAAGGATTTTTTTTTCTCTATATGTGAAATATTAGAGCAAAGTGAGATTATAATATTAGGTACCGATGAGTTTAGCAATGGATACCAAATTGCGAGCTGAGAAATTTGCAATATGCAGCGGCATAACAACTGACGGTAGAATTGTGGTAAATGAGATCCTATCATGTAACTCCATAGAATTTGAGATAGTTGCTCTAATCAATTCAGCTTCAGCAATTATTTAGTGCATCAAGTAGCTCTTTGATATGGGGGTGTTCGGCATTCAAAAGAACTGCAACTTTGTTAAGTATGATGAGACAATTGATGTTTCTGGAACCACCAAATGTCATTTCTGCTCCATATCCAGGCAGTTTTCTCCACATCTTCTTCACTAAATAAGAATGATACAGCCAGAATCTATAAGATACCATCAAGAAAACTGCTAGATTCAGTAATCATCAGAGCAAAGTGATAGGTTTCGTACTCTGTAATGCTTGTAAGAAGTAAGAACAAACAGATTCTTCTCTACATTTATCAAAAAAGGTATCATCGACCGAACTCACAAGAGCTGCTATCTTCTGTATTTTCTAAATGTTTAATTGCATAATAATAATCAGCAACTAATTATTTTGAGTGCTTTCTTTGTAGGCATTGTTTTTGAATGTAAAGAAACCACAATACACCATCTCAATCAAAAACAGTGAAGGTGACAAAGAAAAGGCATTAATGGAAACTGAAGCTGCTAATAGATAGAAATGAACAATATATGAAGAGATATATATGCTTTTTAGGATTTGATTCTTTAAAATATTCTCCAAGCACTTGAATAATGTGTCACCAAAGCCATGGCAACACACACAAGTATGCAAGATGCTTCCATGACCAACAATGGAGAATCATTAATGGGTGATTGAATCAGTTATATGCCACAGAGTATTCGAAAAAAAAAAAAAAAAAAAGAGAGAAGAAAAATAGCACAGAAGTGATTAGTGAGTAGAAAACTTTGGTAAACCGAGATCTATGTAGATACTGAATACAAACAAATCAATTTATAGATATTGGAGAGGATGATCATATCATCTATTCTTCACAGAGAATACAAGAATTCTGAAATTTTTTGCCAATATATGAACTCCTTTACATGTTCCTATGTATTCTGCTTTGGTTATGACTGTTGGGATGATCATAGTAGGATCGATCAATTAGAGTCACGAAGCCTTTTAGAGACTCTCTGAGAGCATATAAATAGATGTTTTAATTAAAAGGAGAAGTGACACTAACGCAATTTGAAAGAGAAAGAGACAGGGGGTTAAAGAGCCACTGAGAAATGTGTGTGATGCTGATAGAGATGGGTTGAAGTGGTTTAGTTGAATAGCTAGATTTTGGTGCAATGGTGGCAATTTTTATTTGAAAAAGAAGTGTAGGATCATGAAACAAAGGTATCCGAAAATGAGTATGTACTCATATCTTCAAACAAGTAGATATTTACATGAACCACAACAAAATAGGAAAAAGTAAAGAAAAAGAAAAGAAAAGAAAAGAAAACTTACCATCATCAATATCTTCTGCTTTAGCTATGTGTGGGACTCTATTGTGATTCTGTAATTTCAGGCCAGCCTTAGTCCTAGTACTTTGGTCGGTTTTCCAGCTGGTGTCAATGGCCAAGAGGAAATACAAATCACCACAGCAGCATGTTTATACCATTAGTTTTCAGGCTGGCTGCTATTACTTCTGCAAAATATCAATCCAAGTTTTTCGAAAGAACAGGCACATACCTTGGCCTGACTTATCTATATAAGCATTCTGATGACCTATTAAAATGCATTATGCATCAAATATCTTACTATCATTAAACATTCAAGTAGTACTACTAACAAGAAGGAATATCTAATGCTGTTCAGTTCATACAGAAACACATGCATATTAGAAGTGAAACGGATTGTCAAGCAAAAGAAAAGAAAAGAAAAAGAATTAATGCTTGCAGCAAAGTTGACAATGCACTCATTGTTAGGACATGGTATGCTAGAGAGATGTACAACTAGTGACGATAAGGTTTTTCCATCATATCATTTGAAAATGAACAAATGTATTTTCAATGCTCAATTCACTCCAGAAATTTTACACAAGGTTTTTTCTCCTATACATGGTCAACTATACAGAAAAATAAGAAATTTCTCCTCACTACAAAAGGTCAATATTAGAACAAAGTGAGATGATAATATTAGGTACTGATGATTTTAGCAATGGATACCAAATTGCAAGCTGAGAAATTTGCAATATGTATTGTGGTAAATGTGATCCTATCGTGTAACTCCATAGAATTTGAAATGGTTGCTCTAATCAATTCAGCTTCAGCAATTGCTTAGTGCTGCATCGAGTAGCCCTTTGATATGGGGGTGTTCGGCATTCAAAAGAACTGCAACTTCATGAAGTCTGATGAGACAATTGATGTTTTTGGAGCCAACAAATGTCATTTCTGCTACATATCCAGGCGATTTTCTCTGCATTTTTCTTCACGAAATAAGAATGATATAGCCAGAATCCATAAGATACCATCATGAAAACTGCTAGATTCAGTAATAATCAGAGCCAAGTGATAGGTTTTGTACTCTGTTATGCCTGTAAGAACAATTCTCCTCTAAATTTATCAAAAAAGGTATTATCAACCGAACTCACAAGAGCTGCTAATGAGAAAGCTAATCCCTGGATTCTTAATTAACCCTTTCTTCTGCATACTCGATCTCAATGCTGCAGCATCCTGAAACCTTCCAACCAATGCATAAACATTCGAAAGGAGCACAACTTGATCAGATTCTTCTGGGTCCAGCTCAATCATTTTTGTTGCTACAAGTTCTGCCAGCTTCACATTACCATGAAGCACACAGCCATTAAGCAAAGCCCTCCAAAAATCTGTACCCATCCCTTTTGAAATTTTGCCAGCAATCCAACTTGCGTCTGATAAGTGACCTGCTCGGGCAAGCAAGTCAATTATGCAACCATAATGTTCTCGGCTTGGACTTACTTTATTTTCTTCAACCAATTGTTTGAAAATCACCAAGCCGTCATCTATTAACCCAGCATGACTGCAAGCACTCAAAATGCACGAGTAGGTTGCACTATCGGGATTTTCCCCACACTTCCTCATCTTACGGTAGAGAGTGAGAGCAGTTTCCCCTTGGCCATTGATCCCATGCCCGCTAATAATTGCATTCCATGAGACTACGTCTTGAAGAAAACCCATCTCCTTGAAAACAACGTAGGCAAGATGCACATTCCCGCACTTTGAGTAGGTCGATATGAGACTATTCTGAACTGGTCTATATTGCGGAAAACCAACTTGAAAAGAATAACAATGGAGTTGCTGGCAAATTTCTAAAGCAGCAAGCTCACCACAAGCTATAAGAGCACTGACTAACATTATCGAATCCATGGAATATTTTTTTTCTTTTCTCGCCTTAATCAAGAGATTCAAAGCCTCTTTTGCACATCCATTCTGCACGCATCCTGAAATCATCGCTGTCCATGAAACCAAACTCTTCGTAGTTGTTTGATTAAACACAGCTCTCGAAGCATCTAAATCACCACACTTGGAATACATTGCAATGATGGAGTTTGCAAGATGCAGTTCTGACTCAAAGCCACAAACAACAGCTTGTGCATGGATTTGTCTTCCTCTCTTCAAATCCCCCAAAATTGCACAAGCGGAAATCAGATTTATAACGACTACCAAATCACAAATGATCCCACTCTTTCTCATTTTGCAAAAAATGTTTAGAGCCTCACAGGCATATTGGAGGTCGATTAATAAACCCATCATTATCGTCCAACTGATGATATCTTTACGTTCCATTTCTTTGAAAATTTTGTTAGCAGTATCCAGATCCATCAGAGATGAATACACATCAAGTAGCGAGTTATTGACAGATATATCCAAAATAAGACCCAACTTAACTACTAAACCATGAATGGATTCACAGAGTGTCCTAGCCCCTAAAGCAACACAACCCCGAACAACTGTCAATATCGATACAACATTGGGCACCAAACCAGACATCCGGAATTGGTCAAACAAAAAAACAGCCTCTTCGTAATGTTCGTTGCGTATAAACCCAGCAACAATAGCATTGCAAGAAACGTAATTCGGCTTCTTAAGTCCCAAGAATAACGCATACGAATCAGACAAATTTCCACACCTCGCATACACATTAAACATCGCGGTACTAACCCTCAAATTAGACTCCAACCCACATTTCATAATCAACCCATGAACAGATTTTGCAAGTTCCAAGTTCCGCAACCCTGCGGTGCCAACGAGTACACCAACCATAGTGAAGGAATTAAAAAACAATCCTGCGAACCGCATCTGGGAAAACGATTCCACGGATTTCTGGTGATACCCATTTATAGCATAGCCATGAATCAATGTGGACCATGACACCACATCCCTCTCAGGAATTCCATCGAACAGGTCCTCTGCTTCTCTAATAAATCCTGATTTGAAATAGTTACTCAAGAGCTTGTTGTAGTTACACGGACCAAAGCCGGAAACATAGGTTTCGCATGAAGTGCAGAATCTGGTGAATTGAAAAGGAGCAAAAGGGGTTCTTTTAATCTTGTTAAAAAGCATAGAAACCCTAGTTTTTCAAAGAGAATGTTGAAAACTGTTAATGGCGGGTAAGATTTGTATTTCCATATAGTTATTTTCTGTTTTTTCATTTCCAAGTCAGCACATATGAGACTTTGGGCCCAAGCTAGTCCAGTCAAGGGCTTAACTTGGTCGGCCCAGTTTCTGTTTTAAACACCGGAATGGGCCACTGATAGTCTTAAGTCCAATCAATGTATTATTCCAAGTGATTTTTTCTAAAAGCCGATGAATGGATCAAGATTTACGGGATCTACCGAGATCGAATATTACTGTAATGAGAGTTAGGGTTTACTGGGATTTACCGCATTACAACAATGAGTGTGTATAATGAGAAACTATAATGTATCTTTAAATTACATAATTTGTCATCTCCCTTTTCAGATCGTGGAGGGATTCGAATCTCTCATTTGTTTATAATTAGGGCAACACCTGCCCTTCCTTCTTCTACAATTAGATTTGTTGTTGGTCCATAATCCGACCGTAATAGTTCAATCAACTAATACTCTTGGAAGATTAACATTAAAAATCGAGTGGTGCTTTTCGCAACCCACTACTGAACTATACACGTCCTACTTTTTAAAATTTTGATTTAATTATATAAAATTAAATGGTTTTATTAATTTTTATTTATTTATTTTTATGACTACTTTTTTACTTATTTTTCTCACATTCATTCATAGGATTTGTTTTTTTCTTCTTATTTCATAGTAAAATCATTTTTATTAGATTTAATTTTTTTTATTTTTTATAATTGATTGAAATAATTTATACCACTAAAGTTTTTGTTATTAGTGTTTTGAAATAAGAAAAGTGAGATTTTATTAGTTTTACTTTATATTAAAAAAATTAATAAAAATTGTTTAGCTCTTTTAAGTATTTTAATAGAAGAAAAAAAATAATGTTAAATAATTTAAAAAGGGATATATAAATAATTTAATAATGGATGTCGATATCACAATTCTAAAAATCAGATATTTAACTCTTTCTTAATCAATGCGCGGGGGATAATTAATTATACTTTTTAACCATTATAAAAGTTTACTCTTTCAATACGCGGCCACTTCTCTTGTTGCCACGTAAGCATCATCACATCTTCTCCAACATGTCAACCGACACGGTTTGGTCTGAAGTCTAAACTGAATCTATTCGCTTCCAGTTTCTTCTATCTTAAGTTAACTGAACAAAAACCTTAAAAACCCATCTCCAGTTCCTCTTTTTTGTCTTGTCTTCAAAATCACAAAATCAAAAATCATGTCTTCTCAAAAAAAGCCTTCGAATTCTCTCTACCCAGAAGTGATTCTCTCAAACCCAGAAGCCGTTCCTGTTTCCTCAACTTCATCTTCTTCTTTGTATCCCTCCGTAGACGTGAAAGACATGGCGGAAAATCTCTTCCCAGAAGAAAACGACGCCGTTTCGAATATCTCAAACTGTCCACCGCCCTCGGAGCAAGTTCTTGTGAACATACAGGGGGCTATAGTCCACTTGATCGAGAGAGAAAAGAGCGTCGAGCTAGCCTCCGGTGAGCTCTCCATAGTCAGTCTCTCTCAAGGAGGCAACGTGATCGCCGTCTTCGCGAGGATCGGCGACGAGATACAGTGGCCTCTAGCCAAAGACGAAGCCGCAGTCAAGCTCAATGAATCCCACTACTTCTTCACTCTTCGCATACCCGGAAATGACGGGTCCTTCGAATCGGGTCAGACGCAGTACGAGTTGTTGAATTACGGGCTCACGGTGGCGGCGAAAGGGCAGGAGGCGGCGCTGAAGGAGCTGGACAGAGTCTTGGAGACTTACAGTTGCTTTTCGGTCAAGAAAGTTAAGAACTTGGAGACGTGGGAGGCGGTTTCGAAGGAGATATCGCCGGAGGAGATGGAGGAGTCGGAGGAGAAGAAGGAGCTGATGGAGAAGAGCTCGGAGGCGTATTGGACGACTCTGGCGCCCAATGTGGAGGACTACAGCAGCTCTGCCGCCAGATTGATCGCCACCGGGTCAGGGCAGCTGATCAGGGGGATTCTGTGGTGTGGGGATGTGACTGTGGATCGGTTGAGGTGGGGAAATGAGTTTCTGAAGGGGAGGATGGGACCCGGTTCAGATTCGGATATTAGTCCTGATACAATCAAGAGGATCAAAAGGTTCGATTTTTTCGATTTGTTTTTCGTGTTTGTGATTTGATCATATAATTGCTCTATTTGCTGCTTTGTTTAGTTCTACTGATTGTTAATTTCATATTTTGATCAAATTTAGATGATTTAGTACCAAAATTTCGAAGTTTTCTGATTTGTATTAGCAATATGGAGAGGTAATTTGTATAATTGGTCTTTCATTTGTTCAGGGTTAAGAAATTGACAAAGATGTCGGAGAATGTGGCCACCGGAATCCTTTCCGGGGTTGTCAAAGTGTCCGGATTCTTCACAAGTTCGATTGTGAACTCCAAAGTGGGGAAGAAATTTTTTAGCCTTCTGCCTGGAGAAATTGTCCTTGCTTCCTTGGATGGATTCAGTAAGTTCTTCTCGAACTCCTATATGTGGCTTGGCTTGCACATCCTTGTATTCGAAGAACATAATACATCATAATTATAAATTTCAGTCCTCGAATTTGTTCCATTTATATTGATATATGCCTTGTTGTGATCTGAACTTGTAGTAGAATGGTTATGGAAAACCTTATTTGGGGTTTTTGCTATCGTTCGATAGTAAATGGAATTGCTCGGAAACGAGTTTTTCTGGTCTTCTCCTATACCTGCTGTAGCAATATCTTTTCATAAAATAGTACTTTTAGATACCAAATTCAGCTTTTCCTAGGCTTTTTCGAGCTCCATCGTCGATGTTTTCAATAATGAAGATAGCCAAAAGTAATCGTTCTAGAAAGTTGGATGCTTTTGCTGGAAATTAATATTGATAACAACTAGTTATAATCATTTTATATAGGTAATATAATGAATATTTGAAGTTAAGATCTCTTTTAGTTTTGAGTAGATTTTGATGTAGAGTTAGAGAGAAACTTAATTTAAGAATAGAATTTAGACAGTTTAGCGGGTACTGGAAGGCTTTTCGAAACCATTTTCGGTTTTTTCGTATTCTCCCTTAATTTTGGGTGGTTTTGGGAATGTATAATGCCCCTGCTTACGATATTGTTCATTCGTTTTGTATGCTCGTGCAGATAAAGTCTGCGATGCTGTTGAAGTTACTGGAAGGAACGTCATGTCAACGACATCAGTTGTAACAACTGGACTTGTATCAGAGAGGTATATGTCACTCTAACAATATAATTTATGATCCTATTGCTTCATCACCGTTTTGTGGTTATTGCTATTATCACTACAATCATGCTTCGATAATCATCATTACCGTGTGCAAGTTACCTTTAAAGTCCATCATGTTTGTGCTATGCAATAATAGAATTTTTCTGTTGCTTTGTGGTGAATAGTTTCTCCTAAAACGGGTGTAGTTCCACTTGCGGTCCATACACAAATTTTGATATTAGTGTATTTATATTTCACACGAAAACCTCATAACTGTCTTGTCATGCTACTATTGTGTTGAGGTCTGTATTCCCGTAAAAACATAGTAAATGGTAAGATCAATGCAAGACGTGTGTGTGTTTTCATGCACTAAGATTGGATCCAAAAGGAAATTAGACTTGTTTTCAGAAACCCGTTTTGGTTGTTGCTCCTGTATGTGTGGTTGGACATTGGATGCTTCAACCAATTGGAGTATGATCGTATTTTCATCATTGCTTGCAGGTACGGAGAGCAAGCAGCAAAAGCAACAAGCACAGGACTACACGCTGCCGGGTATGCTATTGGAACTGCTTGGGCTGTTTTCAAGATAAGGAAGGCTTTGAATCCGAAGAGTGTGATCAAACCCACAACTCTTGTGAAAGCAGCTGCTGAAGCAAGTTCTACAGGTAAAAACAAGAAGTGATCGAAAACTCTGATATTTTCGGATTACCCTTTGTTTGCCTCTTGTATAATAGTAGGAAAAGGCTAAGATACTCTAATTCTGTATCCATTTTGATTTTTCGCTTTCAACTCTCGCAATAGCTGTTATGTTATACACACAAGCAGGATCAGAATTGTATTTGTTCTTTTTCAATAAATGTTAAACCTGAAACTTCTGAATCAATTTCCATTGCTATAATCTGAAATTTCGACAAGCATTGAAGGGGAAAAATGATGTTGATAGTAGTGAAAACAACATTTTATTGAACTAATAAATTCTCAACATAAAAAACAACAATACAGTTATGATATACATGCACGGATCAGGTACGGATCTCAATAGGTTGTTTTGAAGGGTTTATAAGTCTTGAGATCAAGAACAACTCCGGCC
The DNA here is from genome assembly GCA_035582765.1 of Acer negundo. Lineage (NCBI taxonomy): Eukaryota > Viridiplantae > Streptophyta > Magnoliopsida > Sapindales > Sapindaceae > Acer > Acer negundo. The sequence goes on along the minus strand of CM069236.1, from coordinate 2,287,912 downwards.
ACGGAACCCACTCCGGCGGCTACGGTGATGAAGAAACAGGTCACACTAAGAATCTGAAGACCAAACCACTGTGTTGTTCCTTTCACAATCTTCTTCTGTGACATGTACATCTCAATTGGGAAGTAGACAGTGAGAGGCCAGAATCCCATGGCACCCAGTATGCCGACTACATCGTAGAAGAAGGGCATGAGCATGGCTATCAAGGTCGTTAGCATGACGAAGATCGTCCTCCATATTAGTCGGAAAATGTTCAGTTGGTAGACTCCGCAGAAAGGGATTGGTATCTCATATTCTGCTGTAACAAAATCGTTCTTTGCCCATTTCTTTGCACTCCATTTTTCCACGAAGGCAAACAAAGGCTGGCAATAGACCTATAGGTGTATCGTCAGATTGTTAGGTGATCGCTGCACTCAAAAGCTTAAGCTTATCGATCAGAACGTAAGAAGTATCATTAAGATTCGGTAGTGGTATGTGTACATACCTGATATGCACCAACAAGGTGGACAACAATTGCTACATTGGCAATGTCTAGGAGCCAGTAGGGGTTGTAGAATCCGAAACCCGTTAAGAGATTTCCCGGAGCCAGGTCTCCAAAAGCTGCATAACCCATGCATCCACAGAGCAAGTAGAACACAGTTGTTACTATGATGCTGAATAGGTTTGCTTTCTTTATGGTCTTGTGCTCTGCAGGAGGAGACTTCACTGTATCCTGAAGAATCGAAAATGAAAATGTATAATCATTTTAGTAAACCAATTATCAGATATGGAAATCCCGTACGTTTTTTACCTGGATTTCAATAAGGATGGCAGAGTAAGAGTATGCAAAGGCAATTGCTCCAAGAGCTTGCAAACTCCTCCATAGCTTCTGTGTCGAAGTAACTGTTCCGGCAGTTGTTACTGTCCCTATGCTGATACCGGTCAGGCTTCCTTTGAAACTAGCATTCTCTGCAAAAATAAATTCGAAAGTTGTTCGGATTTATGCCAGAGTAATTTTAGTACAAAAAGGCTTAAACGCTTTCTAATATGTACCTGCAACTTTTCCGATTCCAAGTCCTAGACCAACTGTAGAGTAAGTGAATGACATAATAGCTGCAACTATGGAGAGCCACCAGACTTGATCAAAATCTGGGATTTGAGAGAAAATGATCTCTATAATTCCAAATGTTATCATGTATCCGTTGCTTGACATGTGGCACGGATTTTTCCCGCCACTCGCGTGAAAACAATTCGATCTCTTTATCGCCCTGAAAGTAAAAGTAATAAATCGATAAGAAACAAACGAGAATAGCTGTTCTACGAAATTTACAAAGAAAACTCACATCATGCTTACTGATGCTGCAATTGTATACCCAATTGCCACACCAAACAAATTCAAGTATTGGATTATTCCACATAACATCACCTTCCTTCCTCCTGAAATACATCGACCAGTCTCAAATACAGATATAATCAGGTGAAAGGACTTGAACTTTACGTACGAAAACGTGATATTTTTTACCTAAATTAGCCTTGACAGCTTCCATGTAGGTATAATTTCTCTGTCCAGTGACAGGATCACCAGCTCTGTAGCACTGAGAGAGGAGAGTAGAAGTGTAGAGATTGACCAAAGCAAAGAGAACCATGATAGTTGGTCCTGCAACCCAACCAAGCTGCCCTATTGACCATGCTAGTGACAAAACTCCTGAGCCTATAACAGCAGTGATTATATGTGATGTTGCTGTCCAAAAAGTCCTGCAAGCAAAAAATGATTGGCGTTCATTCAATCTGACAATATATCATATATTCAAATCGTTTCCCACAGCATGTTGGTATATATATATATATTCCTTGGTCACTTTCACCAAGTAAATGATTAGCTTGGTACGTGTAAAAATATTTTATACAAAAAAACAATATGCATGTACGTCAGGGGCAGTGAAGCATTTTCCGACATAGGTAATATTTACCTGTTCTCTTCAAGCGGCCATCGTCATCAAAACACTTGTTATAATTGGATTCGGGGTTTATTATGGCTTCAGTCTCAAGTTTGGGTTGAACTTCAACTTGTAAGTAATGCCTAATATCATGCCTCTCCTCTATCTGTATATATATATCAAACATGAGTACGTACATGACCATAAACATATATCAGAAACAGAATGTAATCAAACAGATCTCCACCGTCCAAACGTGTGATAATTCAGAGTTCAGATGAAGAACGTTATAAGTTTAATACTTACAGCGCCGTGGTGGATTCTGCTCGGAAGAGTTCGACTTCTAGGCAACATATTGTCTGAAAATGTTAAGACTGTTAGTAGTAAGAGAGACAGAGAGAGCTATAGAGCTAGTGATCAAAAGAGGAGAAGAAGAAAATGTGGATACTAGAAAGGAACTGAAAGTGAAGCTTTTTATAGGATGGTGATGATGCTGACGGTGGCAGTTCGTCGTAGTACAAATAAGTGCAAACGTAGGTGTGAGCAAAACCGAACATGTTTCACGAACCCCATTAATTAACATGTCCAAAATCCAAATAAATAAAAATATCTTCTCACAAGTTTTTTTTTTTTGGAATCAGAAGTGGGCTACAATTCATTATATCACTTTATAGTTTATAGTACTGTGTATAAAGATTTCATGTATTTTTAATACATAGAATCTATATATATAGTTCAGTTTCTGTGGACCAGATCAATGCAACGCCATTGCTAACAAGATTTATGGAGTCATTGGTGCTATGATGATCATATCTACAAATATCTAAGCTATAAACACCCACAAAAAAAGTAAGTAAATATAAGTTAGTTTTAGGTCATAGGTGAGTGAGACCAAGATGGACAATATCTACTTAGCAGGTATATATGAGTTGTTGCATTGCATGTACCGAGACTTTCTCTAAACCAATATATGTCGAACTCTCGGAAACTAAAAAACTAGTTCATTAGGTGGAGGAACTCGTATCCTACTTATAAATTTCTCGGATTAGATCCTGGGACACAACAGTTAAGAGGATGGACGGAATCCAATCAAAAAGTTAAAATGTGATAAGTTCCGGTGCATATATAAATCTCTCCACACTTCGTGTTCTACAGTTTGAAAGATTCTAAAGGAGGAAGTGCAAAAGCAACATTGTTGAGAGAGACTACTCTATCCAAAACCTTAATTGGAATCAATTATATGAGAGAGAGAGAGAGAGAGAGAGAGATTTCTCGTATGAAATAAAAACAAGATTGAAATAAATCGAAGTGCGGTTGATCATCATCGTCATATATCTATGAGGGACAGATCTTTTTAGATTATCATTGTCTGCAAATAAGCAAGTTGCAGGCATCTACTTCGAACCAAATATGACACGGTTACTTGTTAATGTTAGAGTACTTTATATCATTATTTATGTCCTTTCCCTGACAAGTTAGTTATCTGATGTAGTATCATAGTAAATTTTTAATGGATATTCTTGGATTCGAGTTCTTCACGGATTTTTGGATAGGAGTAATTTTTTTTTTTTTTAATGGTATCTATTTATCCCCATATCTAAACGCAGGGGCGGTTCAAGGGTATCCAGGGCCTTAGGTAAAACGAGGTCTTGGATGTGTATGTCAAAATATATTAAATATGCAGTAAAAACAGTTTATTTAAAATTAATTTTTTGAGTTTTTCGTATCCAGATTCATATTTTCTATTAGTCATATCTTATGTCAATTGTCTAATATCATATTATCAATTATAAATACTTTAAAAAAATAAAAAATAAAAATAATTAAGTTACGGGTGAAAAATAAATAAATAGAATGACAACAAAAAAAAAAATTTAAGTAACAGAGTTTAGAACAACAAAACCTAGAAGCCGGAATGTTGACAGAAAAAAGAAGGGTTCAAAATTTTTTTATCACTATTTGGGCCTGACTTTGTAAGAAAGTCACCGGTTTAATAACTTAAGTTTAAAAGGCATCTATTATGGTGAACGGACAAAAATAGCCCCCATAGTAACCTTCTTCACCATTTTATTATTTTTTTTCTTTCAAAATCCTCTATCAATGGACGACGGTGGACCACGACCAAACACAATAGCGACTTTTTTTTATGTCTCAGCCTTTGTTAGTTACATCTGAGATACAAACCGTCTTGTTAGTTGCTTTTTTCTTTTTCTTTTTTTCAATTTAAAACACTCTTTTGTAAACCTTAAACAGATTGTACAAAGAAAAAATAAATTATTAAAAAGGCTCGAAAAAGTCTCGGAAAAAGCTTAGAAAGGCTCGGACAGTTCATTAAAAGTTTCGGAGAAGAAATGAAAAGGCTTGGAGAAGTAATGAAAAGACTCGGATAGTTCATTAAAAGGCTCGGATAAGAAATGAAAAGGCTCGAAGATTCAAAATTAACAAAAAAAAAATTGTTGAAAAGTCTCGGAAAAGAAATTAAAAGGCTCGGAGAAGTAATGAAAAGACTCGGATAGTTCATTAAAAGGCTCGAAGAAGTAATGAAATTAACAAAAAAAAAAATTGTTGAAAGGTCTCGGAGAAGAAATGAAAAGGCTCGGACAGTTCATTAAAAGGCTCGGAGAAGTAATGAAATTAACAAAAAAAAAATTGTTGAAAAGTCTCGGAGAAGAAATGAAAAGGCTCGGAAAATTCATTAAAAGGCTCGGAGAAGTAATGAAAAGGCTTGGACAGTTCATTAGAAGGCTCGGAGAAGTAATGAAAAGGCTCGGACAGTTCATTAAAAGGCTCGGAGAAGTAATGAAATTAACAACAACAAAAATTGTCGAAAAGTCTCGGAGAAGAAATGAAAAGGCTCGGACATTTCATTATTACTTCTCCGAGCCTTTTAATGAACTGTCCGAGCCTTTTCATTTCTTCTCCGAGACTTTTCAACAATTTTTTTTTTGTTAATTTCATTACTTCTCCGAGCCTTTTAATGAACTGTCCGATCCTTTTCATTTCTTCTCCGAGCCTTTTCATTTCTTCTCCGAGACTTTTCAATTAGATTCAAAATTCATATAACCAGAGCTCGACCCCCGAATGCGTCTGCGTAGCGCTACAAAATTAATTATCCAAAGGAGATGAATTGATAATGTTATGGTGTTCAACCTTCATCCTCCATTGAAGGTTTGTTACAGAGGAATATGAAAAGAAAAAATCTCAGAAAACTTTAAAGTAAGAAAGAGAATGTGTAAAATAAGGGCATTTTGAGAAATCACTTACTTTAGTACATTTTAAACTTACGTTATTAAACCGGTCACTTTGTCATCAAGTGAGTTGGAAAAGGTGATTTTTTCACCATTTCCTCGAAAAAAGATATAGTAAAAGAGTTTGATTGCAGCAGGTTTGATTTCAATTTACAGATTGCAATAGAATGATTTGATTACTAATAATATATAATAATAAAAATTAACTGTTGAAACTTGAAAAGAAAAAAAAAAAAAAAATTAATGTGTATTTAATTCTACTTGCATGTGGTTTACTTGAAAATAAGAACATTTTACTTGAAAATAGGAATCGATGGTAATTTAGAAGTAAAAAAGATATATTTTTTGAATAATAAATAGAAAGAAAAATATTGGTTATTAATTGTTAAGATACATATACATATTTTTTTATAATAAAAATATGGGGCCTTAAGCAACTACCTTAGTTGCCTATAACTTCAGCCAGCCATGTGACTAAACCATGTATTTTTTATTTTTATTTTTTTTTAAGCTTTTTACCATTCGTAGGATTCAAGCCGTTAACTTAGGAGTCATTTACAGGAATATTAATTAGTTGATTACTTAACACTTGCATGATATCGCTAGGCCTAGCAAATATAATTCATTAATTTGTCTTTTTTTTTTCAACTTAACTTTTATAAGTTTTAAACTTGTGGATGAAAGACGTTTGCGTAAAACTCACGAGCGGAAGAGGAACCGATGCATCAATATAACGCATATATTCTCTCCTTCCCTCACTCTGGATCTCTCTGTGTCTCAAGATGACATGCAAGTGTATCATGAGTAGAGATGCACATTTTTTCCTGGGACCCCAATTCCCTGTATCCCCATCCCCATTTGGGGATTTTTTTTGGGTGGAAAAATGGGGAAATGGGGGGGATGGGAATGAAAATCTTCCCCAAATTGAATGGGTATGGGGATGGGAGGACCCCTTCCCATCCCCATTTCCCCATTTTCCCCACAATTATATTGAAATGGAAATGGAGATAGGGATGGGGATGGGGATGGGGGGGAGGTCCCCCATCCCCAATTCCCCATTTCCCTCAAACATATATAAATATAATTATAATGTATATTGTTATTTTATTTTTTATTCTTTGAAAACCCTAACTCCCTAAGCATGTATACACATTTTATATAAAATGCACTAATTAATTTTATTTTGTATTTGTAATGGAATCCTTGTTTTTTTAGTTTAATTAGTAAATTTTAGTCAAATAGGGAAATGAGGGAACGGGGAAAACGGGAAAATGAGGAAAAACGGAAAAAATAGAAAATTGGGGATGGGGATGGGGATAGGGATGGATATAGGTCTCTCCAAAATCCTCCATCCCCATTTTCCCCAAATGGGTGGGGGGATGGGTCTAGAAAATGGGGATTGGGATGGGGATGGGGGGATCTATATCCATCCCCATTTCCCAAACGTGATCAGGGCCATTCCGGTTCCATTTTTCACAGAATCGTTCGGTTCCATTTTTCATGGAATCGTCCGGTTCGAACCGGGAGGTTATAGTTCGGTTCGAATAGGCGGTTCCTGTCTTTTTTTTTTATTATTTAAAAAAAAAAAATTGGTTTGGACCGTTGGGCCCTCCAACGATTCAATTTTTTTTTTCTTATTTCTTTTTCTTTTCTACAATGCCCCCTCATTTACTTTTCCTAACTCCAATTTCTTCCCAATTCTCTCTAATTCTAATTTCTCTCTCAATTCTCCAACTCTCCAAGTTTCCAATTCCTTCTCAATTACTAAGTTAGTAAGTTATTAATATTTATTTTATTTGCAATTTATTTTATTTCCAATTTATTTTATTTACAATTATTAAGTTTCTAATTTATTTTATTTGCAATTTATAGTATTTCCAATTTATTTAATTTGCAATTAGTAAATTTCTAAGTTTACAATTTCATTTTATTTGCAATTTATTTTATTTGCAATTACTACCTACTAAGTTTCCAATTCTCTCCCAAATTTATTTCCAACCATTTATTTCTATCATTTTGTTAACATTTTTTATTTAAGGAATTTTACATTTTTACAATTTAATTTTTTAAATGGCAAGTGGAAGGGGTGACGGTCCTAGACATTTCATTTCGATGAAAGGTAAGGGTCGTATAGCTGATAATCTCGGCTATGACAATATCGTCTATCATGAGTATCTGCAATGCCGGGTCTATGTTGAAAACCTAGGCCTAAACTCTCATACTCCCCCTCTAATTATTTATGAACTCGATCCCAATGCTACCCCAATTTGACAAGTCAATCAAAAAATATGTATGATCCCCCTACAGATTTTGAATTTGATCCACCTACGGAAGATGTGTTACAGAAGCAGGTCAAATATGATATCTTTATAGTCCATATGAAGAAAGTTAAGCAAGCAGATCGTAGCACTGCAGTGGTTTGCAATTACTGCAAACAAGTATATAAGTGAAACAAATATGGAGGATATAGCTCTTATCGGAAGCATATAATGAACAAACATCCAGAAGCACATGCCAGATCGAGTTCACATACCTAAATTCTCAGATACGCTACCCTTAACCAACAATTATTTCATTATAGTGATGAATAAGATAGAGAAGAATTAGCTAGAATGGTAGTAGTAGAACATTTACCATTTAGTTTTGGTGAAAATGTTGGTTTTATTAACTATTGTTGACGAGCATTAAATCATGTTGCATGCCGTGTTCCTAAAGCCATGTTTATAGAAACACTTGAAAAGATTTATGACAAAGAGAAAAGAAAATTGGAAAAATATTTTGAAAAATATAATGGTCGTGTTTCAATATGTGCCGACATATGGAGTGACCATTGGCGAATACATTCATACTTAGGTGTCACTTGCCATTATATGGATAATACATGGACTTTCCAAAAAAGAATTCTTGCATTTAGAGTTTTTTATGATGCACACACTGCTGCTAATATTTTTAGACGGCTTAGATTATTTTTGAAAAGTATAACATTGAAAACAAAATTTTTATAATTGGTTTTGATAATGTTTCTAACAATACCACTGTTATTTCTGTTTACTTGATTTATGCAAACCTTATCTTGGTGGTAAATTTTTTCATCAAAGATGTGCATGCTATGTTTTAAATTTATATATTCAAAAAGGATTACAAACTCTTCAACAGTTTATTCAACCTATTAGAGATGTCATCTATTTTTTGTGGAAACATCCTTCTGTAATGAAAACATGGGCAACATATTGTAAACAAAATGGTAGGTGTATTGTTAGATTTCCTCGTGATGTTCCAACACGTTGGAATTCTACTTATAAATTGTTTGCTAGAAGTTATGATTATAAGGATTTATTAGTTAGTTTTATTCAATATAATGTTAGTCACATTAATCTTTATCCAAGTCATTGGGATGCTTGTTACAAAGTTTGTAATTTGTTAAAAATCTTTCGTAATGTTACTAACAATTTATCTGGTGTTTATTATCCTACAACTAATTTATTTATTATTGAGAGTCTTAATATTTCTCGTGCCTTTGCTCATTGTGAATCCGACCCACAATTACTAGAGTCCGTTATTGCTATGAAGGAAAAATAGTTAGACTATTATAAGGAGTTTCCAAATATTTATTTGATTGTCATGTGTTTTGATTTACGTTGTAGATTAGAAAGTTTGTATGATTATTTATCTGCTTATTATGAACAAGGTATAAAAATAGAATATGATGTTGATGCGTGTTGTGATAGAATTAAGATATTATTGTATGAGTTATATGATGAATATGTTAGAGTTTATGGTCCCTCACTAAACATAAATGTTACACAAACTCAAAATGTATCTCAGTCCCCATCATCCTCTAGATTTATGAGTTTATGGTATAATCTGTTATAAAAAAAAAAACAAAAAATTATGAGGTTCTTCTTCATCAAGTTCCACCACGTATTCCGAGCTTGAATCTTATCTAAATACCTCTTTTGAGTTTATAGAAGACACGGAAATTAAAAAATTTGAGATCCTACATTGGTGGAATGAGTATGAAAAGTATTTTCCAATCTTAGCTATGATAGCCAAACAAATTTTTTCAACACCAGTTTCTACGGTGGTAGTGGAACAAGAGTTCAGCGCCGAGAGGGAATATTCTGGATCTAAAACGTTTGTGCTTGAGTCCAAAATCACTTCAGATGCAAGCTTGGGTAGATGACTGGACCAAGGCGCAAAACCGACAACAAGAAATCGATCAGGAGGAACCATACGATTTCTTCAAAAATGACCAACCTGAAAGTGGAGCAGATGATCAAGACAACAATTAGTCCACGTCATCACCAAACCTGCAATAAAATGTAAGAGAACTACGTGGCATTTGATTCCTCTAAACCCCAAGAGGATACATAGGCAACTTAAATGTGATAAAAATTAAATGCAAGACTAACTTTACATTTTTCTTAGTTTTATTTTAATTTAAATTTGTAATTTGTAATTTATTTATTTTATTTTATTTTCAGAATTTCGGGTGACCCAATGAAATGTAATTTGTAATTTGTAATTTTTTTTTAGTTTTATTTTAATTTAATTTGTAATTTGTCATTTTTTTTTTCGGGTGACCCAATGAATTTTATTTTATTTTATTTAGTAATTTGTCATTTATTTATTTTATTTTATTTATAATTTTACATGTCTAATTTTTTTTTTTATTAATTTATAAAAAAAGCGTGGAATCAGAATCAAAACCAAAACCTCCGAAGGTCGGTTCCGATTCCGGTTCCCCTAGACCTGGAACCGGTGTCAGATCTAGGGTGGGGGGACCCTCCCCGCCCTAATGTATCCCATGCCCATCCCTAGTTAGTGGATGGTGTATTGCAGTAGTCAGGCTTCATTTTCATGATTTTTTTGAACATAACATGCACATTGACACCCTAATGGACCTAATGATCTGTTTGTTTACTGCTTTTGTTGTCTTTTTTATTATTATCGTCTCCAATGATCATATGTACCTAATGTGGAAAGTGGAGCTTCCTCTTGTGTCAACTCCCATTCAGTAGGGTAGGGACCCCTCAAAGGAAGCATTTTACTGGTTTTATCATCTCTTTTATATATACATATATATATAAATATATATATATATATGCTTGATGACTCTCCCACCACAATGATCAACAGGAACCCTAGCTACACTTATATATTGATTCAATAAGTTGTACTTGATTACAATTTCAATCCAATTGAAGTCGTAACGTAACTGAATCGTTGTTGTCCCATCTAGTTAATGGATGAATTACAATGATCAACAAGAACCTTCCTTTTGTTGCTTCAATAAGTAGCACTTCATTACCATTTTTAGGACTCAAATCACCTGTCAAAAAGTGTTTCCTAATTTATGTCTAATCAATCAAATTTGACCATATGTACACGTTTTTTTTTTTTAAATGAATGGTGTTAATCGCACACCTACTACTAAACTATTTATATCCCATTTTTTAAAAATATTTAGTATTCTTTTTTCCATTATTAACAAATTACTTAAACAGATGTACCATTTTTATTAAAAAAATCTTGTACAAAATAAAACTAATAAAACCTCAATTTCCTTATTTCAAAACCCTGATGACATAGATTATTTCAAAACGCTGAATGTTTACTATTTTTTATTATATATTTTTTTTTCAGATCTCAATCTCATGTTTCTCATGTTTAGTATTTATTGATTTTATTGTTTCATTTGTTTGTTTTGTTTTTCCTTTCAAATTCTAGATCCATATTTGTTCATTTTTTCCTCTCGATTTTTTTTTTTCAGATCTTCCAAGCATACTATGATTTGTATCAATTCATTTGTAGATTTTATTCCGAATCTTTCAAAGAAAAACAAAAAAAACGACAAAATCGCAACCAAGATTACCTAATCTATGATGAAACGAAACCACACAAAAACCCTAAATCAATCGCTCAAAAAAATCATCAGACTACATAAGAAGAAAAAAAATCGATTCTACTAAGGATGGTTTCACCATGAAATAAGAAGAAAAAACAAGTTATGCGAATGGGTGTGAGAAAACTGTATATAAAGATTAGAGATGAAGTGTATTTTTATTTTTATTTTTTAAAAAAGATATGAGGTGTATTAAATTTGAAAAATAAGTAAACGGGTAATCCTGGAAATAAATTTAAAAAATTAATAAAACCATTTAATTTTATGTAATTAAATCAAATTTTAAAAAAGTGGGGCATAAAATAGTTCATTAGTTGGGGTGCCAATAGCATCACTCTTTAAAATAATTAAATGTAAATGATTGTGTACACATAGCCCAGTTTGGTTGGTTATACATAAATTGAGACACTATTTTTTTGACAAATGATTTGAATCCCCATTTTTATTACTTGAGTCAAAGTCAACATGTATTGTAAAAACCATTTACAAGAGTTTCTACCCGAGGAAATGAAGTCGGACAAGTGGTATATACTTTTCACACCTATATCAGTTGTAGGTTTGAGTCGTATTCCTTTTTTCGATACCCTTAATTATTTATAACTACTTATTTATAATTATTCAAAAAAAAAAAAAAATTTATTACACCACCTATGTTTAATATAATGATTACACACAATCTTAATACTCTATAATTCCATTGAAGTGTATAACAATATGATGCACATGGATGATATAATTATTGATTTAATGAAATTTAGGAATTACCTATTACCCTACTGGTCTTTATCATATAAACAACTTAATAACTTATACCCTTGTTAGAGGGGTTGACCCCTAGTCCTCCGCCACTACCACCATCATAAGCACCCAAAACTGGTCTGGTTAATGGGTCATGACATTCTCTAGAGGGCTGACCCAGAACCCAGCTCAAGTCCCGGCATGATGCGCCGCCACCACCACCACTCACGGTCGCTACGATCATCATCAAACATACTATAATTTATTGAAATTTTATAAGTTTTATGAATCGATATTATATCACAAATTTAGTAATTAACTTCGCATATCTAATACTAATACTGTCTCGTAGAACCATAGGAAAGCATCAAAACCCTTCTTACAGTCATGTAGCAATGTTAATTCGAGATAATTAAATTCAACTAAATATGTAATAAATTAGGACGTTTATTTTTCCAAATAATCTCTCTATCTACTTAAATAAATATATAATAATTACAAAATAGGGGGGAAATGATAGAAATATATATCAAAACATTTTCTAGATTTACAAATGATCAAGTAATTTTATTATTATTATTATTATTATTATTATTATTATTATTTGAAAAAAAATATATATAAATATATAATATTAGAGAGCTTCTTTTAACAATCCATTTTTTTTCTTTTTACATTTTTTTATTAAAGACACTCCAATTTAAAATTTTAAATTTAAAAAAAAAAATTCTAAAAACACTTCCTTTTGTTCTAAAATTATCTCCTTTATCTTTTGATACTCCTATTCTAAAGACACTTAATTCAAAAAAAATAAAATTCTAAAGACACTTCATTTTATTTGATGACGAGTAGTTGTTAACATCCCAGCATGCATTGTGTGAGAAAAATGACTTGTGTGAAATTGAGTTCCAAAAGTGATGCATTTCAACAGCAAGGCAGGCTTGGTATGAACTTTGTTATCTGATATATCATGTCATTGAGTTCTAACTTTTTACTCTATGGTAATAAAATATGCCTATCTGCTAAAGTTTTGAATTTCTATTTTCATTTGCATAATTTCGTGTATCTGGTTAGTTGGTTCCATTTATAACTTCTAACTTGACATGGAAGCAGTGGTAAATCCAGGAATTTTAATCAGGTGGGACACCTAAATAACATAACAATTATATAAATAAATGACTGAAAAATCAAGATCATAGTAAATCGGTTTTCTTTTATGAGATTTTTATATAAAGAAAAATTGAAGTTTATATAATAATAAAAAATAGAACACTTATTCAAGATAGACTAAATAATCTTATATTTAAAAAAAAATAAAAATAAGAAACCCAATATTAAAAATAAACAATAACAAGAAAAACAACATAAACAATGAAAAATTACAATATTTATTCTTGAAATAATAAATTACATTCTAATTTTATAATAAAAAATTTTGTTTGTATTTATAATTAATTCACTTTAAATTTATACAAAAATAATTTGTTAATAAATATTACTAGACATGTTTTTTAATTTTTTATTCTTTTACTTTTTTGATAAATTATTGATTTATTGATTCTAAGTTAATTAAAACTATATAATAAAGAAAATTAATAAAGATAAAATAAAATAAATCATAATAATATATGGATTATTTTAATACAATAAATTAAAATTTACGATTTTATGATTTATTGATTGGATGTGTTAGGTATGTTAAACTAAAACTATTAGAAATAATAATAAAAAAAAGTTCAAAATAATAATAAATAATTTAATATAAACTAAAATTGAATTAAGTAACCACAAATTGAGGGTAGTTAAGAAATTGACAATGACGAAAAAGAGAAAATGAATTGTTTTATTTCAAAAAAGGAAGACAATTTGATAAAAGAATCGGAATAAATGTTAAAATAAAAAAAAAACATAAAAAAAAAAAATATTAAAATTACAGGATAAAATTGTATGTTAAAAAATATCTATATTGTTTGAAAAATGCTAATGGTGGGAGTTGAACCACTCACAAGGTGGAAAAAGGGCAGAAAACCAATTGTGGTAAAGGTGATTATCTATAATAAGGGTTAATTAATATATATAAAAAATAATAATTTTTTTTTTAAAATTCGAGTTAGAGCACAGGCTCCACCTGATCTTGAGATAGATCCGCCCCTGCATGGAAGGCTCACCAACTGCACATTAGTAATGCTCATTTTATATTACTTCCCAATTAAGAAAAACTTTAAAATATTAGAAAAAAAATGAAGAAGGTTTCTGAGGATTTGTAAAACAGTGATGAAAAAAAAGGAAAAAAAAAAATTTGTTTTCTAAAAAAACAAAACTATTTTTGCAGCGTCTTTAAATTTTTTTTGTCTTGTTTAGTCATTTTAATTAAGGTTAAAATTGTCATATATATAAAAAAAATTAAAATTAAAATTAAAATGGAGTGTACAAGCATCTCCGACCCATACTCTATTTATATCTCTAAAATAGAGTTCTAAAATGGAATATTCTCTTCAGATTCCATCTCTAAAAAGTTTTCACTTCAACTATACTTTCTATCCTTATTTATATCTTTATATCTATTTCTATCTTTAAATAATTTATATTTTCATTATTAATTTTTACTTTTTTCAATAAATTATTTTTATATAGTTTTATTTTCCAAATAAATTTTAACAAATATTATTTTTATAACATTTTTAGTTTTTGTTTACTTTTAGTAAAAATATAACATTTATACTCTCCCAATTTTTTTTATCAAACAAATTTGTACCTAAATTTTACGGCCTAACAATTTCCAACTAATTTTCCCTACTTGGTTATTTCTTTTCTAACTTTTCAACCTGATTTTTATCATCTAATTTTTTCATCAAAATTTCTTACATATTTTATTTGTTACCTAATTTTCTCTATTTATTACCTAATTTTTAACAAATCTCGATGAACACAAATTCTTTCAAAAAATGAAGATGGAAATTATTGAAAAAAATACTCACAGTTCTCAAACACAAAGTGGATCATTTTATGTGGATATGAAAGTTATTTTGACGACCTTCCGAAATATTAATATGTTATGCTGCTATTATTTATGTTTTTTGTTATTTGTTTTCTTTTTGCTATTCTTATTTAAATATGTTTATGTTATTGTTATAATTTTCATTTGGAAGTTTTAATGTATTTATTTTAGAGAGCTTCTTCTTACAATCCATAAATTATCTACCCACACTCCAATTTAATTTTTTATTAATGACAATTTTAACCTAAATTAAAATTACTAAACAAGAAAAAAAAAAAAAAAACACTCTAAACTAATTAAATTATTAAAAAAAAAATCTCTCTCCTAAATCATTAAATTAAATATTACGTATTAAACTCTTTCTCCTAATTAATCTCTCTCAATTTAAAAATAATAATAATAATAATCATATTTCCATATTTTCTCAATCAATCTCTAATTAATAGTTATAAAAAAAAAATTATGAATATTTTAGTTTTTTTACTAACAATAATATATATATATTAAAAAGTCAATTTTTTTTTTAAAAAAAAAAGATATATAAAATTTTGAATTGTTTCAATTAGATTCGATTAAACTTAGAATTTTTAAGACTAATGAAATAATTAAAGTTCTCTAGGCTATCACATACCTGCAAGAGTAACAAAATGTATTTTTATATTTCGATTTTTTTAAAATAAAAAACAACAAGATACTTGTTTTTTGAGTTTTTATTTTATTTTAGTATATACATATATATGGTTCCTAAAAATCAAGTTTATTAGTAAAAAATATTTCTTAACTGTTAGTTTTACTTGAAAAAGAATGGAGATAGAAAATTAGATACATGTATTGGAGTACAGAGATTTTAATATGGTAATTAAAAATTTATGAGAGAGTATTTAATATGTAATAATTAATCTAATGATTTATGAGAGATTATTTCTTTTTTTAATAATTTAATTCAAAAAAGATAAAAAGGATAATTTTGTAAAAAAATGAAGTGTTTTTAGAATTTTTTAAAATTTAAATTTTGAAAATGAAGTGTTTTTAGAAAAGAAGTGTAAAAAGAAAAAACTGGATTGTCAAAATAAGCTCTCTTATTTTATTGCTAACTTATAATAATTAATATGCAAATAATATAATGTACGGTAGATAAACAAATAAATATTATTCAATATTCAATATTCAATATTAGTCTCATTTTAAAGATATAGATCAAACATTTTTAATGGTATGATTTTTATGATGATAAAAGTTATAAACTAAAACTTATTATATAATAATTGAATTTAATTAAAAAGGTAAATATGCATATGGGGTAAAAATGGAATAAATAAAAGTTAAAAAGTAGATTTAGAGTTTCAAATTTGGTACTCTAAATTTAAAGTACTAAGAGCATTTCCAATGCAAAAGTGGCTTGCATATCAATAATCGTTGACATGGTAATAATGTCAAGAGACTTGCTTCCAATATGGCATAAAAATAGACTTAATAGACAATCAATTCAAATTTTGGTCTCCAATACTTATGTCTGAAACACAATTTTTTTAATGACGTGTCTATTTTTTTTCCTATTTTTTTTTTTTTTCCGTACCAAAAATATGAAAAATTAATGTCAGTTTTAAATGTTTACCGAGTTAACCTAAAAAATAGTTGTGTAATAGACTGTTTGAAAATAAACGGTCATGTTGACTAGACCTGGCAATGGGTCGTGTTATTGCGAATTCGTGTCGTTTCATGTTTGAGTCGTGTTAAAATTGCTCCACCCGAACCCGACCCATCAGCTTAATGGGTTGAAATATACAAACCCGAAACCATTTGTTAAATTAATAGGTAACCGGACCCGACCCGTTATAAAATTTTATATTTGAGATTTATTTAAAAGTTGAAAATAAATAGTACTGAAGCATGATCAAACTCATGCAATCAAGTTCACTAGTTACTTTTATAGTTTTAGGGTTAGGCTTAGGGTTATGATCAATGTTTGAAAACGCGGCCGCCTAGGCCGATTAATCAGTCCAATTCGTTTAGGTAGCCGGCACCTACGACGAAAAGGAGAAATCGGACTAATTCCGCGGTGGCCTCGTAATTGGGCTAGGCGGGTCAAAGCCATTGACTCCGCCGTTCTTCTGCACCGAAAATCAGCTGGAATAAGGTGCGGGATCACCGTTTCCGACGACTAGACCAGCTTGGGTTTGGTCGGCAATGGAGGCATGCGTGAAGTTGAAGATGAAGTTGAGGAAGGTGGAGGCGTTAAGTAGCGGGCTGGGGAGCATGCAGGCTTCACTTGAGTCATGATGGGCCAACGTTTGGGCTCGTGGCGTGAGCTCTGATTTGTGTGGCAAATTACAAAATGCCCCCTAATCTCTTATAAAATCACAATAACTTCAATCTTCCTTCAATAATTACACTTATACCCCTAATTTACCAATATTATTCCAATACCCCTAAACTTTATAAATACGTGGAAAGAATTTTGTTTGGATTTATAATTAGAACAATTGAGGCTTATTGGGTCAGATGCAACATTGGGTCTAGGCTTAGTGGGTTTTCTTTGGATTTGATATGTGGAATTTGTTTGTAATTGTGTTTTCCGATTAATCCTTGATTAATCGGCCTAGGTGCTAAGCGCTGGGTCTTCACCCGACTAGCGTCTAACGCTTTCTAGAACACTGGTTATAATATTATGAAATAATTGATTTATAGTTTTAGAGTTTTTAATTTAGAAAATTTTCCTCTTTAAAAAAAAGAAAAAAAATTTGAAATTTAAAAAAAAAATTAATTAGTAAAATATATTCTTACCATAATTATAGAGATTTTTTTATATATAAATTCCATAATGTGACTATACAAAGATTTTTTTTTTTAATAACTTTCATAAACACATTAAAAAAAAAAAAAAAAAATCTTTATATTAATGGGTTATCGAATTAACAGTTTTTTTTAAGGGTAAACCCAAAACCGACCCATTATATTCCATGTCTTAATAGGTTGACCAATTAATGACCACTCCTAATTGAGCATCCGCAATAGTACGGAATCGTAGGAGCAGCACAATGATGAATAGAATTCGTTCTACGGGGATTGAGGTATTGATTACCATAATTGATTGATTAACTACTATTTAGACTAGCAAAGATTTAGTGATCGGATTACACTACTCAAATTTAACTAAATTAAATATACAACTAAAATGCAATTAATGAAACTAAATAAGCAAACAAACTCAAGCACTTGGATGTGAATATATGTGAATGAGGCTAAGACCTTGAATCCACCTATCCAATAATCATCAATTTTAGGCACATCATTGAAATAAAATAGGCAAGTGTATATGTAGATTTGTATGCCCTCAATTAGTCTCTAACTTCTCTCAAGTGATAAAAACAATATTCATGTGCACCAACAACCTATTTTTCAATGGTTATCCGAACTACACACAAATTCATTAAGCATAATGGCACACAAATGGAATCCTACAAGCTAGCATCGCATATTTCTATCTTACTAGACTTGTATTGGGCATTTCATCGAGCACGTTGTGTGCTTCTCCTCTCGGTGCTTCACACAACAACCAAATATCAACTAAGTGTTAGCTAGGCACCTAGAAGCATTAAACAATTGAAATACACATACATAACACAAGCATTTGTAATAAAGTGATGGCCTTTACTAATGATTCATGGAAAAGGTTTCATCTTGGCCTTAGCCAAGATGGATTTAATTCATATTACAAGAAATGGCAACAAAAGATATGATTTTTATGCAAGTCATAACAAATTAAAAATGAAATAAAGAGAGAAAAGTGTAGAGAAAACTATATGTGAAGCTCTCCTCCTCTCTTGGTATGTTGGTGTGCTTGGCTTGCTTCTTCTCTTTTAGTCCCCTTCTATGCTCCAAGGTTGGGTTTTAATGGTGGATAATGGTGGGAAAGTTGGGTATTTGGTGTTTGGTGAAATGGAATTGATTGTTTGGTTGATGGATTGAGGGTTGGATGTGGTGATTTGGTGGATTTGAAGAGTAAAAATGTGTTCTTGAAGTGTTTTGGAGTGGAAGGGTCGTGCAAGAGGTGTTGGGAAAAGATAGGAAGTGAGGTATATATAGGGTGTGGAAATTAGGGCACAAAAACCAAGAAAAAGCTGAGCTGAAGCACCGTTGCGCTGGTGGTGCGCTGGTGGTCAGGCACATGACCAGCGGCGACATTCTGTCGGATTTGCGCTAGTCCGGCGCTGGTCGAGTAGCGCTATGCCTTTCTTCATCAGTTTTCAGCTTTTCAACATCGCGCACCGTTACGAAAATGGTCATAACTTTCTCTAGAAATATCGGAATCGCAATCTGTAAAAACCGTTGGAAAGTAGACAGCTGGGGCTTTCCAAAAATAGGTCACAAGAAACCTGGTTCGATCTGAGTTGGGAGATATAGGCCCCGAAATATAGGTGTACTGCACAAGTCTTTCCCATTTCAGCCCTTTTAAATTCCAAAACTCATCGATTAAGCTCAAATACCTTATTTATGGCAAATGTTCTACACAACACTCACAAAAAACATTAAATATATAAATACGCTCGAAAACGAGTACAATTGATAAGAAATGGGGGCTATACCGAGTGTACAAATGAGCACTATCAATTAACAACTCGATTTGATAAACTTGACCCACCGACCGCTATTTTCAAATGGGTTTGGATCGTGTTAATTGGTCGTGTAAAATTTCGACAGGTCTAATGTTGACAATGTCTAATGTTTATTTTTTGCCACGTCAGTTTGAGGTTGAATATGCACGACTGTATTGGAGACACAATTATTAACAGAACGTCTATTTATCCTACATGACATCTTCTTCTTTTTTTTCACAAGTCACACTTGCATTGGAGATGCTCTAAACAATGAAACTCTGGAAAATTTTCTTGAAGATAGTGATATAGATTTTCATATAGGGTACCATTAGAGATGTTCTAAATATTTTGTGGATTGCAAAGAGATGCTCTTATAAATTTTTATATTTTTTTTAATTTTTGGGGGAAATACAATTTGGTTATTATCTTTTAAGGAAACATCATTTTTTTACCAGACTTAGGGGTATTAGGGTTTTTAGTCCTTATATTTTTGGAAATGCATCAAAAAGGTCTCTCTGACCAAAATATGCATCAAATTATCATTAAGGAAACATCACACTGACCGTTACATTTTTGGTTAGAGGGACCTTTTTGATGCATTTCCAAAAAGATAAGGACTAAAGACCTTAATACATCTAAATCGGGTAAAAAAATGATATTTCCTTAAAAGATAAGGACCAAACTGTATTTCTCCATTTATTTTTTGATGGTATCTATATATCCATCTATCTAGACACGATATTTTTTTGATGCATTTTTGCCCTTAGTATAAATCATTTGCCCAAACCCCAAGTTCATCTATCTATCGCCAGAGTTACTTAGTAGCAATTCATTTTGTAAAATCTCATAATACCAAATAAATAAATAAATAAGGTCAGCTACTATACGACGTCGTTACTAAAACCAAACCGAAACTACGTCGTTTCATTGAGTGTTCTTCGCTTAGTACTTGTCTTGTCCTCCAAGTCCAAAGTTAGCTTTTTATTTTCTTCTTCAGTGTTTTCAAACACCAGATCGCAACAAGAAGAAGAAACCAGCAAAAAATCAAAAAATCGAAATCAGATAATCAAGATGGCCCGATACGATCGTGCGATCACGGTGTTCTCTCCCGACGGCCACCTCTTCCAGGTCGAATATGCCCTCGAAGCCGTCCGCAAAGGAAACGCCGCCGTCGGCGTCCGCGGCTCTGACATCGTTGTCCTCGGTGTCGAGAAGAAGTCCACTGCCAAGCTCCAAGACTCCAGGTACTGGATACACTTTTGTATATATAGGTTTTACTGTGAGATTTCGAAACTGAGACTAGCGAGTTGAGTTATAAAGTTTAGGTTTATACATTTTTTTTTTAATCAAAGTGTATTGTGTTGTATTGTGATTTCGCTCTGTGAATTGATTTTGTTGAAGATTATGAATTTTGGCATAATGTGTAGTTGTGGATGGATAAATATGTGCTGTGTGAAGTGAATCAATTCAAAAAAATTTTGAATACGAATAAATGATTGGATGGATGTTCAAGTCGCAAAATTTTTTAACTTGATATTGATATATCTTGACCGTTGTTTTCTTTAAGTTGTTTAGAAATCTAATTTTTCGATACTTATGTCAATGTAAGTTTTGGCCCAACATTTCGGCATTTTGTCCCAATTACCTGATTCGAATTGCTCTTTGGAACTCTGAGCTTTCGCAGGTCTATTTGGATTGGCTGATGGTTGCCATCCCTACCATTTGGCAAAAATATTCATTATGAAGTAAAATGTCGTTTGCTTTCAATGCATGTTTTTGGTTTAGTTGAAGAGTATGAATTTGAGCATAATGTGTAGTTGTGGATGGATAAATATGTTGTGCTGTGTGAAGTGGATCGATTTTTGAATACAAATAATTGGTCGGATGGATGTTCAAGTCACAAATTTTGTTGAAAATTTTAACTTGATATTGATATAGCTTGACCCTTGTTTTCTTTAAGTTGTTTAGAAATCTAATTTTCGATACTTATGTCAGTGTAAGTTTTGGCTCGAATTGCTCTTTGGAACTCTGAGCATTCACAGGTCTATATGGATTGGCTGATGGGTGCCATCCCTACTATTTGGCAAAAATATTCATCGTGAAGTAAAATGTTGTTTGCTTTCACTGCATGATTTTGATTTTGTTGAAGAGTATGAATTTGGGCATAATGTATAGTTGTGGATGGATATATATGTGTTGTGTGAAGTGAATCGTTTTTCAGATACGTATAATTGGTTGGATGGATGTTCAAAGTCACAAATTTATGTTAAAATTTTTAACTTGATATTGATATAGCTTGACCCTTGTTTTCTTCTTTAAGTTGTTTAGAAATCTAATTTTTGATACTGATATCAATGTAAGTTTTGGCTCAACATTTCGGCTTTTTGTCCCAATTTCCTGATTCAAATCGCTCTTTGGAACTCTGACCATTTGCGGGTCTATTTGGATTGGCTTATGGGTGCCATCTATACCATTTGTCAAAAAATTTCAATGCATGTTTTTGATCTTCAATGTTTTACTGCATGTGTATATATATTTATAATTGGGTTGCAGCCTTAGCAAACTTATGTTGTGTGGCTTCTTCTTACAGAATGGTTAGGAAGATTGTGTCATTGGATAATCACGTTGCATTGGCTTGTGCTGGGTTGAAAGCAGATGCGCGTGTCTTGATCAACAGAGCGCGTATTGAATGTCAGAGCCACAGGCTTACAGTTGAGGATCCTGTGACTGTTGAATATATAACGCGTTACATTGCCGGTTTGCAACAGAAGTATACACAGAGTGGTGGTGTGAGACCATTTGGTCTTTCAACCTTGATTGTTGGTTTTGACCCATACACAGGTACCCCTTCTCTTTACCAGACTGATCCCTCAGGAACATTTTCAGCATGGAAAGCCAATGCCACAGGGAGAAACTCGAACTCAATCCGAGAGTTCCTAGAGAAAAACTATAAAGAAACTTCTGGCCAAGAAACTGTGAAATTAGCAATCCGTGCTCTACTTGAAGTAAGTTATTCATTCTCACAAGTGCTTTTGTCTCATGTTTGACTGCTTAATTTTAGTATGCAACTATTATTGGTTAATGTCTCCACTTTCAATTGGTCGACATGAGATTCTCTTCAAGTAGGGATTTGCAAACCTATATATCTTTTTGCCTTTATACTTTGAGTGTGCTTTGTTTTACTTTTAGTATAATGTTATGAAAAATGTTGACAGAGACATCATATTGGAATTGGAAGGTAAGTTTCATGTTGTCACACATCTGATAAGCAAAGTATTTGAAGAGTTTTAACATATATATATATATATATTGTCATGAGTAATTGTTTCTTAGGAAATTTTATTCTTTTACTTGTATGAATACGAGGCATGGAATTTTCAACATTAAAGATTTTAGGGATAAAACCGAGTTGATATGGTGTGGGTTACATCTTGTAGTCAGGTTGTTTTGGTGAAGAATTATATCCTGCATATGCTTTGTAGACAGTTTCAGAGCATGCATGGTTGGTCCGTACATGTCTAGTCACCGGTCCTGAATCTTCACGTGCTTTGATGCTTTTGTTTATCATGATTGAGATTTGAGGGAGGGACACTGGCCACTGGGCCTAGGGCAGGAATCTCTAAGTGCATTCTATTCAATTTATAACAGTGTTTAAGACATCTTTATAATTGGCATTTCCATTCTTATTCAATGGAGCTCAATGTCACGACCCGCAAAGTCCAATTACGGATTCCAGCCAAGGTGCCTAAAAATCCCACAACAAGGCAAAGCTGCTGGAAAAATCTAGAGATTTCCGTACACTTCTAGCAACTGAAGCTTCTGGAAGTCTCTAGTCACTAATGCTTTCTAGGTCTTTCTTGCACATGCATGTAGGAAGGATCTAGACACATGTACATATGTGTAGAACAATCTAGAATCTTGTAAAGGCATGTAAATACATGTAAGAGCATTCTAGCTAGGTGTAGAATATTCTGGAGACTTAATCTCCAATATTAGACTAGATTAGTCTAGAACATTCCTTAAGGAGGTGGCTCACCTATAAATAGGTAACTCCTCCCATTTGTAAGGCAACTCCAAGCCTATCCAAGTCATTTGTAATCAAAGCCTTGTAAAGCTTTCCTTAATAGCAATACAAGCTTTCCTTTACATTCCAACCAAGCTCTTCCAACACCTTTCTCTAGTCTCTCTTGCATTTGAGAGTGACAAGCACACATTTTAGGCTTACTTAGCAACCTTGCCCACAAGTTGCCTAAGTGCCGCACGGGATTTTCCGCTGCGTAATTATAAGCCCGTGACAGTTGGTATCAGAGCCTTGTCAAAGCAACCACAGCTAGTTCGCGAAGCATTGGCCTCCAACAGCGAAGTTGCTGCTAGAGCGGAAGAGCATATGCGTGGTCGTGGCGAGCGATGCACCCACACTAACACCTGGTTCGTGGCGAGCGACGCACCCACACCATGCAAAGTAAGTCCAAGGGTCCGTCCATGGATTCCTTAAAGCTTGGATAGCTGGCTTGGAGGACACCCTCTCCGGTGCACAGGCCGCCTTGAGTGATGTCTCCGACCACCTCAACAGCCTAGAGTTGGACTACGGCAAGATCACCGAAGCCACCTAGTCCATGCTCCGCGAGTCCCAAAAGGGCGTCAAAGAGGACACGAGCTTCCTTATTCGTAATCTCCACATAGCTCGTGGAGAAACCCGGTTCTATCCCCTCTTCGAAGAACAACATGTCGACCGAAGGCGTTCGGAAGGAGAGGCGGAGCACTACTTGTGGGAAGACGCAACCGAGGCCAACGAAGGATGGCATGATGAACGCCAACCCACAGTTGCCTCAATGCGAGCCAACCCGCACCACCGTGGGGAGTAGCAACCGTGGCCAACCAAGGAAGGCAAGACGAATGCCAACCCACTGTTGCCACAATGCCAGCCCCCTTGCACGAAGCTGAAGGAGTCGACGCACCGCAACGCACGTCCGGCTCCTAACACAAAGCCAATCCTTCACGAGAGGCTTTCCAAACCAAAGTCCACTCGTCCGAAGGAGCCAACCCGTGGCAGACTCCGACATGCTTGGCCCCCACGCGACGAGGACGTCACGAAATCAGGTGGGGGAGGATGTCACGACCCGCAAAGTCCAATTACGGATTCCGCCAAAGGTGGTTTGCAATCCCAAATAGGCAAATGTTGAAAAATCAGAGATTCAGGTACTGCCAGCAACGGAAGCACGGAAGTCTCTGAAGTCTCCCTAATCTTTCTAGGTCTTTCTTTGCATATGCATGTAGGAAGGATCTAGACACATGTATATACATATGTAGAGAACAATCTAGAATCTTGTAAAGGCATGTAAATACATGTAAGAGCATTCTAGTTAGGTGTAGAATATTCTGGAGACTTAATCTCCAATATTAGACTAGATTAGTCTAGAACATTCCTTAAGGAGGTGGCTCCTATAAATAGGTAACTCCTCCCATTTGTAAGGCAACTCCAAGCCTATCCAAGTCATTTGTAATCAAAGCCTTGTAAAGCTTTCCTTAATAGCAATACAAGCTTTCCTTTACATTCCAACCAAGCTCTTCCAACACCTTTCTCTAGTCTCTCTTGCATTTGAGAGTGACAAGCACACATTTTAGGCTTACTTAGCAACCTTGCCCACAAGTTGCCTAAGTGCCGCACGGGATTTTCCGCTGCGTAATTATAAGCCCGTGACAGTTGGTATCAGAGCCTTGTCAAAGCAACCACAGCTAGTTCGCGAAGCATTGGCCTCCAACAGCGAAGTTGCTGCTAGAGCGGAAGAGCATATGCGTGGTCGTGGCGAGCGATGCACCCACACTAACACCTGGTTCGTGGCGAGCGACGCACCCACACCATGCAAAGTAAGTCCAAGGGTCCGTCCATGGATTCCTTAAAGCTTGGATAGCTGGCTTGGAGGACACCCTCTCCGGTGCACAGGCCGCCTTGAGTGATGTCTCCGACCACCTCAACAGCCTAGAGTTGGACTACGGCAAGATCACCGAAGCCACCTAGTCCATGCTCCGCGAGTCCCAAAAGGGCGTCAAAGAGGACACGAGCTTCCTTATTCGTAATCTCCACATAGCTCGTGGAGAAACCCGGTTCTATCCCCTCTTCGAAGAACAACATGCCGACCGAAGGCGTTCGGAAGGAGAGGCGGAGCACTACTTGTGGGAAGACGCAACCGAGGCCAACGAAGGATGGCATGATGAACGCCAACCCACAGTTGCCTCAATGCGAGCCAACCCGCACCAATCAGTGGGGAGTAGCAACCGTGGCCAACCAAGGAAGGCAAGACGAATGCCAACCCACTGTTGCCACAATGCCAGCCCCCTTGCACGAAGCTGAAGGAGTCGACGCACCGCAACGCACGTCCGGCTCCTAACACAAAGCCAATCCTTCACGAGAGGCTTTCCAAACCAAAGTCCACTCGTCCGAAGGAGCCAACCCGTGGCAGACTCCGACATGCTTGGCCCCCACGCGACGAGGACGTCACGAAATCAGGTGGGGGAGGATGTCACGACCCGCAAAGTCCAATTACGGATTCCAGCCAAGGTGCCTAAAAATCCCACAACAAGGCAAAGCAGCTGGAAAATCTAGAGATTTCCGGTTAGTCTAGTAACGAAGCTTCTGGAAGTCTCTAGTCACTAATGCTTTCTAGGTCTTTCTTGCACATGCATGTAGGAAGGATCTAGACACATGTACATATGTGTAGAACAATCTAGAATCTTGTAAAGGCATGTAAATACATGTAAGAGCATTCTAGCTAGGTGTAGAATATTCTGGAGACTTAATCTCCAATATTAGACTAGATTAGTCTAGAACATTCCTTAAGGAGGTGGCTCACCTATAAATAGGTAACTCCTCCCATTTGTAAGGCAACTCCAAGCCTATCCAAGTCATTTGTAATCAAAGCCTTGTAAAGCTTTCCTTATAGCAATACAAGCTTTATTTTCCCAACCAAGCTCTTCCAACACCTTTCTCTAGACTCTCTTGCATTTGAGAGTGACAAGCACACATTTTAGGCTTACTTAGCAACCTTGCCTGAGTTGCCTAAGTGCCGCACGGGATTTTCCGCTGCGTAATTCTAAGCCCGTGACAGTTGGTATCAGAGCCTTGTCAAAGCAACCACAGCTAGTTCGCGAAGCATTGGCCTCCGACAGCGAAGTTGCTGCTAGAGCGGAAGAGCATATGCGTGGTCGTGGCGAGCGATGCACCCACACTAACACCTGGTTCGTGGCGAGCGACGCACCCACACCATGCAAAGTAAGTCCAAGGGTCCGTCCATGGATTCCTTAAAGCTTGGATAGCTGGCTTGGAGGACACCCTCTCCGGTGCACAGGCCGCCTTGAGTGATGTCTCCGACCACCTCAACAGCCTAGAGTTGGACTACGGCAAGATCACCGAAGCCACCTAGTCCATGCTCCGCGAGTCCCAAAAGGGTGTCAAAGAGGACACGAGCTTCCTTATTCGTAATCTCCACATAGCTCGTGGAGAAACCCGGTTCTATCCCCTCTTCGAAGAACAACATGCCGGCCAAGGCGTTCGGAAGGAGGCGGAGCACTACTTGTGGGAAGACGCAAGCGAGGCCAACGAAGGATGGCATGATGAACGCCAACCCACAGTTGCCTCAATGCGAGCCAACCCGCACCAATCAGTGGGGAGTAGCAACCGTGGCCAACCAAGGAAGGCAAGACGAATGCCAACCCACTGTTGCCACAATGCCAGCCCCCTTGCACGAAGCTGAAGGAGTCGACGCACCGCAACGCACGTCCGGCTCCTAACACAAAGCCAATCCTTCACGAGAGGCTTTCCAAACCAAAGTCCACTCGTCCGAAGGAGCCAACCCGTGGCAGACTCCGACATGCTTGGCCCCCACGCGACGAGGACGTCACGAAATCAGGTGGGGGAGGATGTCACGGCCCGCAAAGATCCAAATTACCGAATTCCAGCCAAGGAGCCTAATAAGTCCACAAACAAGGCCAAGCAGCTGGAACATTCTAGAGATCTCCGGAAAAGCCTAGCAACGGATGCTTCTGGAAGTCTCTAGCAACACAACCTTTCTAGGTTGTGCTTGTACATATCTAGATAAGTGTAGAACAATCTAGAATCTTGTAAAGGCATGTAAATACATGTAAGAGCATTCTAGTTAGGTGTAGAATATTCTGGAGACTTAATCTCCAATATTAGACTAGATTAGTCTAGAACATTCCTTAAGGAGGTGGCTCACCTATAAATAGGTAACTCCTCCCATTTGTAAGGCAACTCCAAGCCTATCCAAGTCATTTGTAATCAAAGCCTTGTAAAGCTTTCCTTAATAGCAATACAAGCTTTCCTTTACATTCCAACCAAGCTCTTCCAACACCTTTCTCTAGTCTCTCTTGCATTTGAGAGTGACAAGCACACATTTTAGGCTTACTTAGCAACCTTGCCCACAAGTTGCCTAAGTGCCGCACGGGATTTTCCGCTGCGTAATTCTAAGCCAGTGACATCAAGCTATCTTAATTAAAGTTCCTTCAACTTATATCTTAAATACTATAATTGATTTTTATCTATCTTGATTAGGATAGGAATGACATTCCCGGACCCAGCCTCTAAAATATTTATTCATGCCTGTGGTTTCATATCAGGTTTTTTTTTTTTTTGGAACACAAGTATATATGGATTTGGATAATATCCAATCAGTGATATTGATTATATACCTTGTTTTCAAGCCACATTAAGGTCTATATTGGACTTTATGAAAATCAAATCAAGTTTGAAAAATTTAATACTATGCAAAACATCGTCAAATTCAAAATATATATATTATTATTATTATATATATATATATATATATATTAATTTTCATGTAATTTTGGGGAATGCTATGGATAAGCCAGACTATAACAGTCATACAACCAAGCGTATTCGTGATATAATTTGATTGGATCAATTATAATAAGATCATTGAATTATATAATTTGTGTTTCCATTCCATATACAAAGCATTATTATCTTATTTGAAATTTTAAAACATGTTGTCCTAGTATACCAAAAATATGATGCGTGACATAGACTGAAATCTGAATGACAACATGTTTTACTTTCGAGTGAAAAGCTGATTAGTTCATGCCCAGTTATTGCACATTTAGACTAGTGGTTACATTGTGATGATATGACCAGAAGCTGGACATCTTATTCCAGAATATGGTAATTGCCTATGGTGCTAAGTAAATGGAAAAATCATACAGATTGTTATCTTGCTAGGAGTACTTAAAGGATAAACAAAGGCTTATTGATTTTGGAATCCTTCTTCACTGGCTACACTAATAATTGATCAATTACCAATAGTTCAGTCAGCTGTTAAATCAATACCAATCACCCTTAGTTGTAGCCGCCAGATTATTGGCCTAGATTAAGAGTACTTAATTGACAAAGGAAGGAGAGATCCATGGGACAAAGACTTGATCGTGTATTCGTGTTAAATGTCTTAAAAGATGTTTGGGTTTGTGACCGAGTTTCATTCACCTAATCTGGTAGACAAACCTTGATGTTGTCCTTTTTCCTTGCAGAGTCTGCTTTTTCACCTAGTTCTTACCGGAAGTTTATAGAATCGACAAAATGAAAGATTACTTCCTCGGGTCATTTAAAGATAAAGTAACAGCTTTACTAATATAGAATGCCCCCATCTATTGTAAAGAAAGATTTAGTTTATTGCATTCAGATTGATCGACCTGATGGCAGTTTTTCAAGTCCATATAAGAGATGCACCAATCTAAAAGTTGAGTTAGATAATGATGTATGCCTGTATGAGATATGCTTATAGATTTGTAACTAAATAAGTTGTCTGGCACGGTAGTTCACGTGACATGCATTGTGTTTGCTCACGACATATGATCGTGATTGGAAGAATCTAGGGAGAAAAAAGTTTGGCTGTTTAACTTCACCGATGCACGAGTCTTTCAGTTCTGATTTTGCCTATTATTGCATCACCGAATGACAATGCAATGCGTACTTGTTTGTACCTGTATTAACTTATTATTTGTGCTATTTATACAATTAGGTTGTTGAGAGTGGAGGTAAGAACATAGAAGTTGCTGTGATGACGAAGGAAGATGGGCTGAAACAGCTCGAAGAAGCAGAAATCGATGCCATTGTTACTGAGATTGAAGCGGAGAAAGCAGCAGCAGAGGCTGCGAAGAAGGGCCCACCGAAAGAAACCTAGTGTAATCGAGTTTAAAAACTCTATTTTCTGTGCTTGCCATGCTAGTTATTGATTTGTTAGAATGTTAGACAGTGTTGTTGTCACCTTCTGAACCGAAAAACAAAAACAGTATACCATCAAATTCGAAAGCTTAAATGTATGGATGGGCATGATGATTATGAAATTGAATTCGAATGCTTAACTTTCGTTTCGAAATGCATTAGTTTTGATCAGTCATTTTTGTGCAGCTTGTTTTCTTTTCATGCATATTTGATGATAGATTGATAATCCCACTTAAAACCAAGAACCAAGTGCATTTCTAATGGTAAAAACAGGCATTTCACATAGGAAGTAGATATCGAAAATATTATCATGAGAAATATTCCCATTGGGTACTCATAATATTTTCATCGAAATCGATATTTACTTCTTTATGGAATATCTATTCGGGCCATCTCTTTTGACGTCTAACTGGTCTTTCCGGTGGGCATTTATAGGGTTGTCTAGAGCAGTTGGTTACTTGACTTTAAAAAAGTAGAAAGAAATAAAATTAATAATAAACATTATCAGACAGACAGACACCACCATTTTCATGTTGAATGAAAATTTCACAGCTGCATAAAATGAGGTGATGGTCTTGAATCTCCCTCAACTACTACATAAAATAAATTAAAATTATATGATTTGTTGAGAGATCTCTCACTAATCACTCCACAATATTATTAATTTATTATTATTATTATTATTATTAACCTAGAATTTAATTTTCCTCCCAAGTCAAGGCCTTACATGATTGCATATTATATTTGATAAGTAATTGTCACACTAAATTAAAATAAAGGTTTGAAAAGTAATCTTCATGAGTCACGACATGTGTTTGGACAGATGAGAATCGACCCACTATTATATATTCATAGACAAAGACAAACAACAACAACATTAAATTACCTGCCAGATTGAAGTACACATACTTGAATAATAATCTATCATTTAATTAAAACAAAAACATGAAACTTGAAAAGCAATACTAGTTAATGTGGGTGAGGTTCGAATCGTTCAATGTTAGATTTTATACCATTGGTAGGATTCAAGCCGTTGACTTGAGAGTCGTTTATTTATCTAATCATATATTCAGGTATTTTTTTTTTTTTAAAGCTTTTTTACCATTAGTAAGATTTGAATTGCTGACTGACGAGTCATTTGTCCAAACTCTAAACTCGTTCATCTATAAGCTGAGCTATACCCATGGGGGCAGTTAGTACCCATATTTCAATCTCATTGAAGATGAGATTTGAAATTCATTATTTTATTTTTTGTTTTAAGAAAAATCAAAGATAATAAGGAAAAGAAAAATGAAAGAGAATGTGTTGCTTGAGGGAGCAACATTGTGTTTTATTTTTTCTCTTAAATAAGAAAGTCTACAAAACAATAAAGATTTTTCAATCTTTAGAGTCATCATAAAGTTGCTTTTAGAAACCCATTTGGAAAACAGCTAGTTACTTGAAGTCCAATGCATCATGATGACTAGGTAATTTTATTTTTAATTTTTTTTATTAGAGAGGATATATATATATATTTTTTTTATCAATAATTCTCTAAAATTGTTATATCTTGGGTTACCCTTTTTTTTACATGCTCATGCAAGAATATATATTATATATGATGTGCAATGTAATTTAATTTTATTGAATTATTATTACAAAATAAAAATAAAAATAAAAATGTGATTTATATATTATGATTTTTGTACTATCTAGTTAGATTTTATTTATTTATTATTGTTGTGGAATAATTAATTTGCATATAATTATTGTAATAAAAATATGTAAAATAAATAAAATTTTCAACTAATTATTCTCTTGTTTATTAATAAAATAGAAAAATGTATATGGATATAAATTCCTCACCATGTACCATTTATGTCTTAACTCAAAATTATTGTCTCATACACTAAAACTAAACAACTTTGAAACACATCTTGATCAAATGATGAAAAAGCACCAATATCAAACGGTCTAGATTCAATATATATCATGCATGGTTGCCATCATTTTCCAACACCAATTTTATTGGTTACCATCCTCATAAATCAAAATTCTCTTGAATCACACACACAAAATTGGATGAAAATGCTTCCTATCACTTCACTCCTTACTTTTTCATTTCCCTTTTTTATTTTGGTTGAAAAAAAAGAAAAGTGACTAAGAAACTTTCAATCTCAACGAAAATAATGAATACAAAGTAAAAGATATAATGGAATATTTTTGATTTTGTAATATATATCCAACTTTAAAGCGTTCAGTTTTGTAACGTTACAAATCTGATATGTATCCTCATTAAGATTCTCTCTCTCTACTACATGTAACATGTGTGCGTGTGCATATGAACAGATTGAATTATAAGATAATGTTGGAAGATGTTGGGCAGGTAGGGGGATTTATGATTCAAGTGAAGAGAACAGCATGGATGACAGAAGAGGGGGGGTCCATCATCATAACTAATCGATATATATAAATATTCAAATCAATGCGTATCGATATAATTTCATCAGTACGTTGAATGTTGAATATTAGATTTACATACTTTGACTCAAAGCATATGCACTTGTCAAAACTTCTTTATAATCAGTGGTCCACATGTATTGATATCAATATAATTACATCAATATGCACTGACTAGAACGAGATCGTATATATATACTAAGTCTTTCAATAATTAAATCTATAAAAATTATATCCGGAAATTGAATTCTAAGTTATCATATGATCGTTTATATAATCATCCATTAGATGGATCTATATTTTTATGCTTAATCATGTTTATCGGTTACCGATACTTATAACAAATAGAATTTGAAGTTAGAAACGTTACGGATATCCCTAACTAAAAGAAGAAAGGAAAGAAGACCACATGATATGATATATATATATGTACAGTAAATGCATTATTATTAATTTTTTGAATGAATTAAAAGAAAGAGACAGAAAGGTTGACTGAATATGGTGAGAGACTTTGGGATCCATCACTGTCATCTATCCATCTTCACCACCTAACTATATCAACCCTTTCTCTCTCATCCACACATTATTCTCTCTTTCTCTCTTTCTCTCTCTAACTCTATCTCTATCTCTATCTCTATCTCTCTCCTCCATGCTTGATTGATGCTTATCTTCGCCTAGCTAGTACTCTCTCTCTCTCTCTCTCTCTCTCTCTCTCTCTCTCTCTCTCTCTTTTTATCATGATTATTATTAATTAGATATCCATGTTTGTATGTGATCTATATCTTACCAAACTATGTTAACTTTTCCCACCAGCTAGGCTTTTGCTATCTTGAGCCTGGTATGTGTACTGTAACTAACATGTGCACCCCCCTGACCCCATTTTTTATATATCTTGTTCGGATTCTCTTATGGTATGATCTTTAAACGGTTCAAGAAAAAACCAAACAAGAAGAGGGTATGAATCTATGTAGCGCGGATACGGATACAGGTACGATATGGGGATATGATAAATCTTCAAAAACTAAGATATAAATAAAGCAGGATACGTCGATTAAAGTAATATATATATTTATATTTTTAAAAAAATAATAATATATAAAAACATATTTGATAATTTATTCAAAATCAAAACATATTTATAATCAAAATAAAACATGTCACATATCTACATAAATCATAACAATATAATATATTACATGATCTAAATAAAACATGTCATATAAGTTGTAACATATTACTAAATCCAAATAAAACATACGTCACATAAACCATAACACATTATAAAATCTAAGTAATACATAAATAAACTCATAAAACATATCCTAAATTACTAATTAACTTCACTATCATCATTCACATTATTAAACAATCTAGATAATTCGACCTCTAACTCTTGTTTATCAATAGAAAGGTTTTCAATATCATGTATTCCGTTATTCTTCATGTCAATGAAATCAAAACCAAAATTTATTTACAATTTCATTTTGACACCTAGTTTTTGAAATTATAATTTGACCACGTTTTATACTAAAATAATTATAATATTGCCTTAAAAATATCATTAATGTATCCCCAAAGTATCCCCAAGTATCCATCAAATATCCTCTAGTCAAATTTATGAAAAAGTCAACGGATAAATCATTTGGCGTATCGGATACATATCCTGAAGTATCTGGAGAGTATATGAACCGAATACGAGTTCGATAAGAATAACCTTCAACAAATTAAATATTCATGCTTCCTTGTTACGAACTCTGTTTTCGGTATAGGACAATTATTAATTATAACATGTTTAAACATTATTATTATTAGATTATGTGTTTAGAGAACATTTAATTGTACTTTTCAATAAGAGATGTAAACTAATTGGAGGGTTTGAGATCTAGAAAGAGGTTTTTGTTTGTTTTTAAGCATAAATTATACTTATCATTGTTGTATTGCATGTTATTAAAAGAGAATACACAATTTAAGGAAATTATTTATTTTGGTGTATGTTAATAAAATAAATAAATTAGTGTTAACTGGCAGGTGATTGACTTCCTTTCCATTCACACAAATGCCTTGATTAATCATAATTAGCCATGTGATTGACTTCCATTATTTTTTAAATATTCATGAGAATGTGAAAAAACAATGTATATCTCCATATCAACAACTAGTAAGAACACACACAATGCGGCCATCAAATTTAATTTGAAATAGTAATTTTGTCAAAGATGCAACTTATAATCCATCTTCTTTTTTCTTTTGATGATGTGGAATTATATTTAAAAAGAAAAAATAATATTAATCTTTCGTCTAAATCAAACCTTCTATAGCTAGATTTGACCGATTTTAAATATATTAACAAAAAAAATCATAGAATGATATCGTAAAAAGTATAATATAATTTTTAAAATTAAAAAGTCTTTTAGATTAATTCATCACATCATCGAATTGTTACAAATAATCCATCACACTCTTTGAATTATAAATTTAAAAACGTGTTTTAAAATAAGTACGTAACATTATTTTATAAGGTGAAGAAAAAAATCAGAAAAAAATCTTAAATTTTCATGTCAAAATTTGAGAAAAAAAGAAGTTTATAATAATTTATTTTATTTATAATAAAATTGAAAACACATTTTTTAATATAAATACATATTATGAATTTATGAGGGGATTTGTAGATATTGGATGGATGGTTATAATATAAAAGAAGGGGACGTGGGGCCCAGCAAATGTGGAGAGAATCTGTGATTGGTTGGATTGTGGGGCCCGCCGCCGCAACCGCGCACATGAAGCCTACGTTGAATCGGACGACTGCCAACCACCACCACCCCAAAAAGAGTGGAGTTGGTAGCGTGTGGGATACAGACGTTTTTCAAAATTACAATCTCCCCCCAATATCTTCTCAATTACACTCATGCCATTAACTCAATTTTCTTCTCTCTCTTTCTAATATATTTTCTTTTTCAGGTTAGGAGTTTTGATTACCATACGGATCTGTATAGTTAATGGGTAGTTATGAAAGGTTTCCGTTTGATACAAAAATACAATACTAGTAAATTTTAAGACAAATGTTATGCATTTAAGTCCGGAATCGTCTTAATCTGATTGTTATTATTTGTATTTGTATTTGTATTTATAAGTTAGATAATCTTAAATCAACCTTTTTTTTTTTTTTTTTTTTTTTTTTTTTTTTTTTTGCAAACCTAGACGGTAGATCTTATGTGTCTTTAGTCAACTTAAAAGGAGAATAATAAAAAATAATAATTTAAAACAACAATAAAAATGGAATTTTTGTAACTTAAATTCAATTTCCATTATAGTTGAGAGATAATGCATGAGAATGGAAGGTACACCTACTTTCTGGGATTGGTACCGTCTTTATGGAGCACAAACTCCAATTGCCTCATAATAACTATTAAAAAAAAAAAAAAAACCCCACATGTTCATAAAATCTTCAAATGCATAAAAGAAATAATTTTAATGCATAATTCATAACTATGATTTTTGAAATAAATTAATGATTCAAGAGTCATTTTTTTTTTTTTAACTATTACAATTACTTCGAGGTTTATGAAGAAGGGTTAGATACAAAGCTATAAACTCACTAGTACGTAAGTAAGTAGGGCAAGAACTATGTAATTAGTTTTTATGACTCTTAATAACAACTTTACTTGGATTGAAACCAATTTTTCAAATTCAATTTGGATATCTCACAAAAAGGATGATTTTTTATTTATTTATATTTTTTGTGTAAAGGTATTTTGTTAATAATTAGAGATTTGTGGGTCAATTTAGGTAAGTAAGGGATCTAGAAGGAAAAAAAAAAAGAAAAAACCCAAATGGCCCACCATAAGAGTCATGCATGTGATTACATGTTGGTGGGAGTTGAACTATTAAAATTATGGTATAACAGTCCTTATCTTATTGATGGAGCACATGAGAAGTAATAGCAATAATAATAATTTAATTTAATTTAATTATTCAAAAATAATAATAATTAAATTCAATAAATAATTTCATAACTAAAAAACCTTGTTGAATAATTTTTCTTTAAAAGCAAGAGAGAAAGAGAAAGAGAGAGAGAAAAAAAATATCTCATGGAAGCTTCTAATGTCTCTACCTAACACATTTGAAAAAGAAAAAAATAAATAAAAAAGAAAGTAGTGAATTGTTGAAAAGTGACTACTTTTTCTATTATGGGGAGATGTCCATTATTTTTTTGGATCTTTGTTTCCAAGTAGCTACAATTCATGTACTTTTGCTTTTGCTCATCATCTTTCTTTTTAGAGTTTTTTATTTTTTATTTTTTTATTTTTGGGTTCTTATATCTTTTCTTTTTCTTTTTTCTTTTTTATTTTTTCTTCTTTGGATGGATATTGCTATGCATTATATACCCTCCAATCTATTCTACAAAAAAATTATCGAAAATATTGTTTTAATATAAGGTTGGTGTGACATCTATTCTTATAATTATAATTATAATAATAATAATAATTATTATTATTATTATTATTATTATTATTATTATTGTTATTGTTATTTTGTTATAATATTATCATGTATGGAGAGAGCCAAAACTAGTGAAAGGTCATAGAAGAAATTATAATACCTTCCATTGTGACATGACTATTATTAATGATGGTTGTTGAGGATTAATTTTTATTTGGGTCTAGTTGACCTACAACACTTTGGTCAATCCAATTGAGGAGCACAAGTTATATATGAGAACCCAAATATTAATTGCATTTACATTGATAAGTTTGAAACTAGATCTTCATTGATAATGTAGGATTCCAATTTCCACTCTTTAAGTTTAAATTTCTTAGGAAGTATTGGACATATTTTAAATGTTTTTGTGTTTGCATTTTGCTATTATACAACTGAAATCTAATACAGACCGGGTTAAGGGTATATCAGAACCTAATGGAATATAACTCTCACTCTAGTAGAGGGATCTCCTTACATTTTACAATTTAATAGATAAATATTAGACTCTGAACCTTCGGGAAAGTGCTAACTCTTATATATTAGCAATGACCGTTCAAGATTGCAAATATTTTTATTAATTTTTATACTCTTTAATAACTTGTGTAAACATCACAATTAGATAATTAATTACAACTCTTTTTTTTTTTTTTGTTAGGTTCGATGAACTTCGTAGCGTAACACAATCTAATAATTAATGTTTAATTGTTAGATTTGGATAAACAAAATGTCAACAGTAAAAATAATTAGTAAATTAAACCTCCTTTTAAATGCATTGTATCTCAAATTCAACTTGTGTGTTGCACTTGCGGCTATGTAACCATCGAGCTTTTATTTTCACTTCCAAGTTGACACTACTTAAGGAATTCGAATTGTTATTTATTTATTTATTGAAATACAACTATTGTCGGGATCTGGTGAAATTAATTAGATTCTACATACTGCTCTCACTATTGGGGAGAGGTTACATATGGAGGACTGCTCCCACAGACCGGGAGAAAAACTCCCCACGTATGCTTATAAAAATACGTATAGTGAGACTCGAACCCCTAACCACTAGATGTAGAAGGGAGGTGCACAACCATCCATACTAAGAGGTGATGTGCTTTCGAATTGTTATCTATGAAAAGTAATTTAAAAGGAAAAACATTATTTTGTTTTGTCCATTTCAAATCAATACTATAAAAGTAGTTAATAAAAACACATATTTGATTATTTTACAATAATAATATAATGTTATATAATCCGGATGATTATGAAATTCATCAAAAAATAAAATCTATTTTAAAATGTCCTTGAAAATTTATTCTAACCCAATAAACACCCATTTTGTAAAAACCTAGCCTAAAAAAAGAAAAAGAAAAAAGAAAAAAAAACCCTCAAAATTAGGTTATTGTGTGCAATGAAATGACATGAAGTCGTGAAGAGCAGATGTTTTAATAAATGTACCAAAATTTTCAGGCAATGAAAATCCACCCATCATCAAGTAGTAGCAGTTAGTTTTTTTTTTTTTTTTTTTCTATAATATCTGCTTATCTAGACTAGATATTTTTTTGAAACTTTTACCATTATAAATTCGAGCAGGACTCGTTTTTGCTATTAATAGGATTCGAGTAGGATTCATCAAGTTGTTGTTGGTATTGAAAAACAAAACCTAATAAATTACTAGAGATATATTTATGAATGTAGGTAGATATGTATATATGTCCTTGGTTGAAAGAAACAAAACAATAAAAACCTAGTTAGGGTTTCCAAATCTAATAAATTTTCTTGTATGGTGGTTGGTTGGGTGATGGCCTATAATAATTAATATGTTAGGTTGGTAGAAGGACGATGCCACGGTGGTACTATACTACTATATATGGCCATATATATATATATATATATATATTTTCAGTCTTCACATTTCATTTATTAATAATTATAATAATAATAATTGTTATATTGTTTTACTATTATTATTTTAAATTTTGTTTATGAATGTTTTTATATTTATTTTTTCTAGTGGAAGAGATAGGTTACCCACCACTCCCATCATCTTCCTCATGATCTTTCTCCTCCTCTCACAACTTATCCATTTCTTTTAAATTGAGCTTCATCTTATTTTTTTTCTTTTTTTTTTCCCTATAAAAGGACAAACCCTAAGAGAATATCTTTAGAAAAGAAAAAAGAAAATATAAACATGGTCTTATAAAAATTGAGAGAAAGCTACATAGCTAGATATCATAAGAAGTAATCTTCAAATTGTCTTTAATCTTTCCGCACATGAATCAAACCAATAAGATCCATCACCGTAGTTTTTTTTTTTTTTTTTTTTAATAGAGGGACGGAAATAAGTTCTTTTCGTGTTCATTAAAATGGATTACTACTAAACCCGGTTACCGGATTTTAATCCTTAGATGTATAATCTTATTTGTTAGATTTTCATTATGGTTCATGATTCTAAAACTCACATTTTAATCATATTCGATAATTTTCATATAAATGGATACACAATCTTTAAAAAAAATTCTGAGAATATGTATATATATATTTTTGGAATTGCTACCCAAAGTTGTAAATAATTTGTGTTGGAAGGAAGTAGAAAAAGGAAATTCCCAAAGTACCCCTAACTCTCTCTCCCTTAATGAAACTCATAAATTCCATCTATCTATATCTACTTTTTTTTTTTTTTTTTTTTTTTTTGATGGAATCCTATATCTACTTGTTAGTACTACCAAAACAGCAATCATACAACATGACCCTCTTTGAATTTCTGGGGGGGTGGTCTGACAAACCCTAACTTTATATCTTGGAAAAAGAGAGGGAAAAAAAATCCACAAGAAAAAAAAAAATAAATAAAGTCTTTGTCTTCTACAGCCATTATAAATGATTTATATATACATATATGTATATATCATATGTATAACATTGAAATAAATGTGAATTAAAGCATTTCAACAAGAAGACCACATGTACTAAAAATTTACTATATACTAATTAATGATACATATTAGAGTAAAAAAAAATAATGAGGAAATTAGAGAGATTTTTTTGAAACTAATATCATTAAATCTCTTACAATAATAATCTTCAAAGTTTCAATTTTTTCAAACCCAGTTGAGTTTGTTTTGTTTTGTTTTTTTGTTTTTTTTTTTAATTTTTTATTTCATCTCCAAGCTTCTGTAATCCAAAACACTAGTTTTCAATCCTAAGAAATCATAACAAGTGTTGTTGTTGTTGCTGCTGCTGCCACCATTAATACTACTAGTATTGTTATGATCAACAACAATATTGAAACTACTACTGCAACTGCAACTGCAATCTTTGCTGTTCTGTAATCCCAAATTGCAAGCAAAACAGAGCTCTCTGATCATCCCTCCTCCATTTTTCTTCAATGTCTCTGCTGATTGCTTCTGTTGTTGCTGTGTAGCCATTGGAGGGCTGATTTTGAGGTCTAGATTCAAGTCTGGACACCTCATCATCTCGTGTTTCACTTGAACTACTTGTTTGTTGTTGTTGTTGTTGTTGTTGTGATCTTTTTGATCTGTTGAAGCAGCAGCAGCAGCAGAAGCAGAGAATGAGATTGTGGTTGTGGTGGTGGTGACATCTTGAAGATTTGTTGTTGATGTTGTTGTTGTTGATGGCGTTGTTGATGGAGGTTCATTTAGTGGTCTATGAGTTGCAGGATCAATTCCTCTGGTCAACAATTTTCTTCTTATGTGTGTATTCCAATAATTCTTTATCTCATTATCTGTTCTTCCTGGTAATCTTCCAGCTATTAAAGACCACCTACACATAATCATCAAAAATCCATCAAAAACTGAAAAAAGTTTCAAAAACAAGAAAAAGTTTTGATTTTTTTTTTTCTTTTCATTTTTTATCAATAAAAAACAAACCCCATCAAGAAATTCACAAACTTTTTTTAAGAAAAAAAAAAAAAAATATATATATATATATATATATATACACACACGATATCAAATCATATCATATCTGATACGGTAACAGGGTCGGAAGAAGAAGAAGAAGAAGAAGAAGACTAACTTGTTGCCAAGAAGACTGTGGAGTTTAATGATGAGTTCATCTTCTTCATCAGTGAAATTTCCACGTTTGAGGTCAGGTCTCAAGTAATTGATCCAACGAAGTCTGCAACTTTTACCACATCGGAGGAGACCAGCAGCTTTAGGAAGTGAACGCCAACAGCCTTCTCCATGAGCTCTGATGTAAGCTATGAGTCGATCGTCTTCTTCTTTTGTCCAAGCTCCTTTGTTTGTGTGAGCTTTTTCACAACATGGAGACCTCCCCATTTTTTTTTCTTCTGTGTTTGTTTGTGTGGGTGTTGATGAGCTCTAGTTGTGTTGTGTGTTGTGTGTTGTGTGTTTTTGGTTTTGGTTTTGGTTTTGTGTGGTGGTGTTGTTGTTGTTGCTGGAACATAAAGGCCGGCCCCTTTGGAAGAAGTTGAGGAGTGTTTGTTATATATATAGGACCTCAATAGGCTGTTGACTATTAGGAGAGAGGGAGAGAGAGAGAGAGAGAAAGCTAAAGAGAGAATAGATAGAGAGAAAGGGGAGAGAGAGAGGAGTGACCCTAATTGCTTCTAGATGTGAGTTGGTGAGACAGGTTAGAGAGATCTCAGATAGTTGGCTGGTGGGCTTCTCTCTTACCTCTCTCTCTCTTACATGATATAATGTGTGTATATTATACACATGGAAACGATTAGATACGAGATCCCACACGAAAAGTTCAAAATTTTACTCATAAAAAAAAAAAAAAAAAAAAACGTAAGGGTGCAAAATGAACTTGTAACTCATTTTATACCGTTGTAAATTTGTATCATATATAAAAAAACGGACGGAATTCTCATACCTGATAATTTGTGTGTGAATATATATATATATATTAACTATATGTTACTTCAGGTAGGTGTAAAGAAAGGTATTATATATATTAAAAAAAAAAAAGTATATGTAAGCAAATTAATAAGACAAGATGTGAACTTTTTTTCCTTTTTTATTGTCCAAAAAAAAAAAAATTGTTTATCCAAAGTACTAGTTTTGGATTACTGATTTAGTTACCTCTCAAAATCTCCCCTAACTCACTTAAGTTATAGCATCAGATACCAGAATTTATATTTATTTATTTATCTATATGTGTGTGTTCAATATATATATATATATAACAAATATTGTATATCATGTGGTTGGAACTAACACCCATGGAGGTGGGTCTGTGTTTAATGGTCCACACCACCCCCTTATTAAATCTTTTTAAACTAACTTTTTTTTTTTTTTTTTGATATCATCTAACTAATTATTTATGTGTGTATGTTGTTTTTTTTTTTTTTTTTTTTAATTATTATTATTATTTTTATTTATGATTGGATTTACTATATATGGATAGGTAGTGTAAGAGAAGTACAATCTCATAGTTTTTTTATTACACTTTTTTTTTAAGTAATATATCTTGGGTTATATGTATCATGTTTAGGATCGTGCATATTTTTTTCATGCTGAATACTGGTTTATCACATCTGACAATTGGTTATGTAATATATATATATATATATGGATATAAATGTTTAAATCAGTGCGCATTGATGTAAATATGAGAACATTAAATGTAAGTCATTAATTTTCCATGTTCAAATGTTCATATGTTTGTTATAAAAAACAACATTTTATTTAAACATGTGGTTGTGGGAGGTTGTCCTGAAATTGTACTTTTAAGGTGACCCGATGGGAGAACCTCCCTATGTATGTATATATATATATATATATATATATATATGGTGGTGGTGGTGGGGGGATTGATGGGGTGGGGTGGGGAGGTTTTACGGAAAAAATGATGAGATAATTATGTTATTTTAGATAGTTAGTTGTAGTAGGGGGATTTTGGAAAAGAAATATATTTGTACAACTGTTTGGCAATTCTCTTGTACAAGTATGGGAAGACGGTAGTTGTGCTTCTTTATTCTATTGGTACACTATCATGCATGAGAGAGAGAGAGAGATTGAGAGAGAGAGAGAAAGATTGAGATATATATATATATATAGAGAGAGAGAGAGAGGGGTTTCTAGAAGAGTTGGAGGTTGGGTTGAAAGAAAAAGAGATGATGAAAGAAAAGGGGAGAAAAGATATATATGATGAGTGTGGTTGTGGTTGTATGTGGCCTTTGGTTCACCTTCCACTTTTTTTTTTTTTTTGTTGGGTTTTTTATATTTTTTATATTTTATTTTATATATATTTTTTGGTTTTGTTTGGCCCCAACCTTGTGGTGTAAGTTTAGGCAGCATTGGGTAGGGTTAGGGATGGAGAAGTTGATTCACCTTTTTGTTGTTATCTCTCTCACCCCATCTTCCATTTTCCATATCATTTGTTACCCACCACACCACCACCACCATCACCAAGCTCTCTCTCTCTCTCATCATGAAATTCAAGTGGCTGGTAAGGGTTAAGATCATGGGTAGATGTAGTTTTCAATTGGCACTAATCGTGATAAAAGTTATCCAGAAAAAAAAAAAAGAATATATCATGTTATTATGTTTACAGTGATATATATATATATATATAATATATATTCATTTGATAAAATACATAATATTATGATTCTGTTTTCGTTCTGATCAACGGAGGATTATAAATAGTATTTGGTAATTAAAAATAAAATTATCCATTGAAGTAGGCTAGTAAAAGTTTATGAAGATGATGATGGATAAAAGTAGTTTGCAAAGAAAGAGATGAAAAAGTGGACACTTTGTGTGTAGTTTTCTGTGAATAATTTACCTACTTTGTCACCTATTTCTCACTCTCACTATACACACCTATATGGCTTATCTTAAGTCCAAACTTGACCTCCTTTTGATGTTGAAAAAAAAAAAAAAAAAAAAAAACTTTGTACTCATATAAAGCCAAGATTTCATTATTTCATTACTGTAATAAAAAGTACATTTAATAAGCAAATATTGATATAATGGTATGTCTTTCACAC
Source organism: Acer negundo (assembly GCA_035582765.1). Classification (NCBI taxonomy): domain Eukaryota; kingdom Viridiplantae; phylum Streptophyta; class Magnoliopsida; order Sapindales; family Sapindaceae; genus Acer; species Acer negundo. Next base: position 2,244,375 of record CM069236.1, on the reverse strand, counting down.
CTACATAACTACACTATTGAGATTATAGGTTTAAGTCGTGTCCAGCTCCTTCTAACCCGAATTTTTTGTGTAAAAAAAAAAAAAGTACTATCTAAATTTATCTATGTATACATATTGCTTTCACATATTGAAAACAAATTAAGCTATCAATTATATACCTTAATTGGAAAAAGGGAAGAAGACATCATGTTTCATGTATTAAAATTATAGTTAAAAAGAAAAAGAAAAACATGTACCTACACTCATTAATTGATCATACCCTCTTATTGTTTGTAATTCAGATGGTACATCACTTCAATCAGTTAGGCCGTTCTTCACACTAATAATTGATACCAAATTTCTTTATTTCAATCAATCTGCACTACCATTGAATACATAAATAATTAATTAAATACCCATTAATATATTACCCTAAAAGATTATATAAAATCACAATTACTTGATTTGTTAAAAGGACTCATAAAGAGGCAAAGTGCATATATAGTTATACACATGAATCAAAAAAAAATTACATTATGCATTTAATTGTATGAATACAATCCAACGATTGAGTTGTTATAACATCAACTATTGAATTATTAGATGAATTAGATTTATCGACAGTTATTTAATTAGTATCTTATAAGCTTTGTCCACATTTTAAAAATTTATGAACGATCCTTAAAAGATAATTTATGAATGTTAATATACCAGTAAGTTAGCTAAATGAACAAATCAAAATTAGGGTCGGCAATAATTATACTAATAACGGGAAAGGGGGCATGGTGAGTAGTTATCAACTATCAAATTATTAGATTCATCGGATTCATCGAGGGTTATTGAATTAGTGTCTCATAAACTTTGTCCACATTTTAAAAATTTATGAACGATCCTTAAAAGATAATTTATGGACGATCTTTAAAAGATAATTTACGAACATTACGGTACAGGTAAGTTAGCTAAATGAACAAATCAAAATTAGGGTTGGCAATAATTATACTAATAACGGGAAAGGGGGTTATGGTGAGTTGTCATCAACTATCGAATTATTAGATTCATCAGATTCATCTACGATTATTTAATTAGTGTCTCATAAGCTTTGTCCACATTTTAAAAATTTATGAACGATCCTTAAAAGATAATTTATGAAACGTTACGGTACCAATAAGTTAGCTAAATGAACAAATCAAAATTAGGGTTGGCAATAATTATACTAATAACAAGAAAGGGGGGTATGGTGAGTGGTCATCAACTATCGAATTATTAGATTCACCATATTTATCGACGGTTATTTAATTAGTGTCTCATAAACTTTGTCCACATTTTAAAAATTTATGAACGATCCTTAAAAGATAATTTACGAACGTTACGGTACCAGTAAGTTAGCTAAATGAACAAATCAAAATTAGAGTTGGCAATAATTATACTAATAACGGGAAAGGGGGCTATGGTGAGTTGTCATCAACTATCGAATTATTAGATTCATCAGATTCATCTACGATTATTTAATTAGTGTCTCATAAGCTTTGTCCACATTTTAAAAATTTATGAACGATCCTTAAAAGATAATTTATGAAACGTTACGGTACCAATAAGTTAGTTAAATGAACAAATCAAAATTAGGGTTGGCAATAATTATACTAATAACGAGAAAGGGGGGTATGGTGAGTGGTCATCAACTATCGAATTATTAGATTCACCATATTCATCGACGGTTATTTAATTAGTGTCTCATAAACTTTGTCCACATTTTAAAAATTTATGAACGATCCTTAAAAGATAATTTACGAACGTTACGGTACCAGTAAGTTAGCTAAATGAACAAATCAAAATTAGAGTTGGCAATAATTATACTAATAATGGGAAAGGGGGATGTGGTGAGTGGTCATCAACTATCCAAATATTAGATTCATCAGATTTATTGACGGTTATTTAATTAGTGTCTCATAAGCTTTGTCCACATTTTAAAAATTTATGAACTATCCTTAAAAGATAATTTATGAACGTTACGATACCAATAAATTAGCTAAATGAACAAATCAAAATTAGGGTTGTAAATAATTATACTAATAACGAAAAAGGGGGATGTGGTGAGTGGTCATCAACTATCGAATTATTAGATTAATCATATTCATCATATTCATCAACAGTTATTTAATTAGTGTCTCATAAACTTTGTCCACATTTTAAAAATTTATGAACGATCCTTAAAAGATAATTTACGAACGTTACGGTACCAGTAAGTTAGCTAAATGAACAAATCAAAATTAGGGTTAGCAATAATTATACTAATAATGGGAAAGGGGGATGTGGTGAGTGGTCATCAACTATCGAATTATTAGATTCATCAGATTCACATAAGCTTTGTCCACATTTTAAAAATTTATGAACGATCCTTAAAAGACAATTTATGGACGATCCTTAAAAAGATAATTTATGAACGTTACGGTACCAGTAAGTTAGCTAAATGAACAAATCAAAATTAGGGTTGGCAATAATTATACTAATAACGGGAAAGGGGGCTGTGGTGAGTGGTCATCAACTATCGAATTATTAGATTTATCAGATTCATCGACGATTATTTAATTAGTGTCTCATAAGCTTTGTCCACATTTTAAAAATTTATAAACGATCCTTAAAAGATAATTTATGAACGATCATTAAAAAGATAATTTATGAATGTTACGGTACCAATAAGTTAGCTAAATGAACAAATCAAAATTAGGGTTGACAATAATTATACTAATAACGGGAAAGGGGGGTGTGGTGAGTGGTCATCAACTATCGAATTATTAGATTCATCAGATTCATCGACGGTTATTTAATTAGTGTCTCATAAACTTTGTCCTCATTTTAAAAATTTATGAACGATCCTTAAAAGATAATTTATGAACGATTCTTAAAAAGATAATTTATGAACGTTACGATACCAGTAAGTTAACTAAATGAACAAATCAAAATTAAGGTTGGCAATAGGGGGGCCAACAAGGCAACACGTGCATGTCATGTGCTTTGGTATACTATATATTGAACAAGATTTGTTGGGGTTATCCTAATTAGAGAATAACAAAATGTAATCTTAATCTTAATATATATATATATTAAATACAACCTTCTAGGTTTGAATAATTGAATTTAGATAAAACACCCTTATTGTATACGGAAAACATCTTCTAGTTTCAAAATGTAGTTCAAATACCCCTTGATTATGTAAATTTGAAACTAGATAATTGTTTTTTTTTTTTTTTTAAAGACCAATCAAATAATTTCCCAGGGGTTTTTTTGGGAATCTCTCAAAGTTCAAATAATAACAATAATAAAAAAGTAAAAAAAAAAAACTTTATTTATTTAATAACATTATAATTTAATATGGTTGGCCTTACCTACCTCTTTCGGATTTGTTGGGTGTGGCCATGGCCATTGCATGTGGGTCTCTTCAACCTTTGGCTCTTCTAGGTCTGTTTCAGTGTCAGTCTGTTTGTGTTTTTTGTTTCTGTTTCATGACCCCACTTCAACATTAAAGTTTTCCTTCACATTATTATTTTATTGCTATTTAAAATTACATTTACATCACTTTCTTTTTTTTTTCTTTTGTTTTTTTTCACAACAAAATTCAAACCACTCCTTCTTCTTCTAGAATCTATATATATTTATATAATTAATTAATATATTAGTGTTTGGAGGATTTTCTTGCAGGGTTTATGGGAAAATCACTTTAAGAAACTTTTTGAGTTAGATCTTCTAGAAGAATTGCACACACATTTCGTTATCATAATATCGTAATAGAAAAAAAAAATTATATAAAATCATGTGGTGAGAATGTGAGATGAATATATAAAACCACTATATATGTATGTATGTATATATATATATATCAGTATGTCAGTCCCGTTCTAATCAGTGCGGATTGATGTAACTACATCAGTAATAATATATGTGGACCACTGATTATGGAGAAGATTTAACAAGAACATACACTTTGAATTAAAGTTTGTAAATCTAATCTAATGATTCACATTTAACACATCAATAAAGTTATATTATTACGCACTGACTTGAACATTTTTATATACGTATATATATAATTTAAATTTAAATTTAAAATACTATTATTGTTGCAGAGCTCAATTATTGAATACCTACTCTGAATAAGACTTTTCGCACCTAAAAAAGAACTACCGAAGATGTGTCAAAAAGAAACAAAATAAATACACGTGGTAATGTTTTTTTTTTTTTTTTTTTTTTCTGACAATATATATTAATTTGATACTAGGTATTTTTTTTTTAAACTTTCGTCATTGATAGGATTCGAATCGTTAATCTGAAAGTCATTTACCTAAACCCCAAGCTCATCCATCTACCTACTGAGCTACGCTCATGTTGGCAATACATGTGTAATGTTGGCTTCTAAGTCCTAACATATTTTTAAAATCATTGAGAATCATCTTCATTTAACCTATAATAAATAGGTCATATATATTACACATTTATACAAGGCTCGTGTTATCACTTATTAGCACCCCACCAATGTTTTCGACTCTCCGTATATAGAGTTACACTCAATAATTGTTGAATGAAAAAAGTAAAAAAGAATCCAATAAAAAGTGTGTCGAAATAACATTAGTGGGGCGACGACAACAACAGCGTGGAAAAATAGTCGCGAATTGAGACCAAACACCGAACACGCACGCGGGTCTTAAAGACTTCGAAACAACATTAGTGGGGCGACGACAACAACGTGAGAAAATAGTCGCGAATTGAAATCAAACACCAAACACACTGGCGTAAAAGAGGAAAACAAGGCATCAAATGTTTGTTGTCATGGTCAAGGATCAAAGCCAGAAACCATGCAAGTGAAGTGAGTGATTTTCTGAAACTGAATAAGAAACTATAAAGATAATGTCTATATAACTTATACCTACCTTATCCAAAAATGACTCGATGTGGACCCGGTTTCGAATTCGGGTTTACTAAACGGGGTTCAAGAGATTTTCGGATTATCAAAAAAAAAAAAAAAAAAAAAAAAGACGGCCCCCACTTATTAATTCCCAGAATTTTATAGACAGAATGATTTTACTTCAAAAATGGGAAAGAGTGAGTTGTTTTTTCAATCTTCCAACTAGCTGCTTCCAGGGATATTATTGAGGCATGTAAGCTGTTTTATGATTTAAGAAGAAATGAGAACTACTAAGTACTTTTAGGTGGGGAATACAGGCTAAATTTCACTTATCGGTAGCAAATATATCAAGTAAATCTTGTTCACTTCATCCTTTTGCGAATTTCATAGAAGTAGCTTAGGATCACCACTGCAGCGGTAACTGCAACGCCAACGGCACCTTGAGCTATTATGGTGCTGTCCTTTACTGTCCTTTTGGATCCGCTAGGAGAAAACCCTAGTTCTGAAAGTTTCTTGTGTGATATTGCGTAATCTTTAAAGAATGCATCCTCATCCTGCCATAAATTGGGAAGGTAAAAATAAAAAAAAATAAAAAAAAATAAAAAAAAATATCAAATACCGAACTAATTTGAGGGGAAGATTATTTAAGGAAGTTTGGTAATGAATCAACCGAAGAGTCAACCAAACAAGTTCGATCCAATTAGAAATGAAACTTTCAACCAAACAAGTCCAATCTAAATAACTACGAAACGTTCTGGAGTTGGGTAATAGTTAGGCTTTTGTCTAAGAAACAATTTCATTCTCATACATCATGTCAACCTAGGTGCTATTTGTTGTACAGTATCTGGCATTCGAGTTAGTTCAAACAGATATAGTATAACACATAAACAGGGGCGGAGCTACATGCAAATTAGGCAGGGCTGAAGCCCAGGCTGCTTTTTTTCCAAATTTTTTTTTATTAACAATTAAAATTTTATTTTGTAAAAACAATTAAAAAACTGTTACAATGTTCCTTATTTTAAATCTTTTTTAGATTAAACTTGTTATGTTTTCCATATCAAGTGTATATTTTTCAATTAATAAAATTTGAATATACCATAGAGTATTGCTTTAAAAAATTATATTTAATTTAGCACACCCTTAGATTAAGTCCTGGATTCGCCCCTGCACATAATTACCAATGAAACCAATCCAAAATGTAATTACCACACGAAAACTTGCTACTTAAAGAAAAACAGAGAAATATTCTAAAACGTAAACAAAACATAACAAAAATGAAAGAAATGGTTTGCCAGGTTTCAGGTTTCAGGTTGGTAAAATCTAGGTATGTATAGAGGTTGAACTCAGGTTAGATGATCTATTTAATTAATAGCTTGACAAAAACGGGTAGGCATGTCAGTGTGTGTCTCTCGGATTCTTCCAACTCTATGGGTGCATCAATAGGCCTTGTTCTTAACATGCAGAAGCTAAACTTAGTTCTATGTTAGAGTGGGGTTACCAATAACAAAAACCTATATTGCATCAGTGACGTTGCACATATGCAGCATAAAAAAACATCGAAGGTGGCAACGAGATCATTTGATTGAGATAAGCAGATAATACCTTTGCATACAACTCAACATAGCGACGGAACTCAGGATCATCCAATAAAGCCTTGTCGGTTGGAAGTTGTAATAACCCTTCTGGTTCCCCATTCAGCAGTTCCCTAGAATCAAATATAATTGTTTAAGATTAAAATCATACTCTATATAGCCCAATTAAGAAAATAAAATAAAAAAGTACCAAAAAAAAAAATTGCCAAGCACAGTTTAAATCTTACACAAAGTATGAGTTATCAAATTTCAGAGGTTCCCTGGTCCAAGGGCCATCAAAACCTGATCTCTCCGGATGGGCCCTTCCCTATAGCACGACAACCAACAAAATTGAATAGTTATCCAGTATTCAAAAACCTAGAAATAGATAGAAACATGTCAAGAGAATTTCTTTTATTTGCACAAATAGGGTTGAGAGAGTTACCAGAGTATGGGCCCCTGAGAGTGCCACAATATCCTTGTCAGTTAAACCCATCCGATAAAAGATATCCCTTAGATGAGGTACCCCTACAACCCAAATTCATATATGAAAATTTGTCCCCCCATACCACATGAGCATTTAACCAATAACATGCACATAACTTCATACATTTCTCTGCATAGAAACTAAAATCACTGAACCCTAATTAAAATTAGATTTCAAAAGAATAGCTGTAGAATCTAATCTAACATGAACCTTTTAATTTTTGTTACCTCCATAAGCTCAGTTTTGGACTTTCACAATGGGTAGACCTAATATGCCATCAAAGAGCCATGCTAAGCTGACACGACATTACAAGAGCTGGCAAAGGCATAACTTATGCTAACTAATATGTCAAATGCTCTCTATTCTTCTTCATCCTTGACTTGGGAAATCCGAGCATAACACAATAATAAATTAAGATAACAGCAACAATCATCTAGGCAAATTAAGAAAATGAAAGAATTTTCAGGCGCTCATCGTCTATAAGCTGAGTGATTCATGCAGCATCAAATATATTAGATTTTCACATATTTGTCACTCATAAACAAGAATTTTAAAAATTATTTTTAGATGAATCCTTAAAAAAAAAATACCTTTTTTGGCATCCGGAAGACGCCCTTCCTTGGTAGAGATTTTCGAATCCTAAGAAAAAAAGAAAAGTAATTAACTAAACAAGTGACATACTGACATATGGTAAAAGCTATATTTTCAAATACCATGATATAATACCTTTCTACCAGGAACAAAGTCAACAGTAGGACCTCCAGTGATCTCAACTGCAACAACACCCGCAAGCTAAAAACACAAGTGATTGAATAAGTGAACTTTTCCCACAGGAAAAAGAGAAAGTCAGACAACTCTTCATATCCACAAGCCTAAAATTTATTCTTGGATATTAAGAAATAATAACTTGGATAACAACGTATTGGCATTAAGCTTAAAGGCCCAAAAACAATTTGGCAAAAGGGTCAAAGGAATTCAATCTAAGAATGATTTGGCATGTATAATGTATCTGATGCCAGCAAAAAGAAAAGTGCTTTTGAAAGTGCATTCAGCATTGTCCGTTGTCAATATCTATCGTATAATTTAGATAACTCCTCCTAAATTGAATAATATTTCAAATCATATCATTCCATATTATTCTCCACATATAAGGAAATTTCTTTAGTTGTCAAGGATTTCATCTCAAAACTCTGGGACAATGTTATAGGACCTTAACAACTAAAGTAGCTAGTATCCGCAAAAATTACCGTTCATTTTCATAAGAATAAGTTATTTTAACAAAGAAAAAACATTTTGATAACAATTAGCTGCCAAAGTTTGTGAAGAAACATATTTTAAACACATTTCAGGAATTCAGTCATCACAGAAATAGTGATACTTTTGACAAATTAAGTTTTTTAATGCCTTACTAATAGTATAACTAAGCTACCAAATTTGGGAAAATACATATGTTAAATACCTCTTATGTCACATGTCAAATATATCACCAAATATTCCAATTTTTCACCCTTCAATATTGTAAGTCCTAATCTTTCAATGTAATTATATTAATTGCGTACTACATTCACTTTGGCCTGCCTGCATAAAATCAGAGAAAGGGATATATCTAGGAGATGGCTCAAGAAAACTCCAAATGCATAACAGAGATGAATAAGAGCATCTAGTCGGCTGATACAGTGATACCTTGAAAAGCAACAATCTTTGACACTCTGACATGGATAAATAATAAATATATTAACAATCATATTAAGCAAACCATCCATCTTATTCTATGAAAGTTTGTATGAAATACGGAAAACTTCCACTTCGAAGAGCAGTGAGAGAATTCAGTTTTTTGTGTTTTTGTTTTTGTTTTTGTTTTTTGTTTTTTGTTTTTTGTTTTTTGTTTTTTTTTTTTTTTTTTTTTTTGTAATTATGCATTAAGAATGACAAAAAAGAAGACAAATGCTAGTATCAAGTTAATATATGAGAGCACTGAAAAAAATAAAAAATATAAATGAAGAGAGAAAAGGACAGTTTCTAAATGTGATACATCTAACAACTCCAAAGAAGTGCTTGGAAGGTCATTAATCAAGAAATAGACAAACAAAAAAATAACCTTCTCAACATCCTTGATTTAGCTCCATGAATGAGAGTTCTATCCAAGCTCTACCAGTTCTCTCCCCGATATGCTTCTTAATAAGCAACATGGCACCATGACTTGAAAACAAGACCACTGCTCTTACTAGTTACTATTAAAGCCCCTCAAATCACTAGTTTGTCCACCACCATTTTAGGCACAACCAACGAAACATTAAAAAGAGAAAAGAAACACCTCTCTAAATATTGAACAAGGAAGAAGGTGACTGACTATTTCTCCATCCCTCTTGCACCCATAAAAACCACGTCAAAATGAGTTGTTTTTGCTTCATGTTGGTTGTATTTCTTTCTTGATTCAACCTATTCTATATAAGTTATTGTTCATGGTTTTGTGGGAAAAAAGTAGGACAACAAAATTACGACTCACTTTACAAATGAAGTATGCAACAAACCCCAACAAAAACCTTAATAATTACAAAGGGAAGGAATTTTTCTCTATCAAAAGTACAATAATCTCCCAAGAAAATATGTCCTTGTGCTATGTACCATCTCCCTCAGCAACCCCACCTCACCCCATCCCCCTCCCCACAATCCCCAAAGAAAAAAAAAAAAGTTCTATGAAAGCAAAACTAAATAATATATGTTCATATAATAGGCATACCAACTACTTTAACTCCACACTCACCTGGTATAGGTCTGCATACGTAATCTTCGGATGTTTAGCCTTCACCTCCTCTGAAACCATTCATCAAATTTCAGACTTTCATTATCAAATATATCAAACTAGACATCGAAAGAAATTATTCACTTAAATATGACAAAATTATAGAAACAACTGATCAAATATTCGCAATGAAAATATATTACATTTATTCTAGATTGTAAAGTAAATTAACCATTTTATGATGCAACCTTTCTTGTAAGCTAATGTATTTAATTCTAAATATAAAGGTGCCTATGATGCTACTCAAATAACTTGCAACTGTGTTTGCAACTTAAGCTCATTAGAGGAAAGTTCTACATAGCCCGTGCTCATTAATAAAACAAAAGCAAGTGAACTGGTGGCATGTACTTTTGGTAAAGAAGCAACTGTCTTGTTAAGTAGCCTAACTGACCATCAATGGCATACAACAGGTACCTCACCATCCAAAATTCATAGGCTTAAACCTCACGAAGTACATGATTTGTCTAAAAGAGGGTCATAGCATCAATTTTATGCCTAAAAGTCTGATATCCATTGTAAATTCAAAACTAAAAATTCATCACTTTAGATCCAGTGCATCCCATGGACATTAACAAAGGACATAAAGCCATAAAAAGTCAAACAACTGTTTGCTAATTCAAATATATCCAATAGGACTAAATCAACTTATATTAATCAATCGTTGCAGATCTTACCAATTAGTACATAACATGATTATAATTTTAGCTTCTTCAACAGCTACACAGTTATCAAAAATTACACGCAATGTTTAAACCATCACCTCCACTAGGCAAGTAAAGCAGCACGCAAGGGTCCACACAAAAGAAATGCATAAACAACACACATAGAGATTAGACACAAACCAAATAAAAAGTTGCCTAAACGTATTATTCTGTTACTCTTCCAACTCTTTGTATTTCCAGTTTTATGGTTCCATACAGAACCGATTCTGAATTTTATTTTTTTCCTCAACTAAATAAAATCTATCCCCAAACTCCCAACAGTTAATTTAACCATTAAATACACAAATCATGAGAAATAAGTACAGTGATCCATGAAGAAATCAAATAATTCTCATAGCTCACCTATTATTCACTCCTTAATAACACCTAATTCCAATCACGATTGTTGTAAGAGAAAATCCATATCAGATACAAAAATAACCGTTTGACTAATTAACACAGAAGAAAATCCATACATGCCACAAAAATCAGCTGACTTATATAGCAATTACATTGATTCTGTATTCATATCTCAGACATGAATTTGAATCCAAACATAATATACATATAGAGATATATATATATAGAGAGATATATATATTCTTTTCAAACAAAAAACAAAAATCTCACCGCAAAAATCAAGAGCGATTTTCAAGCCATTGTTGGCGCCATGAGAAAACTCTTCTTCGTTCCTTATCGATCCGTTTGGTCCACCTGTCTTCGTGGTCACGTCATACGTCCCTGCATCATGCCACCTACAAACAAACAAACAAACAAAAAACAATGAAACAGACACGATGATTAAGCAGTAGAAGAGGAAATTGTGTGAGAAAGAGCGAGTTATGATTACGCTAAGCGGAGCATGATAGGAGCGCAATTCTTGTTAGCGATGAGAGAGCGGAGATCGCGACGGGCCTTGTCGATCTCCTTCAGGTACTCTGTATCGACGACCGGTAGCGCCATTTCTCACACCACACTGCAAACTCAACAACTCTCAAAGTCTTACCTGTGGCCGTTATAATAACTTGTAGCTGAGGAAAAAGAAATGGTCAGTGATGAAAGGCATATCGAATAAGATTAGGTGGTTGAAGTACTGAAACGAGTTATAGTTGTATGAGACTGAGCTCATACGGTCAAGATTGAGATCGCTACGTGGCTGAGATTGATTGGCACATTAATATTTATGTTGATTTAAATTATTATAATTAGATTATTTTATATTATCATGTTGTATTTCCCAATGACTTACAAACTTCATGTTGCAATCCGTATAGTTATTATCTTATATTATCTTTTTTTTTTTTTTATTTGACCTAGTGAAGTCAATAGTACACTACATGCAATATATTTACAGATCTACCCAAGATCATGCATTACCTTGCTTACATTCTTCACAAAAAGATCACGTGGCAACGTTCAATTAGAGTGTCAGTACCGAATGTATTGACCTACCTTAGGTATTAACCGATCAGTATCCAAGTACTATCTAAAAATATCTACTCCCACTATTAGAGAATAGTGTAATAATTTCCTCGTACCTTAAGGATTTAATAAGTAAAAACGGGGTTCGGAAAAATACGTGACGACTTTAGTAAAAATAAATGTTAGCATAGTTAGTCCTACATCACAGGAGAAGTTGTCTAGTATAAACCATCAAATTTCAATATGATGCACCAGAGGAAGTCATGTAATTTCAAGCCAGATTCATCTACTTAGTTTTGTGGTGTTGATAATGAACTATGAGCAAACCAAATCGAAACCTGAAACCTGAAATACAATTCCTCTAGTGGTTTTATTATTGTTACAACCATGTACAATAATAACAACAAACAATTTCATATACGAAAGGCAGTAAAAATTTTCATGTTTTGAACTGTACTTTACTCCGATAACAAATCCTGGTGGGCGAAGAAAGGAAAGAGAGATCGACCAACATGCTCTATGACGAAGTTCTCCATTGCAACTCAATCTGGATCTTTCCATTCTTTGAGTCGATAAGATGGTGCTTCTCGTTGATTCGTTTGTTGCTAATAACATCCGAAAGATTGATGTCAACGTAACCCAGTGTTTCCTGGTTTCAGAAAACAAGGTTTATTATCACGTATGGCAAAAGACAAACACAACTACTTTATGAACAAGCCAAATATATCTAAAGGTCATCATCGATCAACTACAATAGCTAGCATTCGACAATTAGTAATGTAATAGTGGCTTTCTTGTCTCATTATTTCCATGTTTAGGCAATAAAGGTTTGTTTTTGATAATAATAATAATAAAAGATCATAAGACATGGAAGTCAAATGTGAATTCAAGCCAAGGCAAATTTTTGTGATTCCACCACAATCTTTTTGGTTCAATTTTATATAATCAGCGCAACAAACAAGAGACTTTGTATTCCATAATCACCACCAGAACACATTATTCTTTTTCCAACATCACTCGTTTCCTGCAGTTCGTTTCATTAACAAGATTGAACAGAAAAGGAAAAAAGAATTAGCAATAATTACCTTTGGATGCAGCAAGCCAATTCTCGTAGAGCTGCTGCAAACTTCCACATGTAGTCTATCACGAATGGGAGGCTCCTCCAGCGTGAATGAAAACTCCTCTTCCCATCTTGGATCTCTATTCTTCTTTACATGCTGTACAACAGTGAGAAAGACCATCACTTCCATTATATGAAAAACCATTCTAAAAGGCTTCTAAAATTTTACTGTTTTTGTTACTCAATTCACTACAATTGGTCTAGCATGTTTTGAAAGTTGTAAGTCCGAGTTTTCTCTCTTCAAAATCTTAACAGAAACATGAAAAAATGTTTACAGTTTGCCAGAGCATTTAAAATATATAAAGCTTTGTTTTGCAGTGGAAGCCGAATGCTGAATGCAGAATAAAATATATTCAAATGGAAGTGTTAGTGTATACCTTAGTTTTCCTCTCCTCCCCTCTAAACAGAACTCGTACATATGGATTAGTGTGATGCTTTCCTTCAACTTCTTGAGCTTCATGGATGATAACTACCAGCACACCCCCACCAGGAGGTGTATTTTCAGGGGCTTTCGGCACTTCCTGAGACTCTTCAAAACCTTTTGGTATATCCTCATCTTTAAATGGTTTATATGTCATTTCAACTACTATCTGGCCACGTGACTTCTCATTTTGAACATCATTTTTGTCCATATTTTTGAGAAGCTCAAAAGTCATCGTTTTTGGCTCTTCAGGAGTAAGTTCTTTCAGAGGAACAACATTCATACCCATCTTGTCATGTTTGCCAACCTAACAAAAGGAGGAAAACAGCTTACACACCATGGAAATGGACCTTACAACTTCTAACCGGTGAGTTAGAATAAAATACCTGCTCCCAATCATAAACAACCATTTCTAAAGCCTGGGACTGTGGATCTTTAACAATGAAATTAAATTCCTCATTCCATTCAGGGTTCAAATTCTTGTGCTTCACAGTGGTTTTCTTGGATGGGAGTTTATCCTCGGTGAGCTTTAGTTTCACATAAGGGTCTGATGCGCCTAAAAGATCTTTCTTTTTCAGCTTCATTGCCCTCACAACCTTCACATGGAGAATTCCAACAGGTCTCCTGTAGGCTCTGTATATTGCGGTTAATTTAGTCAGCCAAAACATAAAAGTGACAATCAAAACTCCCAAGAAAATTTCCAAATTTTGCAGAAACATACTTTGCAGGGTCTAAAATTGGTACTTCAAGGCTTTTGGGCCACAGATACATATTAGCCACCTGATCCTTGATAAGTTCCTGCATATAGCACTCAAACACTTTTAAAACAATAAACCGGAGAAAAACTTGCATAAATATAACTGTACAAGATAATCATCAATCATTTTATGAGAAGAAAAGTCTGTGTCCTTCAAGAAATTAGCACAAATAAGCCAACTTTGCACGACCTTTGACCAAATCATTAAACTGACACCTCTTACAAAAACATCCACAGATAATACAAGACAAAGTGGATATTTTACATGCGTTCATCTTAAAACTATTGTTAGATGTGTGTAAACCCATCATCAGATCTCATGTTGCATGAGACAATTTTTGGACAGTACTTCTTCAGATAACTAAACAGATTGTTAGCTAATCAACAAATAGCATGCACAATATACAACCACAAATCATTCCATATAGGTTATTCTAGGTCAGCTGAGAGACCATGAATGAGATTGGCAGTTTTACAAGATGGGTAATTTAGAAAATTACAGAAAATTTTGAACCCTGTTCAAAACAGCTAGCTTATTTACTATGGTTACACCTAACTAAAAAGCAAACACAATGATGGAACATCCACCAATTTGTGGTTAACACTTACAACACCACTTTTTCTTCTAGGTAATCAGGTGACTGACACTTCAGAAATGTCATTGAAAGAGTTCAACTGAGATGCACACACAGACTAAATACAAAGATACAACAGGACCTAAACAACGTCAGTTTTGTACCTGGACGAACCTGTAGAGGCCAGGTATTGACATAAGATCACCCCCTAAGAGCTTTAGTCCAAAGTCAACATGAGGCTGCAGATGAGAAGAACAGTCAAGAACAGAATGGCACATAAAAGCAACAAATATCTTTCATTTATCAACAGTTATACATGTTGAACTTATCTCAGGCTCTCATATCTAGAGTTTGAACATCACCCCCAGCACCCCTACACTATCCAACATAGTGTTTTAAAAATTGATGTGATGAGAAAAAGGGTATTCTAGCTTGACGACAGCAGGCATATTGAATACGCAAGTGACAATTAGAATCCGAGCACCCACAACTAATATCCACTCTTCTTGGGTCAAAACAGGAATTTCACATAGAGTCTATGACATTAAAGCATGCAAAATTTTAATGTTAACTGTTATTACAAACCTTCTCCATGAGAGACACATAAATTTTGGCAAAACAAGGGAAAGTGGGAACCAAAGGTTTCAGTGTAATACGTGGTGCAGCAAACACTTGCAAATCCACCACCTGAAACATACAGACCACACAGTATTAAAGGGCAGCAATTCTTCGACTCTCTCCCTCAAACATCAATAATTTGATATTAAGGATTTTTTTTTTAGTCTATGGAACAAAATACAACCTGCACTGTTGCTTTCAACCCAAATGCTTTAACAGCAATGGTGACATTAGGATTTCCAGCCCACTTTATACAAGGTTCCATAATCAACTCCTTCTCATCAGTGACATATACTTTCATACCTGCCAAGAATAAGATTGCAAAAAGGAGAAAGAGACCAAAGTTTTGATAACACATTGTAAATTTATACATGATGAACTGATCTCAGCATATCCTACATGATTAAGAGAAAGAGATGAGAACATCAAGGTGCTTCTGAGGTACAATAACCACATGATTAATATTACGGGAAAAAAAACACACACACACACACAAAACAAAACCAATTAGGTCTAAAGCATCTCCAAGATGAACCAATGTCAAAATAGACTTCAGCAATATCTGTGACAACCTATTTAATAGATAACACGCTGCATACAACCAGGAAGGAAAACATATTCTGGAATTATGCCAAAGGAATGGATATGACAGAAACTTCTGACCAATTACTTGTGATATTTCGAAGTTTTCATTCTACTCAGTATAAAAAGGAGAAAGTTAAGTGCAACGATCAAGCCCAATAGAAAGGTTCTAGAGACAAAAAGGCTGGCAATTATATTCTCTTGTATAACCATTTTGTCATGTCAAAGATTAAATTAAATGTTATTTATCTACTTTCTTTATACTCTATACAAGTCAACTTTTATAGTGTATCTTTATTCTTTAAAAATTACAAAATATAAATGTGAACTCGCATGAAGGCATCCTCCAAGTATAATCCTACAGGTGCAGACGTATGAATAAGCATAAATCAAAATTTTGATTTCCTTTTACAATTTTCTTAATACAAAAAGCAAGGAACACCCATAAACAGATTGCGGAAAATATAAAAATTTATAAATAAGGTATATGAGAGGTATACTCACCATGAAATGTTGGTGGTAGAGACCCTAATGTCAGTGTTTCAAATTCAACTGAATCTATTTTATATTTAGGAATTTGTTCTGCAATTATAGGAGTTGCAATATTCTTTGCAGTCTTGCAGATAGCCTATGACAGGAAAAAGAACAGTCAAACACAGTCAAACACAGTCAACATGAGCAGGAAGGAAGAAGCAATAGCTGATAATAGATAATGCATAAATAGACAGAAAAATCAAACCTTGTCAAGATAAGGCCACATATTTTGGATGAGCTTATTCAGCCAATCGATCTAAAAAAAGGGAAACCAGAATAAAATTATCAAAACAAAATGCAATACCCGGGACATAAAATAACATAGAAAGAAGTCCCAGATGGTAATTACATACTCGGTCATAGTCTGGACTTTTCACCCAAGGAGGTATCTCCGGCAGCATCCTCTGCAAAGAATCTGTATCTTGTTCAACCAACGGACGAATCTCAGGATCCTGATCAAACAAACAGGCAAGTAAATAAACCTCACCGGACACAGATGAGAATGCCAGTAGCTCAAAATTATTACAACCCTAAAATTCACACCATCTTCTTCCTTTCTACAATAACATATAAACTCATAGCATTAGAGAAAAATGGGCTTTCGAAAACTAGCATAGTTTCTGGTTTCAACCTACTCTACTCTACATCTTATCATAGTTTGCACCCAAAAAGACATCTACAGACTTCAGTCTACTACCACCAAGCTTCTCTACTTGCATCCAGAAGTTCGAAATCGAGCCTAAACTGAGCAACAGAAACAACTTTCCTAAAATTATAAGAATTTGCACCTTGAATTCCCATATAATTCCAAAATCAACTTTTTACTAGTCGAACTTCCCGTAAAAGAAGTCTGCTACTGCTTGCATCGTAATTATGCATCATTTTTAGTGTTTTTCATCAAATGTTTACAAATGTTGGTTATTTGTTTTCACCAGATCCAGATTAATGTGGTCATTAAAAGAACAAATAACTGAGTCCACTAATCGGCAATTCACTTTTACTTAATCAAACAAACACTTAACACGGACATATGAATAAATCTCTAAAGAAGCCTTAAAAGAATCTCAAAACAAAACAGCAATCACTCAAGAAACATAAAATGCACATATATCAGTTATCACAGTAGATAAAAATTTGCTCAAAAATCAAAAGAAGAAGTGATTCAACAACTTAATTTTTACCTTGACATCGCAAGGTTGAAAGTAGATGAAAAGGAAGTAACCAATCACGAGTCCCGCCGAAATCCCGACGCCGAATCCGCATAAACCTAAGATTGTACTGAACACTCCCATCTTTCTCTCTCGATATTTTTTTTTTTTCTCTCTGCTGATTTTCTTGGTAATCAAGCAGCTTCCTCACTCGAAAAAGGAACAAATTTTAAAATAAAAAATGTTGCTCGTTCGGCAACCGAATGATTTTTTTTTTTTTTTTTTTTTATCGGACAATTAAATGTATTAAATGAACATTATCTGGAGAGATTGATGTGAAGATATCAAATGACGGATTTGACCTCTACCGACGTCCGGGAGAGACACCAAAGAGAAAAATCAGCGTGGAACCACTGAAGCGGAGGAGAGGTTTTTTGATGCTCCTTACGAATTATATAACGCCACGTGGAATATAGATATTTTATTGGATTTTTTCTGACGTGGCGTGATTTTATTGGAGGGAGTTGTATGTACTTTGATGTGTCTAAGATTTTCTCTCGGCGTTGAAATTGAGGGGCAGAGCTGACTGACAGACAAAGCAAAGTTTGATGCTCAGAAGAATACAAAACGGTGCGTTTTTTGGAAGGTTTTTGCGACGCTTTACGCGAACATGACACGCTATTTTTTTGGATTTTTTTACTGTTTGGGCCCACTACCCGGTATGGACCCACCGGAGCTTTATATTATTTGTTTGAGTTGGGGACCCCTGTATGATGATGAATCGATGATTCAAACAATGCCAGCAAAGTCGGATGATGAAATGGGTTTGGTCCGATAATAAACGTCACACCTGCACCACGAGGTTACAGGTTTGAGTTATTTTAAACTAAATTATAAATTCGGTTCAGTGATAAATCCTCAAATCTGCACACTATAAGGTTGTGAGTTTGTTTCATCTTCTCCTAAAAAATCTCGAATTTATAAAATAATGCAATATAATAATTTTAAAAAATTTAAAAAAAAAATGAAGAAGCGTGCCACGTGTCCAAGCATAGGTGGAATCAATGTGATAAAAGATAGTAATGTTAGCATCCCAACGTTGAATTCGTGATGTGAGGGTTTCATTCAACCGACCTGTAACAATTGCCAATTAATGTGATTTTGTAGTTGAATGAAAGTGTCACATGAACTTTTAATTAAGTTAAATGTACACTTCTCTATGGGGGTCAAAAGGATGAGGTTTGATAGATATTTGTACATATATTGCAGCTGTAGTGGTCGATAAAGGTAGATCATACATGACTCATTGTTTAGAGATAAATGTAGGAGCATCTATTTCGAAAGTAAGAAACCCCTTCATGAATTAGAAACCTGAATAAACTTATTTCAAAAATGGTCAATTATGTTAGTACAAGTTAGGATAAATTGGAATTTATCATTTAAGTTAAGATATTAACATTACTTGTGTCAATATTACCCATTGGAGTTAATGAAGGGAATTATATATGCATGGGTATTATGGTCTTTTGATCACAATAAAAGTGATCTTCTAAGCTTCAATCACTTTTAGTTAAAAATGACAATAATTACATCCACTTTTAGTATCTGTTTGAAAGAGTTTCTCAACTAGCTAAACGAACATTTTTAATTAAAATAACTCTTTTCAATTTATTATTATTATTTTATTTTTTATTTTTTTTTTGTCGTTCGGTTGTCACACGGTAGAGCTTTTAGATGATTAAAAAAAATTGTTTTACATCTACTTTGAGGAGCTTAAATTTTAGGTTTTTTCAAGTAGATTTTTTTGAGTTTTTTTAATAATATTAAAATGTCTAATATAACCTTATCATTTACATTAATTTTTGAATATTTTGGTAATCATACCATCTAAAAAAACTCTTTATAATTGACAATCAAACCACCAACAACTTCATATTAAAAACTCTATTTGTAGAATGTCTACTTTAAAATATCTACTTCTAAAATATTTACTTAAAGAAGCTCTTCCAAACGGAGCAAAATGGTTGGGTATTTCTTCTTCACTTTTCTACTAGATTTGAATCCTACATTTGCCGGTTAATTTGCAATGTGTGGGAAGATCTCTCATGTAATGATAGTTGAATTTCGGATCGTGTTTATAGTGATTATCTTGTAGCAGATCTCTGACTTGATTAATGTCATATTTTAAAAACATATATATATATATATGGGGTAAGAATCTCTCCACAAGGTATATAGTGTTCAAAGTGTAAATATTCTACAAAAATTTATATAAACAATGTGAGCTATTTGATAACGACTTGATTTGCATATAAATTGATACAATTAAGCAAATAGATTACAAATTTTCAAGGGTCTATATCTAATTTTTTAAGTGAAGACAATTCGTTCGATGTGGGATTACGTGCATACCTCGTAAATCGTGCCACTATTTAAATAAGAGACGGTTATGCTCATGCTCATGCCATGCATCTGACAATCTAAATAATAAAATGTAACTATTTATAAATTATAAAGGATGGTACTATATTGATTTTAAATTATAATATGAAATCTATATTTTAATTTGCAATAATTAATTTGTTCTTTATAATAAAATTTGATTCCAAAACCAAATCATAGGTTTATATCCATGTCAAATGCTACTAACAAGGGGTTGAATGGCTACTTAACCAATATAGGGAGGTTTTCTCATATATATATATATATATATATAGTCTTTCTATTATCGGTTCGAACTGATATAAAATATGTTTGTTCCTTGCATATGAGACTTTTGATTTTAAAGATGCTTTGACAAGTGTATGCAACCAAATTAAAAACATTTAAATCAAATGGCCTACATGTAATGATTTTATATCAATTCGAATCGACAATATAAAAATTGTATATATAATGCGAAGAGGAAGTATACAAATATATAATTACCAAACTATGAGTGGACGTACAAAATTTATTTGCTTCTACTTCAACTGTAATATTACCTCCCATTATATAAATATATCTGTTTAGACCGTACATGTATTGTTTAATCTTGACAATTATATTATAATAGTTATTTTAATTCTTCAAAACAAAAATTCATTTTCAAAAGTGCAAAGGTCAACATTTTGTTTGAGAGTTTATAAGTCCTACAAGTAATGTAACTACTAAGGTTTAGTTTGACATTGTTCTATTGTGGGGGGAATTGCTTTTGTTTCTGCTACGGGAAGAATTATTTTTGGTTTTGCTTTGAAAAGATTCAATTGAATGTTTGGTAAACTAATTTTTAAAAGTGTTGTGAGAACCAAAAGTAATTTCAATGTGTTTGACAAACTGTAAGTAAAAAGTGATTGGCTATGTAAAATTACTATAAATGACATAAATGAATATAGAAGATGTTTTGAAAATAAATAATTTGTTTTATATTTATGTGACCATAAACATGTTATAAAATAAATAATTTATTTTATTTTTGTGTGACCATAAATATGTTATAAAATAAATAAATAAATAATTTATTTTATTTTTGTGTGACCATAACACATTATTACTTTTTTTTGTTATCTATTGTCATATATATTGCGTATATATCGACAATCTATTGTATTTTCATTACTGCTTCCTCAGTTTTATAAAAGTTACAAAAAATGGCTTCTCAAAATTGTTATTAGATAAGCCAAAAGTGACCAAAAGCACTTCCTTGACAAAAACACTTCCTTGAAATTTTACCAAATACCTTAGGTCCAGTTCGGAATCACTTTTGGCCTCAAAAGTAGTTTAGGAAGCATTTCCAAATTGGTCCAAAAAATGCTTTTATTACAAATTTACTTTCTAAATATATTTTTTTCTAAGTTTATATTTCTCTCATTTTGCAAATATTGAACCACTAAAATTTAACAATTGATGTGTATTGTGTTTGTACATAAGGAGTTTGAATCCTCAATTGATTTAGTTTTTCTCAACTGTTATAAAATAGTATATAAGTTTAAACAAAACACTTGTTTGCAGTAAGTGAGGAAAAAAAAAAAAAAAACCTTGACCATATAGTGTTTGTTATGCCCAAGTGTCACTAGATTAAGGAAAAGTTAGATTAATAGAAATTTTGAATTTTGAATTCACATTATAGAGTATTTGTTATGCCCAAGTGCCACTTACACCTTGCATATTGACCTGTTTTATGAGTTGTGATTGTGACTCACTTCTAATTCTAACTTTCCTCACTAACGGGGAATATGAATTTGGCTTTTTGATATGCTAGGGGAATAACTAAACTTTTTTGTTAGTGAATCATTTGATTGTAACTTATACAATCTAGACAGGTCTAAAAATAATCCTAACTCATGATTCGGCAAGAGCCAACCAATATTTTCAGATTTACTTAGTTTATATGACAACATGACTTGTATCGATAAATAATTAAACTTATCTAATCTCATATCAGCCAATATAGTACAATATTTCTTACATCGTATTTGATAATCAATATTTAAGGCGAACTGTTAGATTGCATAATACATATAATTGTCAAAATATTGTTTTAATCGAATCTTACAATTCAATCAAGTCAAATTCTAAGTACAAAACATTATCATTCCGAATAATTGTTCAAAATAGATGTATCTTCCTTTAGGTCTCAAAAATTTGTTGAGAAAGTAGTTCTTGCAACTACTATGAATATTATTAATTTAATATTTTGACAACTTAATCGCATCTTATGTTTTGAGATCAGAACATATTGCACGAGTAGTCAAGTCATTTTCAATATGTATAACCAAAAAAAGGAGAAAGAAAATAAGAAAGAATATGAAAGCTTTTGTACATGGCTGGACAAAATATATATAAAAATGATAATTAATCTAAAATAGAAACTCAATGCTATGATTTTGAAATTATTCAAATACTTCTTTTGAAAAAATATTGAAAACCTTTGTTATTGTAAATTTGGGAGTTAGAGAAACGAGAACATGATTCCAACGTGTAATTTTATTAATATTAGTGTATGATATTACTAGGTTATTTTAACTTTCATCACAAAAGTTTTATGATATTTACCAGAAATCTAATAAAATCCCCCAGTGGCTGATTTTGTGGTTCAAGAACAATCTGCACCAGTTGATCATAATGCTCTATTCAATGAATATTGTGCAGAGATGCAAGCAGAATATGCGGTCGGGCAAGGTGCTTTTCAAAATCCAATGACTCAAGAATAATCTGCTCTAAATGATCATAATGCTCTATTCAACGAATATTATGTAGAGATGCAAGCATCAAATGCAGAACCAGCAGATCCAAAACTACCTCCAAATGTTGTGGCTCAAAAATAGTCTGTTTCAGAACCAGTAGCTGCTTTTGTGATTGATTTTATGATGGAAGTGGTCTCAAGCCAGGTGAAATTCGTGTCTCGGGTGTTTGAATTCTTTCCCGTTGGAAAAGATGAGAATATTTTAACCTTTCAATAATTTTAACAAGAAGCTATACAATCAGTGAACAATGTACAACAAGCTGTCTGATCGTTGTGAGCTCTTTGATCTCTCCGATTTCCAGTGGGGCAGCAGCATGAGCTCTTTCTCGTGCAGCAGCAGACTTCTGTCGGGGACAATAGGGTCAAATGGAAGCCTACAGACCCATTGCTTGAAAAGCTGAACCAAATATTTGAAGAACGTGGATAAACAAATCCTAGGAAAGTAAGGATTACTGAGTATGTTAGTGGATTGTCTGAATTTGGCCAATTTTCTCTTGTAAATTTGATTAACTGGTTCGAAAATAAAGTATATCGAGCAAAGAAGCAAAGAAAAATGCAGCAGCAATACGAGAAAGATCGGACAACAAACTGTCCGATCGTTGGGAGCTCTTTGATCTCTTCGATTTCCAGTGGGGCAGCAGCATGAGCTTTTTCTCGTGCAACAAAAGGCATCTGTTGGGGACAATAGGGTCAAATGGAAGCCTACAAACTTATTGCTTGAAAGGCTGAACTATATATTTGAAGAACATAGACAAACAAATCCTGGGAAAGCAAGGATTACAGAGTATGCTAGTAGATTGTCTGAATTTGGCCAATTTTCTCTTATAAATTTGATTAACTGGTTCGAAAATAAAGTATATCGAGCAAATAAGCAAAGAATGATGCGGCAGCAGTAGGTGAATCCAGCACTCAACTGGTAGCAACAAGAGAATCCAATATGCAACCATAGACTCTTGCTGCATCCGTCGGGGACAATAGGGTCAAATGGAATCCTACAGACTCATTGCTTGAAAGGCTTAACTAAATATCTGAAGAACATGGACAAACAAATATTAGGAAAGTAAGGATTACAGAGTATGCTAGTTGATTGTCTGAATTTGGCCAATTTTCTCTTGTAAACTTGATTAACTGGTTCGAAAATATAGCATATCAAGCAAAGAAAGCAAATAAAGATGCAGCAACAGCAGGAGAATCCAGCATTCAAGCGCCAACAATAAGAGAATCCAATATGCAACCAAAGACTTCCAACTACATGCCTTTTCATAGTCATGCACTCTACCTACTATCAAGATTCCCATTTCATTATATAACTAGTAATGTTGAAGATATTTTCACATTTGTGGTACTCAAAGTTTGTTTTTGAAGTGTTTGAACTTCAAACATTGCTCATGATAAAGCTTTTGTGAAGATTGATTTAAAAATGCATAAAGAAAGAGTGTTTCACGTAATGAATATACATATGGACAGAATCATATGCTAGCTTAAGTACATTTACCATAAATCTCAATCGTCAGGAAACTTCATTTGTTTTGTCAAATTAAACCAATTTGCATACCGTTAAGTAAAACATAGAAAATATGATATATTTTTTGTAAAGAAAATAACATAGAAATCAATACATAATACGAGACTTTACGGTCACAACAATAAATTTCGTGTTTATTGTTAAACAAGTCTTTTTTTTTTTTCGATGAAAGTTGATGTGGTTTAGTGGTGTTGGCGGTGATTTCTTGTAGGTAGAAAGTTGACCGGTCAACAAGCTAATATGTATGGACTGTCATGCAAACAAAGAGAAGGAAAACGGTAAAAATAAATAACACATTAATTTATGTGGTAAAACCCCAAAGATAGGGAAACATCCACGGTTGCCGGTGACGGTGGGTAAGAAATTTCACCATGAAATACTAGGTTTACACACTCTGCTCTCTATCTCCCTTATAAGCGTAAATTGCTAATGATTTGTTATAATAAATATATGGCTATATTTATATGGTTCGACTTAGGGTTGCCCTAGTTTTTGGCGTAGTAGTAATGAATTCATTAATTAGAATCTTGCTGAGATTTCGATAGGGTAGACCGATTACGACTCTTTCCTGATTGGCATTGATCGCCTTGATTTGTTGCTTGATTAGAACTCTAGTATCTTTGAGGAAGATATATCTGTTTCCTTGTTGTAGTGTGATCCTCAGTTCCCATGTTTGAATAGATCTCTTAGCCTTTCCTGCCGTGCCTTAGCAAAATTGGAAGCTTTATTATTTGGGCTAGAAGATCTTGTCAAGTAGGGATCTTCAGTGAGTAGAATCCTTGCCCATTTGGACTTCTTGCCTGAACGGGCTTACTTGGAGTGTAAGAATCTGACTTCTCCATTAACGGATCTTGTGATGTGGCTAGCTTTGATGACGTGTCCCGGGTTGTGGATCACTAGTTGACTTTTGCTAACCTGTAATGATCGTTTTTTTTTTCTCGATATTTTAGCTCTTTTAGATGACACTTTACTCGACCAAAATTCACATAAGACAAGCACTAAACTTTTTATAGTCACATCAATAATATCAGGAATTCCAATAATGTCCTCACTCTGGACTTATAAAATTATAATATATATATATATATATATAAAATTTCCTTTATCACCTAAATCAATTACCATATTAATATTTACCATTTTTTTGTTGATATATATATATATATATATATAAACTTTCTAATGCGGGATCCCACATGAATTTTTCGTACGGTTGGAATGAGTGAAACCGTACGGATTTTTGCTACGGGATTCTGTACTTGATAATTTATATATATAAGTAAAAGAATCTATTTTCATGAATAAATATGTAGTCCACTAAAGAAACGGATCGTGTCTTATTACTACATGAAAGCCCAGATCGAGCCCAGTCCAGTCTCATGGGCTAAGAATTTTTATTTATTTATTGTGATCAATCTTTTAAAAGTTTCCATAAAGCAAATTGATGGATTAATTAGCTTAATGCTTGTGACTTAAACACAATCATTGCAAATTAAACGCAACAACCAAAACGTAATTATATTAGAGAGTAGGTTGATTATACCCTAGATTAGAGAGGCACTATGAATAACTTAATGAAAAGTATTCCAACTATTCACACCTCTAACTTGAAAAACAAGAATCAAGTTTTTATTTTTTATTTTTAAAATCGATCACCAATTGGATCAAGACTTTGTCAACACTCAACGACATTAATCACTACAAGCATGATTCAAATGAAAATGTGAAAGATGAAGTACGTAAATACTTATTTATTAACGATGAACTTTTAAATAAAAAATGCACTCTAATCAAAAAAAGAGATTGATAGTGTTTTAATTATGACTCGAAAGAAAACATAAAAGATAAAGTACGTAAAAACCTATTTATTAAAAATAAATATTCAAATGAAAAATATACTAAAATAAGAGATCAATGACTTTTTAAATTGATTTAAAGGGTAGGTTGATTAACCCCTAATTTAGAGAGGTACTATAAATATCTCAATGAAATACATTTTAACTATTCAAACTTTTAGCAATAAGTATAGAGTGTTTGAAATTGATCACGGAGTGAACCAAGTGTTGGTTAGATTAATCGCTATAGACATAATTCACAATTAGGAGTTAGATATTTATCTAATCACAAATAACATATTTTGCAAATCGTGACATACAACCGAACAAAGCAAATTATAAATTAATTAAAGAGAATAATTAAAAGGTTTAATTAGGTTAAATAAATAATTAAAAAAAGTGGTGAGTTAAGTCTCGAGACTAGAGAGAGAGTTTTTGGCACCTCAGCAGCCGATAGCGGAGAGATAGAGAGAGAGTCGAGAGAGAAATATTCACCGCCATGCAACCTCACCTTTGCTTTTATATTATTATTCCCTCAGTTAATTAATTAATTAATTATTATTTCATCATCCTCTTAATTTCTTCTCTTCCAAACAATTAATTAATAAAAACAATTATAAAAATCAGTCAAAATATCAATTTTTATTCCTCTTCTCTCTCTCACTCTCTCTATTTCTCTCTTTTTAGGGTTTCTCTGTTTTTTGTCTCTCACACACATACCTGACACCTCTCTCTACCTCTCTCTGTTGCTGGTCGATGTTTCGATTGAGAATTGGAATTGAAACTGTTTCGTGAATTGGGGACGGATTTGGTTTGATTTTCTCGGTTGTTTTTGTTGTGTGTGTGAATCTAGGGTTTTGATTGATCGGTTGCGGTGAGATGCAGGTGAGAACCGGATCGGGAGTTGTCTGATCTCGCTTCGCTCGGTTGATCGAGCGAGCGAAACCGTTCCGATTTTGGAGTGGTTTTTGTATGGAAACTCGGAGCCGGAAGCGGGCGGAGGCCTCCTCAACTGCCCCTTCGACGACCACGATTTCTTCTTCTTCGTCTGGTCCCACCACTCGTTCTCACTCCGCCGCCGCCAATAAACGTCCTCGTCTCTCCTCCGCCACTTCCGCCGCCGCAGCCGTAACCTCTTCCTCAACCGCCACGCGCTCCCGTAACACACGCGCCGCCGCCTCCGCAGCAGCTGCGTTAGCTATGGACCCAGCCTCAGAATCATCTGGCTCGCGCCACTCCCGACGTGGGAAAGCTGCGGCGAACGCCGCTGCAGCTGAAGGTGGTTCAGCCGATAAGGGAAAAGAGAAGGAGAACAACAGCAGCAACAACAATAACGCGACTGACATGGGCAGTACTGGTAGAGCTCTAGGTTTGAACATGGACGCTGCCATGGACGATGATGACAATGACAGCGAAGGTGGAGTGGGTATCTTGCACCACAACCTGACGTCAGCCAGCAGCGCCTTGCAAGGGCTGCTGAGGAAGCTTGGCGCTGGACTGGATGATCTCCTGCCGTCCTCCGCGATGGGGTCCGCATCCTCGTCACACCAGAGCGGGAGGCTGAAGAAGATTCTGTCTGGCCTGAGGGCTGATGGTGAGGAAGGCAAACAAGTGGAGGCGCTGACGCAGCTCTGTGAGATGCTTTCGATTGGGACTGAGGAGAGTCTGAGCACTTTCTCGGTGGACTCGTTCGTTCCCGTGCTGGTCGGGTTATTGAATCACGAGAGCAATCCCGATATCATGTTGCTCGCGGCTAGGGCACTGACGCATTTGTGTGATGTGTTACCATCTTCGTGTGCTGCTGTTGTGCATTATGGTGCTGTTACATGTTTTGTTGCAAGGTTACTCACAATTGAGTACATGGACTTGGCTGAGCAGGTTGGTTCCTCTCTATGCTTTAAAATGAAAATTGAAAAGTATAAGTTGACAGTAGAACTAATATGCTAGTGTTATAGAGCTGGTACTGGTAGGTATACTGCTTTTGTCAAATGAAGATGTAGCTGCGTTATTGCATTATTTAAAAGTTTGATTATTACAATATGGACTGAACTCTTTTATGATAACAAATGTCGATGGTGCCAATATGCCATTCTTTCACCTTTTCCCATTAGCATGCAGTGTACTGTAATCTTTTGTTATAATTTTCTTATTATTTTTACAAAAATCAAAGTTGCCATAACTTATAATACTTATAGAGCATATTGGTCATAGTTGGGTACTTATTTACGGTGGGTATGGTATGGTGTCTGCAGTCCCTGCAAGCTTTAAAGAAGATATCTCAAGAACATCCCACTGCATGTCTGCGAGCAGGTGCTCTAATGGCAGTTCTTTCATATCTGGATTTCTTCTCCACAGGAGTTCAGGTAACTAATTTGGTGCTATCTTGGGTTTTTCATATTTGTTAAAGAAATCCCTTTTTTCTGTCATTGATACATAGTACTTACATTTACGCTATGTTTCAGCGAGTAGCACTATCGACTGCTGCAAATATGTGCAAGAAACTCCCTTCAGACGCAGCTGACTATGTGATGGAAGCTGTTCCTCTGCTGACAAATCTTCTTCAGTATCACGATTCTAAGGTAAAGTCATGGATCTGCAGTTTCATGATTGAAGGCAGCAATATCCTATTCCTATCTGGGCTTCTGTTTCATTGTCATCTCATCATTTGTGATACTTGTGGTTATAGGTGTTGGAACACGCATCTGTTTGTTTGACTCGAATTGCTGAAGCTTTCGCGTCATCTCCAGATAAATTAGACGAACTTTGCAATCATGGACTGGTTACACAAGCTGCCTCTCTCATATCTACTAGTAATTCTGGAGGTGGACAGGCATCTCTCAGCACACCAAACTATACGGTAAATTCAATTTTCTGCTGTTACTTTTTTGGTTTTTGTTATATATGCGAAGGATGCGTTTCTGATTTTATGGAATGCAGGGTTTAATCCGTTTGCTTTCCACTTGTGCAAGTGGATCCCCTCTTTGTGCCAAAACCTTGCTTCTCCTTGGGATCAGTGGCATTCTTAAAGATATATTGTCAGGGTCTGGTGTTTCTGCGAACACGTCTGTACCGGCAGCTTTGAGCAGACCAGCTGAGCAGGTACCTTTTGCTTCTTACGATAGGTTTCTTCCCTGATTGAACAGGGCAGCATGTTGATTGCTGTCATATTAGATGCAGGTATAATAAGTTTTAAGTTTTTGTCCATGATATACATTACATTGAACTTACTGGAAGTTATGGAAAACATCATTTATTCATTCATTTATTTTTGCTTATGTATTGTTTTGTTATAAGGTTCTATTGTTTTTTGCATCTAACTGGAATGTTCAAAGTTCAAGATGTTTGGCTCCTTAAATCTAAATTGAAGCTTATCCTGCCAATCCATGGATTTTTCTTTTATATATTTCAATTTCTTGTGGTCACATGATTATAAGTTGTGGATCTCAGCGGAGTAGATTTCTTGTTTCTCGGGACTCATAAAATATAGTTGATTTCTTGTTTAGTCGGTTGTATATGAATGATTAAATTCGTGCTTTTGTTTTTTGCGACTTGAAGATAGTAAAGGTTCATAAATAAATAATAAATCTGTCATTAAAACACATTATAGCTCAAGTTTTCTCTGGTGCCTCTACAAGCATTGTTAAGAAATTGAACGAGTATAATCTTTTTTGAGCATGTGAACTTTTTCTTCACTAAATAGCAATCATCAAAGGGATGCAAATCTTGGACATTGTCCCTACCAGAAAAAAATTCTAGCCGATGAAGTTGTAACCCATTTAGATTTTATAATGACGAGAAAAAGGATGGAAGAAGGATTGTTTTTAGTAAAATACTTAATAACAGGTGTAGATCTCTGAAACATGAGCTACATCTAATGTCTGGGTTGTGTGGCACATTGAAACATGTAACCATTGCCTTCATTTGAAAGACACTTCATTTTGCAAAGGGTCTTTGTTTCTTTTTAAAATTTATTCATAGCTCCTTACCTCCTATATATAGTAGGCATTTAACAGATATCAAAGAATTATACCCATTAAAGCATCTGGCTGTGCTCCTCCGGTCTTTTCTAATTTATTCTTCTGTTTTTTTATTTTCAAATAATTTCTCGTGCACAGTTAATAACTATACTTATATTGTTTTAAACTCGTAGATTTTTGAGATTGTCAACCTAGCAAATGAGCTTCTCCCCCCGCTGCCACAAGGAACCATTTCCCTCCCAGCCAGCTCCAATATGTTTGTGAAAGGTCCTATTGTTAGGAAGTCTCCTTCCACTAGTTCTGGGAAACAAGATGATACGAATGGAAATGCTCCTGAGATTTCAGCTCGAGAGAAATTATTAAATGAACAGCCTGAACTTCTCCAGCAGTTTGGAATGGATCTCCTTCCTATTTTAATACAGGTCATTTTTCGGTTCAAATAGCTAGATTGTAGCTTTACTTGTTTTTATTTAGTATATTTATCTTCTGTTTGCTTTTCAAGCAGATCTATGGTTCCAGTGTCAACAGCCCAGTTCGCCACAAATGTCTTTCAGTGATTGGAAAACTGAAGTACTTCAGCAGTGCAGAGATGATTCAGTCTCTTTTAAGTGTTACAAACATATCAAGGTACCCACTTTCAACTTCTATAAGAATTGCTTTAATTGCTTTAGATGCTCACATGATATCGTGTAAATAATACTTACATGTTCTTTTCTGTTTGAATCTATATAGTTTCTTAGCTGGTGTTTTGGCATGGAAGGATCCACATGTATTAGTTCCCGCGCTCCAAATTGCTGAGATTCTTATGGAAAAGCTTCCTGGTACTTTCTCCAAAATGTTTGTCAGAGAAGGTGTGGTTCATGCTGTAGACCAACTTATTTTAGCTGGTAATCCAATCACTGTTCCTCCCCAAGCATCTTCTGGCGACAAGGATAATGATTCAGGATCTGCACCATCATCACGTTCTAGGCGATATAGACGACGCGGTGGTAACTCAAATCCTGATGGAAATTCATTGGAAGAATCAAAGAGTCCCGTTTCACTAAATGTTGGTTCACCTCCAAGTTCAGTAGAAATTCCATCAGTGAATTCCAATCTTCGAACTGCAGTCAGTTCAAGTGCTAAAGCATTTAAGGAGAAGTACTTTGCTTCTGATTCTGGGGCTGTTGAAGTGGGAGTTACAGATCATCTTTTGCATCTAAAGAATCTTTGCATGAAGTTGAATGTCGGTGTTGATGACCAAAAGACTAAAGCAAAGGGAAAATCTAAAGCTTCTGGATCTCGCTTGGCTGATGTATCTGCTAGTAAGGAAGAGTACTTGATGGGGGTGATATCTGAGATGCTAGCAGAACTAAGCAAAGGGGATGGTGTATCCACTTTTGAGTTTATTGGTAGTGGAGTTGTTGCTGCTTTGCTAAATTATTTTTCTTGTGGCTATTTCTCAAAGGAGAAAATTTCAGAAGCCAATTTGCTGAAGCTTCGGCAACAAGCACTTAGAAGATTCAAGTCATTTCTAGCTGTTGCACTTCCTTCTAGTGTGGATGCGGGAAATGTGGCTCCAATGACTACTTTAGTTCAGAAGCTTCAAAATGCTTTGTCCTCATTAGAACGTTTTCCTGTTGTGTTAAGTCACTCGTCTAGGTCATCTAGTGGAAGTGCTCGTCTCTCTTCTGGACTTAGTGCATTATCTCAGCCTTTTAAGTTGCGTCTCTGTCGAGCCCAAGGAGAAAAATCTCTCCGTGATTACTCTTCAAATGTTGTACTGATTGATCCTTTGGCAAGTTTAGCTGCTGTTGAAGAATTTCTTTGGCCACGAGTTCAGCGAGGTGAATCTGGCCAGAAGCCCTCAGCATCTGTTGGAAATTCTGAGTCTGGGACAACACCTACTGGAGCCGGTGGTTCGTCTCCTTCTACCTCAACTCCTCCCATGACTCGTCGTTTTACTTCACGGTCCAGGTTAGCTGTTAATATAGGGGATGCTACAAAAAAGGAACCTGTGCAAGAGAAAAGCTCAAGCTCATCCAAGGGAAAGGGCAAAGCTGTTTTGAAGTCTGCTCAGGAGGATGCAAGAGGTCCTCAAACAAGAAATGCCGCTCGTAGAAGAGCAGCTCTAGATAAAGATGCACAAATGAAGCAAGCTACTGGAGATTCGACTTCTGAGGTATTCTGTTACTCCAGTGTGTCTGGTTTGATTGTTTTCTAATTCATGCTAACAGATCACTTGTATCTCTGATTTCCACTTGTGTGTTAGGGGCTGGATTGAAAATGGAACTCTTTTTTTTTTGGTCTGGTGTGTTTATAGTACATTCAAAAGTCAAAACATTTACATTAAATATTCAAATTGAACATACATGTCTATAAATCTGATCTCATATTAAGATGTGTGGTAAAGTTCATTGCCTTTTCTTGTTTTAGTCTTATGAGTCATGAGTCATGATTTATAGTGTAGGTGAAACTTTTGTGATGCCTTAAAAGTAAATCTGAGTTTTTACGTTTAACTATATATGTGGCCATAATCATATGGATCAAGATTCAAGAGTTTTATGTTTAACTAAATATGAGACCTTAGTACTATATTTTTTGCATGTATATTTACAAATCCTGGGGGTTTTGAAGTGTAAACTTTGGATGGTTGCGCTTAGTTATATAAGTAACTTGTAGATATTCTAGTAGTTAGGCTTTTTAAAGTTCATTATAGTAGTTACTGATTTTTAGATACTCTAGGGGTTGTGGTACCATGCTGGTATGCTGCACATTAGTCTTTAATGTTGAACATTTCTCATCAGAGTGGACCTAATATTAGTGGCACTTTAAGTTCTATTCAGGCAACAGATCTTGAACAAACATGTTACCTCCCACGGTCCCACCACTGTTCTCTTAATATTATTGCTGTTTCCTGTTTTCTGCACTGTGACCAATCTTTTCCTTTTCCTTTATAGGACGAGGAATTAGAGATATCTCCTGTGGAGATTGATGATTCATTGGTAATTGAAGACGATGATATCTCTGACGAGGAAGATGATGATCATGAAGATGTAAGTATTTGATTTTATACTTTCCACCCTTCCTTGAAGGAGCAGTGGCTTAGATTTTAACTTTTTGTTTCTTCTAATTTATCATGAAGATAGTAAATTTCACTACACAATCAAAGCAATGAACTAGTATGGAATAGAGTGGGAAAGTTATCAAATCCACCTGAATCTATGTATTGCAATGGCTGTGAATCAGATGTTAGGTTCCTGGGTGACTTGTGCATCCCTATGAATTATTCTTGATCCAGAAAAGGGTTGGGATACCTATTAGGAAATGTTTCTTTTAAAATGATGAGAATAATGAGATGAAAATATAATTTGACATTTATTGGAATAATGACAGTACTGAGTGAGGTTTGTGGCTGCACTTTTACATCCTTCGTATATATGAATTACTTTTCTAATTTTATGGGGATTTTACCTCTCTTCTCGGTTGTATTACTTGAATTGTCAAAAGGTGTATAATGTTGAAGAAGGTACGCATATGGTAATAATACATTAATACCTTTTAATAATGGTTCAAAACTTAACAGAAAAGATAATGTCAGGTTAGTTGCATAAGTTTCTGATCTTGCCATTAATTTGAGGGAGGCAGAAACCAACTCAAATTTGTGTTCCTATATTTGGATAAAAAATGGGATCTTTCTGGGTACTGATGTCTTAGCATGGGTGTGGTATGTCAATAGTTGCACTCTGCAGTTTTTCAATTTTTTTGAATGAGACTAACAAGGGGTTAATTTTCTCCATGTGTAGTGTCCTCAAATGAAATAAATGATGCCATCTTACTTGCCAGAAAAAGTATATGGACTATTGCTTGTTGAATTTAGTTATACGACTGCAACTGTTTCCATGTTTTAGGGTTCATTGTAATAGTTTTTCTTGATGAGGCCGTTATTTTCTTTCAGGTACTAAAAGACGATTCGCTTCCTCTTTGCATGGCTGACAAAGTACATGATGTTAAATTGGGAGACTTGGCTGAGGATAGTGCTGCTGCCCCAGCAGCTAGTGATAGCCACACTAACCCAGCTTCAGGATCTAGTAGCAGATCTGCTGCAGTTAGGGGCTCAGATCCTGCTGATTTCAGAAGTGGCACTTCTTATGGTTCAAGGGGTGCAATGTCGTTTGCTGCTGCTGCTATGGCTGGCCTTGGTTCTACTAATGGTAGAGGTGTCAGAGGAGCCAGAGATCGGCAAGGACGTCTTCTATTTGGTAGCTCTAATGAACCTCCAAAGTTAATATTCACTGCTGGGGCGAAACAGCTTAACAGGCATTTGACAATCTATCAGGCCATTCAACGTCAGCTTGTGCTGGATGAGGATGATGAGGAGAGGTATGCTGGCAGTGATTTCATAGCAAGTGATGGAAGCAGACTGTGGAGTGATATTTACACTATTACATACCAGAGGGCAGATAGCCAAACTGACAGGATGTCAATTGGAGGATCAAGTTCTGCTGCTCCATCAAAAGCTTCAAAATCTGGTTCAGCCAACTCAAATTCTGATGCCCAATCGCATCGAATGTCACTTCTAGACAGCATCTTGCAAGGGGAACTTCCTTGTGATTTGGAAAAATCTAATGTTACGTATAATATACTTGCGCTGTTGCGTGTACTGGAGGGTTTGAATCAGCTTGCGTCTCGTTTGAGAGCCCAGATAGTTTCTGACAATTATGCTGAGGGGAAAATTTCAAGTTTAGATGAGCAGAGTGCAACTGGTGTTAGGGTTCCTTCTGAGGAATTTATCAACGGTAAGCTCACTCCTAAATTAGCTCGACAAATTCAAGATGCCCTTGCTTTGTGCAGTGGGAGCCTTCCCTCATGGTGTTACCAGTTGACAAAAGCATGCCCATTCTTGTTTCCTTTTGAGACGCGGCGACAATTTTTCTATTCAACTGCTTTTGGGTTATCTCGTGCATTATATCGTCTTCAGCAGCAGCAGGGTGCTGATGGTCATGGATCAGCAAATGAAAGAGATTTGAGGGTTGGGAGATTAGACCGCCAGAAGGTTCGTGTCTCCCGAAATCGCATTTTGGATTCTGCTGCAAAGGTAATGGAGATGTATTCTAGTCAAAAAGCTGTGCTTGAAGTAGAATATTTTGGGGAAGTTGGCACTGGTTTGGGCCCTACCCTGGAGTTTTATACACTTTTAAGTCGTGACCTACAGAAAATTGGACTTAATTTGTGGAGGTCAAATTCTTTACCAGAGAAATCTTTGATGGAAATTGATGGCAATGAAGGCAAAAATGGAAAAATTGATAATGTTTCTAGTACTGGGGATCTAGTCCAAGCTCCACTTGGCTTGTTTCCTCGACCTTGGCCTCCAAATGCTGATTCTTCTGAAGGTAGCCAGTTTTCTAAAGCCATTGATTACTTCCGGTTGGTTGGCCGTGTGATGGCTAAAGCTCTTCAAGATGGGCGGCTTTTGGACTTGCCATTGTCAACAGCATTTTATAAACTTGTGATT
The DNA here is from genome assembly GCA_035582765.1 of Acer negundo. Classification (NCBI taxonomy): domain Eukaryota; kingdom Viridiplantae; phylum Streptophyta; class Magnoliopsida; order Sapindales; family Sapindaceae; genus Acer; species Acer negundo. Next base: position 2,208,705 of record CM069236.1, on the reverse strand, counting down.
GGTCAAGTAAGCTGATTGAGCAACCATTTTCAATAGCGCTTCTCTCAAGTGTAACAAATACATATTGTTAGGTTTGTTTTTGTTGACTCATTAAATTGCTAATATCTTACAGGAACTTGATTTGCATGATATTCTTTCATTTGATGCTGAGTTTGGGAAAATTTTGCAAGAGCTGCATGTCCTTGTTTGTCGGAAACAATATTTAGAATCTACTGGTTGTGATAATCGGGATGTAATTTCTGACTTACGTTTCCGCGGGGCACCAGTTGAAGATCTCTGCTTGGATTTTACTCTTCCTGGTTATCCAGACTATAATTTGAAACCAGGAGAAGAAATTGTATGCATCTCTCTCTCTCTCTCTCTCTGTATGCATCTCTCTCTCTCTCTGTAGACATCTCTCTCTCTCTCTCTCTCTCTCTCTCTCTTACTGCTTATCAATTTCTCATATAAATTTTCTATCTATTTGTGACACTTTCTAATTATTTTAGGTTGACGTCAATAACTTGGAGGAGTACATATCCTTGGTGGTTGATGCAACTGTCAAGACTGGCATAATGCGGCAAGTGGAAGCATTTAGAGCAGGCTTTAACCAGGTCTATTACTTTCTTTTACCTTTGTCGATTTTCTTGGGTTTGTAAACAAGTGTTGCTTTTTGATGTTTCATCAAAACTTTCTTAGATTATTTATGAACTTGAATGAGTCATTGTTGCTTAATGTACTGCAAGCTCTACTGTGCATTTGTTTAAATGCTTGCCTTAGTATGGATGTTAGTTTTTTTTGTTGATTCTTGTCTCTCGTCCGAAACCAGTTTAAGCTTTTCTTAATTAAAATATGTTTTCTCTTGCTTATGTTGAACTTGTTTCTGGATATGCTTGTTTTGTATTATTTATTTTTGGTCTTAGAACTTACTCTTTGGTTGCTTGTAACAAGCAGGTCCTTGACATCACATCATTACAAATATTTACTCCTCATGAATTGGACAATCTGCTTTGTGGTCGTAGAGAGTTGTGGGAGGTACATTTTTACATAAATTTTGCAATTTTACAAATTTCAAGACATGAACTGAACTGTTTTTATATATCATTAATGGTTATATGTTGAATTTGAACTTGTGCAGGCTGAGACACTTTCTGAACATATAAAATTTGATCATGGATACAATGCCAAGAGTCCTGCAATTGTTAACGTATGATTCCTTCCTATATTAATGAGCTTGTTTCTAGGATCAGTGTTTACATTCATGATTCATTACGTTCTTATGGTGTTCCGTTGTTTTTTTTTTTTACGTGTCTTTAGTTGCTTGAGATCATGGGAGAACTCTCACCAGATCAGCAGCGGGCTTTCTGCCAGTTTGTTACAGGTGCACCTAGACTTCCACCTGGTGGTCTGGCTGTGCTGAATCCAAAGCTGACTATTGTGAGAAAGGTAGCGTGATGGGTTTTCGGTTTTTTAAATATTTAATTTTGATTTTTTGAGTTACTGCAAATGTAGAGTTTGAAAGAAATTATGTGCCCTGATATCCTTGTGTGTTGTGGTGCAGCATTCTTCTACAGCTAGTAATACAGCTTCTAATGGAACTGGGGTTTCGGAATCAGCTGATGATGACTTGCCAAGTGTCATGACTTGTGCTAATTACCTGAAACTTCCTCCTTACTCAACCAAGGTACTACTACATTTGATGAATAAGTAAAAATTGTCAATCATGTTTGATGTGAAACTTACATATTTCTGGTTAACAAATAAATCTCTCCTGACAATTGTAATTGCTGTACTTTGAACAGGAAATTATGTTCAAGAAACTGCTATATGCAATTAACGAGGGGCAGGGATCTTTTGATTTATCATGAGTTCTCGAAACTAACCAAATCGACATTTTGTATATTATAAAATATCTTAAAAAGATATCAAGGGTTAAGAATTATTCATCTTTGGAAGTAGCATCATCCGTTTTGGTCAAACAAATAATGGCATCATTGGCAAGGTTAGTAGTTCCTATTTGCATATGTTCCAAGTTCTATTGTCACAGTTCCCTGGATGCCGGACTCTTTCTTTTTTATATTAAAAAACTCAAACCATTTGAACCTTTGTTGGTTTTTCGTGAGCATGGTTCTCCTGAATAATGGTCAGGCCAACGCTTTCCTGGCCAATTAGAGGCGCCAGGCCATAGGCACCTCCTAGGCGCGCCTTTCAACCCAACATGAAGATGCATTGATGATGTGGAGTTTGTGTTTTTTGAGTTGAGTACAACTAGAGTATAGAAACTAAATTGAACATATTTGGGGTTGTGTTTACAACTTCAAGTCTATGTTGTTAATATGATGATTGCATGTTAATTGCTTTATGAATTATGATAGTTCTAAACCTTACACTTAGCTTAGTAACTTGAAATTTATAGGATAAATTAAATCGATATAATTTTTTTGAATTATTCCCATTGGGAAATTCATAAAAAGGTGTCTCGCTTCAATCAGGCTTGCACCTTGCCTCTCGGGCTCTAGGGCACCCTTGCGCCTAACGCTTTTAATAACTATGATTGAGAGTTATAAATTAAGCACTACTGCTGGACCTTATAATTTTGCTTATTTAGTAAACCAATATAATCCCCGATAGTATTTGAATATCATCGCACTTCACTCAAGCCATCTCTCAGATTTGGCATGCTGGAATTGGTGAATCTACTAATCCGTTCATTGCTTTCTCGTTTGTTTATTTGTCTTGAAGTTTAGTTTTTGATCTTGAAGTTTAGTTTTTGATCCGTTACTGATATTACAAAATTAATTTGGAATTCTGTTCAGGACACTGTCAACAGAGCTTTGAAGAGGCATTTTCGGCTGCTAGGAGCCTAGGACTTGTGTAAATAAATAGGAATTTTTAGAATTTTTTCTTTTTTCCTTCTCATTTGAAAAGTTTATTTTGCAAGTAGAGTATAATACATGTATGGCCTAAAAAAAATATGATGAAAAGGGAAAAGAATAAATGATTGAAAATGTTATTATGCCTTTCTTTTAAAGTTGAATATTCTTTATATTTTCATATTCACATCTCTTTATATATATATTTTTTTACATTTCTTGAATCTCTCTTTTTCTTCAAATGTGAAATTATTCATGCAAGATATGAGCTATTGATTAAGTTATGTTTAAACCTTCTATATACATCATGATGAAACTTGTATAGATATTAAAAAAAATAAGATATGTTTGAAGAAAAAATTTCAAAATTTTAGTTAATAGTAACTATTTTTTATGTTCTCCCATATCTTAAATCTTTTAATTTATTTTATTTTATAAAAAATAGCTGTTAAATTTGAATAATTTTGAATTTTTTTTTACTAAAACATATTTCAGTTTTCTTAATATCAATACAAAAATCTCATTAATTTAATGATGGTGTAGATGATTTATATATAAGATATTAAGATCAATTTTATTTTCAAGGATCCAAATTCCTAGAGTCTATATATTGAAAAATCTTACCAAGGCATTAAAAGAACCGATATGATTCGCACATTTCCTATTAATTTACCTCTCTTTTAACGGTTGTAGACTTGTAGTGGGGGTTTAAGTCTCGATGTGTATTTTACAAGCATAATTTATCGTGTTGTGAGAGTAGATGTTGAAACCAATCATATAGTGTTTAATCTTATCAGGTTCGCATACAATGCTTAATCACATAAGACCTAGATGTGTCATTTTATATATATATATATATATATATATATACATGGTCGCGTTCCTATCAGGGTATCCTTATATAACTTTATCAAGATATTGAATGTGAGCCATTTATTTATAAAAGTGACTTGACAAGTGTATACATACCAATTCAAAGTTTGTAAAACGAGTGGCTCACATCCAATGTTCTTATATAATTCTATCAGGGCATTCTCATATGAAAATTTTCATATATAAGGACATTGGATGTGAATCACTCGTTTCACATACTTTGACTTGATATGTATGCACTTGTCAAATCACTTTTATAAATGAATAACTCATATTCAATATCCTAATAAAATTATATAAAGATGCCCTGATAGGAACGGAACCGTATATATATATATATATATATATATATATGATTCTTTATCTTTTTTAGATCATGTGTCCAAAAACTACAAATATTTAATTCAAAACCTTTTTTGAGCTCCTTTGAAAATATTTAATTCTCAAAAGAGTTGCATATAAGAAAATATATAAAAATGATCAAACAACCTTAAAATTAAAATTTTTAATACTGCATATAGGAATTTAATTGTAAATAATAAAAATAATAATAATGTTTCAATAATGTTTCAATGAAATTATTATCTAAAATATATCTATCGAGTGCTTATTAAAAAAAAAAAGGAAGAAGAAGAAGAAGCAATATAAACCGTTTTCTAAAAACTCAATTATCAAATGTTTTTTTTTTTATTTAAAAAAAAAAAAAGCATTCTATGTACTTTTTTAGTTATAAAAAAATATATATATATTTTCACCAACTTTAACTAAACATCACAGCTTAGATACAAAATTACTTTTGCCCATTTGAAAGTGCTTCTTGTGGTGACCCAAAAGCACTTCTACATACACTATACTATAAATCAGATTGTAAAATAAACAATCAATGAAATTATATACTAAAATTTTATTTAATGTAACTACTAAACGAAAAAATAAAATAACAAAACAAGACAAGACAATAAAAGTGATTTACAAATTACAAACCATAAGTTTGGTCAATCAATATATTATTTGCTTTTTTTTTTTTTTTTTTTCCCATTTGAAAGTGCTTCTTGTAATGACAAAAGTACTTCTACATACAATATATACCATAAATCAGATGGTAAATATACCAATCAATGAATCATACACTAAAATTGTACTTCATATAAGCATTAAATGGAGAAAATAAAAAATAAAAAATAAGACTATAAAAGTGATTTACAATCCTTGAATTTGGTCAATCAATATATTATTAGCATTTCATGTTTAAAAAAAAAAAAAAAAAAAAAAAAAAGATTGTGGAAGCTCAAATAATAATAATAAAAAAATAATAATAATAAAAATCTGAAGAAATAATCTAAACTAATAAGCAAAGTAATTACGCAGCAACCTCTCTCTCACTCACACACTCAAACCAACAAATCCAATGATCTCTGCTTTGCATTTGCATCACACATTTACACCATAAAAACACAATTTTCTGTTTTTGAGAACTGTTTTCTGTGTTTTTTGTTTTTTCAATTCTCCTAGTGCTTCTTGTTTTTAGAAGTAGCACATTTGACTTGAACAGCCAATGTCTTCAATGTATTGTGACAAGGATCAGGTTTCTTGTCATCAAAGATAGCTCTATCAACAGGTATTTGACATGACCCCTTCCCCAAGCAACGTTTCTCCACAACCTTTTTGGAAATTGATGAGCTACAGTTTCCAGGAATGAAGCTACTACAAGAACCAATTGGATTACCAAAGCTAGCAAATTCAACTGCAACAATCTTCTTCTTCTTTGGACACTTCAATTGTGACACTGTCTTTCCATCTCCTACAAATCGGAACTTGTTAGCTTTAACTTCCCAATTATTCACCGGTGGTGGTGCATTTTCTTGAACATAGCTACATATTGTGTCCCTATTGACTGTAACGATTTCGATGTCTTCAGGTCTCACTCCTTCTTCTTCTTCAAGTATGACAAGGAAGTTGTCTGATGGTTTCATGTATGATCTTGGAATGTGATATTCTGATTGTGTTGGTTGTCCAAGTGGTGACAAGAATGACATCCAGTGTCTTCCAATGCTCTTGCCATTGACCCATATCATGCCTTTTCCCATGTTGTTCATTCTTACAGCAACTGGTTCTGTTCCTTTCGGGGGATCGAAATAGGCCTTGTACCATGATATAGCTGGCCTGTTTTTCTTTAGCTTGTTCCAGTCCACTCTGTGTGATCCTCCCTGTGTGTATATGCGAACTTTTTCTCCGTCCAAGCCAGCCTGTCGAATCAAAAGCAATGAGTGATGTTCTTCAGGAATTCGATCAAGCCATCAAGGGAAGAAGTTTGTTGTTAGGGGGTTTATGGCATATCAGGTTGAAGTCAAGACTAGTATGTGGTATAAATAAACAAAGCTAGCCTCTCAATCCCACAAGGGCCCTTTTAAGGACAAAACTGTGGGCTAGCCCAATGGACCAAAGTGGACAATACTTTATGGGCGGCAGTCTCGTGTATACACGGGTGAAATTTTGATGTCAACAAAGTTGTTCATTGATTGATAGATTACCTGGTGTCCCCATTCATTGCTGGTGATATCAAGTGTTCCAGTGTTCAATCCTAGAATCTCCACTGAACGAGGACCAGCAAACCTTTTCTCCATGTATGCTCCACTGTCCTGTATCGACAAAAAAAAAAAAAATAAATAAAAAATAGACTCATCAATCAGATATGCAGCATTGAATTTACGAATATATAGAGCTGCAACTGGACACTGGGAATCCAACTGTCATGGCCTAGTGCAATATGGTTAACTCCAGCCCGTAATTCGATTGGCTTTTCGAAGACAAAGCTCTTCTCAACATGGTTTCCATGTGCTGTTCCTAGATTTTTAGACCACAGTTTGATAAAAAATGGAGATCGAAAAGAGGTCACTCGTATTTTGTGCGTACTAGTTAGTACTTACCAATATATTTTCCATTCACAAAACCAACCAATGCGTGGCCAAGACTGGTGACAACAAGAACTGGTTTAATGTTCTGTTTGAATGGCAAATAGAGCCAACCCAGTTCCACACTTCAATAATCAATCATAACGATGATACGAAAAAACATTTAAGATCCTGCACAACAATACAGATTTGAGATATAATCATATATACAGCTTTTGAGACCTTGTTGAGATAATAATACCTTGTTGAGTACCAAGCATAGTCTGTGGTATCTTTATTCAAGCTAAAGAGCTCTAATGGGATCCTGCTCTTCAATTGCAGTTTGTCGAAAGTTGGTTGAACTTCCTTATATGTCTCCCAAGACAATTCCTTCTTGTGTGAAGTCAGTGATCGTTCGAAATTCCTAGAATTGTGTTGTGATGCAATCTGTTCTCACACAATGAAAAGGTGTTTGTTGTTAATTAGCTCATAAAAGGCTTGTTTTCATTTCGTTTCGTTTCTCGTTCATATATTTTACGTCAGGCCTTACCGATTGAGAGTTGAAAACTACAGTCTTGCAGTCAGGAAGAATGCTGATGGATTTCGCGGGAAGATAGATATCGTTACCCATGAACTTGACAGTGATTGGCAAGATTGAAGCATTGTTTGCCAAGAAAGCAGCACACATTCCCGGTCCCTCGAAGATTCTAGCCTGCAACAACACAAACAAGCAAACAACTTGGTCTCTCACTGCGTGTGTCCCGGTTAAATTTTCTATTAGCCCTCTACGGAAAAAAAAAAATTACCTCTACATCAATTCCCAATTTCTCAACTCTAGATACCCCGTTGAGGAGAGGCTTCTTGCAGAGATTCAAAGCCCTGTGCATGTCCTTGAGATGACCCCATTTTGGTTCTCTTTGCAGACCTGCAAAAATTAACCGAATTAGATGTTTTGAACCATCGAAAGAAGAAGATTTTGATTCGGGGAGAGATGGATATCATCATACTCACCGTATTCATCCAGAGGCGCTTCATCGTAGTACCTAGTTGTCACAAAATGGGCAGCTGTTCTACCAAAATTTGTACCACCATGATACTACAAAAAACACACAATGTCAGCAATTTTTAAAAACAAAAGAAAAAATTTAATGATCTTCAAGTGAATCATCAATGGTGTTTTGTCTGTCTTCCTACCATGTAATAGTTAGTAAGAGTTCCGTTCTTAGAAAAGAATCTGGACACTGCAAATGCAATATCTTCAGCTGCTCTCTGTGATGGTGGATCTCCAAATACTCTAAACCTGTAAAATCACACCCAAAAAAATAAATAAAAAAAAAAAATCGTATTAGTGACTTGAATTGATCCAAGAACAACCAGCTGAATTTAGTACTCACTGAGCAGTCCAGTTCTCAGTCCACAAAGAAGGCTTGTATGGTCTATTCGGTCCAGGGAATGTATCGCCACAGTGCCTTCCATTGCAAGTATTGATCTGCAAAACAAAATTGAAAGCATTATCGAAGAATCATCAACCCGAAAGAAAGATATTGTTGTTAAAAAGTTAAACCATACATACCACTGGATCAGGAGCATCATACTGCTTGCACATGACCCATGGAACCCCGACATCAAAGCTTATAGCAAGGTTTGCTGCCCATTGAATGTAACTGTTCCCCAATTCTTTGTATGCAAGCTGAATCGTGTTGTACTCGTTTTCGATCTGTGCTAATATGATTGGACCTCCTTCTCTAGCAAATAGCTTTGAGCTTCTCAACATATCAATGATCTTGGTGATCCATTTTTGCATTTGAGCCTGCGCATACAATCTCATGTCATTTACAAGAAAATCAATCAAACATCGATGTTTCGATTGATTGGATTAACGAATTTACCTTGAATGGTGCATTATCAGAACGGAAAATGATGCCTGGAATCTCTCTCAACCAGTATGGCAATCCTCTGAGGTTCAAAAATTTTGTTAGAAAAATAAAAAATTGGTGGACTAAACGAGTAAGGAGGATCGAAAAGGATCGAAAAATCATACCCGTTATTCCATTCAGCTTGAATGAAGGGTCCTAAACGGATGATTACATGCATATCATGCTCCTTGATCAACCTGATGAATTTCACCAAATCGTATTGCCCTTCGAAATTGAACTGTCCTTCGACTGGCTCGTGGATGTTCCAGAACACGTAAGTCTCTATCGTGTTCAAACCTCCACGTTTAGCCTTGCTAATCAGATCAGGCCATTGCTGATGATCATGACATCAATCAATAAACAACATAAGAAAAAAGATCGAATCGATTCAATCAATCAATCGAAAGACTTAAACTTACGTTTGGGGTGCTTCGTGGATAATGAATAGCTCCTGAAAAGATAAGTTCCCTCCTACCATTAATAATCAAAGACCTACCATCGTAAGTCACACTCTGCGGAGCAGACGCTACATTCTTCTTCTTCGAAGCCTCAGCTATTGAAACCGATACTGATAGTAAACAAAAGACAACAAAAAACAGCAGAGAACAACAACTGCTGCTAGTTGTTTCCTTCATTTTATGGTTTTTTTTCATTTTTTTTTTAAAAAAAAATTAAATTTAAATTTTATTTTTCCTCAAAAGAACACAAAAATGTTTTGTGTTTATCTTTAGAATCGAGCCCCAACTGGGTCCTCCAAGATAAATGCAACCGAAAAGATCGGAGGAGGTACCCGGAAGAAGCTGAGATCTAAGCTGCTCATTAATGGTAGAATTATAGAGGTCCAAAGAATGCCCGAAATACAAGGACACCAAAGAGAGAAATCATCGGCTTTAGCTTGATTTGTGTGAAAAGTTGTTTCTAACAAATGGGGTTATGATTTTTTTTCCATTTTTGAGAGATTTTGTGGTTTGAATTTGGACAAATTGGATTAGTTGAAGAACAGGTTCTTCAATGAAAACTTGCCTTTTTTTCAACGGTCGAAATTGGCGGGCGTTGGTTCAGCGGATTTTTAAAAAAACGTTTTTTTTGTTTTGTTTTGTTTTGTTAATGTTGTTGTTGTGTCAATTAATTTTACTTAACTTTTTAGTATTTCTTGACAATAAATATATTTCTATCACTTATATTATATTTGGAAGTCTTTCATTCTATAATTGTTCTCTCTAGTCTCACGATTATTCTACTAATCACAAGAATTTTCAAATTTTAAATGATTGATTTCGAGACATGAAAACAAAGAAATTGGTTTTGAGATTTAGACCGCAAAGTATATACGTCAGAACAATATTTATTTATTTATTTAAAAGGAAAATTTAGGCACTTTAACTATTATTATTGTTTATTTAGTTATTTTTCAACATCTATAAAAAAAAAAAAAAAAAAAAAACAATATTTCAATAGAAAAATAGTTTTGTTGATCAATTCTACCATGATGTGCAAAATTATTAAATTTTTACCATATAAATAAACCCTTGAAACTCATAAAACAAATAATTTTATACTTGTAAGAAGCTGGAAAATCTCAAGAAAACTTTGGGCTTATATTATCGTATGCTAAAGAGTGACGATATTCACAACTCTGGAAAATTGTACGTACACCCCTTTTCGTATTAACACCCCATTAAAAAAAATTAAAAAGATAAAATTTTATAAGCACACCCCACTTATTACTAAATATGCCCTTTTTAATATTTAAAAGATAAGTTATAAAATATTTTAAATCAATATATATAATTAAATTCATAGCATTGAGTTCGAGACAACTAAACTCAGAAACAAATGAGATTTCACTATTATTATTACACAAACAAATTGCTAAACTTATCATCAAATATCACTTTTTTTTTTTTTTTTTTTTTTTTGAGGGACTGTCCAGTGATGAAAACAGTTTTTGGATGGAAGAATTTCCGGATTGTGTGAGGGAGTTAGTCCAAGCGGAATGCCCAGGATGATTTCATTTTATTTTTATTTTTTTCTGTTTACTGTTCTATTGTCTAAAAAAATTAGGTTTTGAAGAACACCATTTTATTGCGAAAACAGTGAAATATTAGTAATCGCCCCCGAGATTGGAATAAGATATAGAGAAATTCATTCAACTTCAAATAAATATTTTCTTTGTGTTCGTGTTGGATTTTTTTTCGTTACTATTTTTCCTTTTTTAATTTGGTTGAGTTAGTTAATTATTCAAAACAGTAATATATATATATATATATATATATATATAAGTGCATCAATTTTATAAAGGCAAAAGCCAACGGAAAGCCAAAGCAGGCACAACGAGTAGGGCGAAGAATCACCCAAACAGGCAAAACAAAGCCACCTGAAACAAACAAAACACTAGGCCACGTCGAGCACAAACCAAACAACAACAACAACAGACAGCCATCAAACACAACAAAATAGAGCACAAGCAAAAAGGGCCTAACACAACGCCCAAATAGGACCCACAAAGGAGCTACGACAAACTACACAAACCCACAATAAACCACAGACCAATAATCCTGAAAAGCTACAAAATGTACAGGCGCAAACAAGCCAAAAACAAGACCCTAGAGCCAAACACTACACCAGAATGAAAAGTAGAACATGTCTAAACACCAAGCCAAACCAAAAAAAAACACCTAGAGTGCTCAACACCCCATAGCCTTGTGTTTAAGCACCAATTCTCTCACCAAATCCCGAAACCTATTATCGTTCACCTTCTTCCTGCTAGCGATAATCTCTAGCAACTTCTTCTTCTTACCAAAGAAGTTGAAACCCATTGTCATACCTTTTTCGAAAACCTTTACAACTTCCTCTTTAAGATTCTACACCATCTTAGAATTGGGCTCAAAAAACAGCTGCTTCTCTTTCTCACAAACACTGAAACTCCGGAGAATCATGATGTGCCATTTTAATGGAATTGTGCTTTTCCTCCTTCTTCTCCTTTTCGAGATACCTGGCGATAATATCACAAGACCTCTGTCCACGGAACCAGCTATATGAACCAAATCCACCCACCTATTCTTTTCTGTTGATCTAATCCCACACCAGAAATTGAGACAAGACCTGATAAAACATCAAATACCCTACTTGAGTTTCCTGTAATTTTAGGATTCTCCATGGCCTCCAGATTGTCCCTTGATTCACGACATTCATGAGTATCATAACCACTGCCCCCATCCTTTATATCAGCAGGTCTGACAGGATACATTTTTCCCATCACATCCCTCTTTAAATGGTCTCTTTGCAGGCCCACAGAAGGATCACTTATAGAGCCTTCAAACTGCCTAGATACAATGCCCACGTTAGATGAGGCTACATCTCCACCCTCCAAAATTTTGAAATTCAAACTTGATCCCTCCTTCAGAACCAGACGTGAAGGATGAAAGCTGTCATTGGTGTCATTATCTCCCTTCAAAATCAGACCACTACTATCATTAGACTTTATAGACCCCTTATCCTTGACAGTTTTTTTCCCAACCACTCTTTCCCTTTTTAGCTTAGGAAGGCTAGAGAATCGAGACACATCAACTCCTACCTCTCTAGTCTTGCCACACTTATTCATTAACTGATGAGTAGGAACTAAATCCATCTTCATACCATTGGATAACAGCTTACCATCTCTCATATCTGAATCTGGGCAAGATTTCAAAACTGATTAAAGAACGTTCGTCTGCAAATCCAGCCAATTTTTCAGCTAGAGAAGAACACTCATCAATCTTAACAGCAAAACAATCGTCTTCAATCTTAACTTCAATTGTATCAGGATAAGAGAGATTAAGAGGGATTAAAACTAAGATTTTGCCTCTATCCAATCTATTCTCGAGTGAGGTTCCTTTTTCTATCATCACCAACTCACCTAATTGCCACCCAATCTTGATAAAGAACACATCATTCCAGAATTTTAAAGGGACTCCAACACACTCAATCTACACTAGACGGGCTTGAGGGTTAAGAGAATCAAACCATGCTTTCATAGAATAAAATCCATCTTCCCGTAGAACTTTGTTTTTGACAAATACATCTTTTTCAAAAACAGACCCAAACTCCCAAAGAACATTTTTATCACCTAAATACCTTGAAGAGAAAGCAAGTCCTCTTGACCTCAACCTGCTACTGATGCTGGAAATCGAAGTAAACTCCTTGAGGATGCCAACTGCACACCTAGAGAGCCAAACATCATCGTTGTCTTGGCAGTCCCACATCATCTCTACCACCTTCCCTCCCCCATTTTCATTTGCTCTTGCACTACCCTTTTGGTTTCTTGACACCACCTCCACAAAGGATCTATTTCCTTCAAAACCGGCCTTATGGAAATTCTCTACACCCTCCCGCTCTTTCGCTAAAGACATCATTTCCTTGCCATCGAGTGTCGACTACAAGAAAAAGTGTCTTTTCCGAGTGCTAAATATGGTCGGAAAATGTCAAAAAGTCATCGAAAATATGTATTTCTAACGGGAAAAGGTCGTCCGTCTCCATTGAAAATGATATCATGGGAAATAATCCTTTTTTGACGAGCCGTCGGAAATACAACATTTTTTAGGGCTATGAGTGGTTGGAGATAAATGAACTATGTCATTGCGGTCAGAAATAATGTTTTCTCAACAAAATGTGGTTAGGAATAATGTATTTCCAAGGGACGCAATGGTCAGCAATAATGTATTTCTGATGAATGTAGCAGTCGGAATTAATATATTTTTGAGGAGTGAAGCTGTCGGAAATAATTTATTTCTGATGAGTGCCAAAGTTAGAAATAATATATTTCCAAGGACCTTAGCAGTTGGAAATAATGTATTTCCAAGGACCACACCAGCCGGAAATAATGTATTTCCGATGAGCCATACAGTCGGAAATAATATATTTCCAAGTACCACGTCAGTTGGAAATAATGTATTTTCAATGAGCCCTACAGTCAGAATGATATATTTCCAAGTACCATAGCGGTCAAAAATAATATATTTCCAAGGATCACATCATTCGGAAATAATGTATTTCCGATGAGCCCCACAATTGAAAAAAAATATTTCCAAGTACCATTGCTGTCGAAAATAATGTATTTCGAAGGACAATATTAGTCGAAAATAATGTATTTCCAAGAACCGCAACGGTCAAAAATAATGTATTTTCAATGATCATTTAAGTTGGAAATAATGTATTTTCAATGATCACATAAGTAGGAAATAATGTATTATCGAGAAACACTACGGTTGGAAATATAGCATTTACGAGCAACACCACGGTCAAAAATACCATATTACTGTAGGAAGCCATGGTTGAAAATAGTATTTTATCAAGAGAGATTGTGATCGAAAATGAGGAATTATCGAAAAAAGTTGTGGTAGGAAATCATTTATTATCGACTAATAACATTGTCAAAAATAATATATTGTCGATGTAGACCGTAATAAAAAATAATTAATTACTAATAAATGTTATTATAAAAAGTAAAAAATAATGTAATTATTATTGTTTTAAACATGTCTTCAAAAATTATAACATGAGAAACAATAATATCTAAAATTAAAAATTTCAATAAAAAAGATAACATTCACAAATTTATTTGAATAGTATATTCAAAGAAAACACAAATATAGAGTTAACATATGAAATGTAATCTCCAAATTATAAGAACCCAACTTTCAACAAAAATACGTGGCAACAAATAAAATAAAATTGTCACTGAAATGTTTAAAGGTAAAAATCATTTGACGTAGGAATACCCAAATATCAAACCACGCTATCTGACCCCCTTTCAATGTTGGCATTTGAATCTTGAATAATATTATCCTGCATAAAGAAATATATCTCTCATTCTTTTGCCCTTGCATTTTCAGTTTCATGAGGAGGTTTATTTGAGTTCATTTTTTTCTACAATAAACAGTTTACATATATAATAATAGATTATTTTAATGATTGTAAAAAAAAAAAAAAGAGAGAGAGAGATATTATTTTAATGAAAATATACAAATAAAATTACATGTAATTCATGAATGAAAATATTATAAAGCCTAATAAAAACTAGATAACTTACATGCATTTCCTCGGCTTTTTCACTAGCCCAATTGCCGTCCTTATAGCTATGAAATTTCTTGAAGAATTCAAACGTAGAAGGTTCGATGCCATTTCTATCAATCTGTATATAACCAAAAAAAAAAAAAAAGGTTATTTCCAATTCACCATCATCTTATACGCAATCACATTATATATAGCAAAATTAAAAGTATTCGAACACCACATTTATTAATTATCATAATACATGAAAAATTACTACGAAAGAAAAATTATTTAATTTATATGATCTATTATCATGAACTTCAATTGTCATGTCATGTCCCTTTATACCTTTACCCTTTCCTCTACCTTTTATTTTAACACCTTCAGAATCTATTATTATGAAAATATACATAGCAAGTTGTCAATTCATATATATATATATATATATATATATATAATCAAAATAAATAAATAAATAAATTCAAAAGGTTGTTATAAATATATTACCTTCAGAGTTGGGCTGATCATCGGGACGTAACTCTTGAGTTTCAATTATATGGTCAGTTAGGGATGGTATCACAAGATCATGTTGCTCAATAGAAGTACTAGCCGTACGTCTGTTTCTCTTTGCCATCAAAATTAAAAAAAAAAATTAAAAAAAAAACTGCAAAATATCTCATAAATGTTTCAAAAAGTATTTTTAGATACCAAAGAAAAATGACTTTTTTTAGGGTATGAGTTATTCTATCTAGAACACGAGGACAAAACTAAGCCAATTTCAACAACTTTTTTTCAGTCAATCTCATCATTCTTATTATCAATAAACATGTTAACCATTTACATTGTACAGAATCGATCAAACAAATTATATAAAATCTAATCAACTAATTTGTCCACACTTTATACGAAATTTTTTATATTTCTTAATTCATCAAGAAAGAGACATCGATTTTGAGTTTGATTTTAGCCCATCGATACCCACTCAACCCTTTTCAAAGCAATATTTAAAAAATAAAAAATAAAAAAAAAAAGAAACAAAGAAGAAAAATTAATCATTCCTTTTTGAAGAGATATACAGAATAAAAGAAGAAAAAACTAATGGAAAATGATTATTTCATAGTACACAAAACTGAGGTTATATCAATTGCAATTACAAATCATAAATCTTGAATCACAATTCACAAAATCACAATTAATAAAACACCAATGATCAAATTTTATATTGTTCACATATTTCGATTATAATATAAATTTAATTCATAAAAAAGACAAAAAATAACCTTCGAAAAGAGAGTAAAACTTGGTGGATGATCAACTTCAAACTAAATTTCTCCCGCCAATGTTTCCTGCATCATGAACAAATTCCATTGAACTTAATTTCATGAATAATATCTTTAATGTATCATGTATTTAGTATTCCATGTATTTAGTATTCCCTGAATAAAAAATAAACTCACCTTGATAAAAGACTTTTTTAAACCCTAAAAGAAATTAGAACTCTTAAATACAATGCTTATAAGAGAAATAAAGAGGTATAGTTAAATGGAAATAATTAAATTTTTTCCTAACACAATAATATATTTTTGGAGCCAAATTGTGAAAAAGAAAAAGAAAAAAAAAATTCCCGCTAAAATGTTAGAGAGGCAAAACAAAATCCGACTAAAAGAAAAATAAAAAATTGGAATGATTAAATGATAATGTGGGATCCTTCTTCCTCTCATTTTTTTTAATTATCTTTGGAAGCCTACGTTGGAAAAAAAACGTGGAATCATAAATTTTTTTTGGTTAAAAAATATATATTATCAAATATTAAGAAAATAATTAATTTTTTTCCCAAAACAATAATAGGCTTTTGGAGTGAAAAAGATAAAAGGGAAAAAAAATCCCACTAAAAAGGCATAACAAAATCCCGCAAACAGAAAAGGGATCATAATTTTTTTTTTTTTTTTTTAGTTTTAAAAAAAAATTAAAAGTTATTTTATAATGAGATATAAAGTAGGTAAAATAAGTTCAAATATTTGTATCTAATTCTACTGACACTTCATATAAAAGTAAATATCAAACAAATTGTGCCATATACTCCTCAATTGAACTAAAAAACGTGCAAACACAAAATCCAACTTTTATTTATTTATTTATTTTCTTAATTTATGTAAATTTATCATATACGAATTTTATAAAATGAGTGTAAGTGCAAATTAATTTTCTTAATCCTTAAACATGAGCTAATATACTACTTACACTATGAATGATACAATCCTATTATATTTAATATAAAGTATGTATATATATATATATATGAGTCAGGCTATAGAACACCGGTATACCGGTGTACCCATACACTGTGTAGGAAATATTGTGATCGTAATTCGAAAAAGTGTAATCCAACATTTGATCGTAATATTTTCTACACGGTGTACCAGTACACCGTTGTTATATAGATTGTCCCTATATATACAATCTCGTTCTGGTCAATGCGCACCGATATAACTATATCAGTACCAATGTAAGTGAACCACTAATTAGGAAAAAATTTTGACAAGTACATCCACTTTGAGTCAAAGAATGTAAATCTAATGGTCCACATCTAACGACTGATGAAGTTATATCAGTACGCACTGACTTAAATAATTCTCTCTATATATATAAGGTAATTATACGGTGTAATATTGCACAAAGCAAAAGTAATGTAACGGTATGTGATTACATAAATTTAATATTGTTGGTGATGAATTGCAAGTGATCACACAATTAAGTTTAGTTTAATTGAATGTGATGGCATGTGATCACATGTGAATTGATGTGATTGTACGAAAAGAGATATGATCACAATAGTGACAATCAATTTTTTTTTTTTTTTTACGTTGCACCATGCATTGCACTGATATATTTAAATCAAAGTAGTTGAATCCAACAATTGATATGCATTGCATTAATATATTTACATCAGTACGCACTACGCACTAAGAGGTAAACACCACCATATATATAAAATAACTTTCTGATGCGGGATTTTCTATATGGAATTCCAAATAACTATCGATAAAAATTGGATTACTATCGGTAGCTATTAAATTACAATTGGTAGCAATTACGAATTTTGTATGGAAAATCTCACACATAAAATTTTAATATATATATATATATTTTTTTTTTAAGGAATGCTAAATCCTTAAAGAAGAAAATGGAATTCTAGTTGTTATTTTTTGAACAATATAGATTCATTGAAAGGGCAACAAGGCCAAGAGGACAACAAAACAACATAAAGACCAAACTGAAAAACAGAGTGGACCCTGCTTGAGGAACATAGCAGCTTTCTAGTTGTCATTGGACATAAAGTAGTTACATTAAAGAATGTTTATATATGTATATATATATATCCTAGTCCTAATTTATTAGTTACATTAAAGAATGTTTATATATATTTTTCCTTGTTCTATTAAAATTAGGACTAGTAATGTGTTTAGGCTTATTGGCACTGATGCCCCATGAACTATGGTCGCATTTGTACATTTACCCCTTATACTTTTTTTTTTCGTCATTAAACCCTCTGAACTCTCGTAATTTGACAATCACTGAAGGAATTTGCCCCCGGGTCCATGAACTATGGTCGAATTTGCACATTTACCCCTTATATATATTTTTTTGCCATTAAACCCCCTGAACTCTCGTAATTTGACAATCGCTGAAGGAATCTGCCCCTCATCAGGGGGCAAATTCCTTCAGCGATTGTCAAATTACGAGAGTTCAGGGGGTTTAATGTCAAAAAAAAAAACATAAGGGGCACAATGCAACTTTTTGAAGAGTTCAAGGGCCATCTATGCCAATCGACCTAATGTTTATACATATTCTTTTACCGTATAAAAAAAACAATAAATAAATATACTATAGCAGTGGGTTCATGATTAATCTTTTCTCTAGTTGAAAAAGATTTGTCTTGGTCATTGAATCATCTTCAAACATGTTTTTATTCTTTAATCTATACTTTTTATTTAATTTTTCTTTTATATTAGTTATTATTATTGTTTATTTTCTATTAACATATTTGCATGTGCTTGTTTTTTACTGGGGGATTGATTACATACTATTAATAGATTATAAATCTATTCTTTTTATTTAATTTCCTTTTTACTTTACTTATTTAGAAGTAATACATAACTTTGGGTTTTTTTTTAGAAGGGTGGAGGAGAGTCAAACCCACAACTTTATGGTATAGGTGTAAGAAGTATATTTTAATTTTCCTTTTACACTAGTTAATTCCCTTTTCATTTTTGTGTGATTGATTGCATATTAAGCTATTTGGATACTAATATTGTCAGTTATGTTAATTTCCTTTTACACGGTTTAGTAAAATTGTTTGTTATGTTAGTGTATTGATTGTGGAAAAATTATAATCTAATTATCGAATTTATATGAAAAAAAAAAATCATAATAAAATTCACAAGTTGCTATCATCACTGTCGGAAAAAAAAAAAAAAAAAAAAAGCATATGTCAACCAGGAAGGTAGTGAAAATGAAGAAGATGCAATATAATGGTCTAGGGTTGAGGCTGATGCCTTGATTGTTGAATAACAATTTTTTATTTTATTTTATTACCTGAGACATTCCCAGACTGAATGAATGCTTTTTACCACAAAACCACATTGAGCAGTAACTATTATTTTATTGATTTGACTATTTTTGTTTTATTTTGGGTCCATTTATATATTTTCTTTGCATTTAGTATTTCATCATTGAGCTTAATTTATGTAATGTTCAATTAATTTTATAACTCATTATATTTTAATAAAAAAATATGATACATTAAAAAAAAATAATAATTATATGATAAAAATTTGACTTTGATCCCAATGTTCTATCGTTGTTTTTGTCTATTGTTGTGGTGGTTTTTCTATTAGGGTGGTGCTATTTCGTTTTTTTGTTAGTCATGCCATGTTTTGTCATAATTAAAATTTTACATTATTAAAATTTCTTTGAAAGGAAAAATACGTAGCAGCTACATTATTTCTTAGAGCCAATAATTATGGTTGAATTTGTGCAGTATTTCCAAGAGCATGTAACATGTGGTCATCAATTATATAATATTTTCGATGATCAACTGTTGTGGTTGGAAAATATTATTCTTTTCCGAGGGCTAGGTATAGGCGGTCAAAAACAGTATTGACGATTCCAAGGATCAACTATTGTGGTCGGAAAAGATTCATTTTTCCGACGATTAGATAAATGTGGTCATAAATAGTATTGGCGTTTTCGAGGATCAACTGTTGTGGTAGGAAAAGATTCATCTTTTTCGAGGACTAGATACATGTGGTCGTAAATAGTATTAGCGTTTTCGATGATCAACTGTTGTGGTCGGAAAATATTCATCTTTTTGGAGGACTAGATACATGTGGTCAAAAATAGTATTGGCATTTCCGATGATCAAATATTGTAGTCGGAAAAGATTTAGTTTTCCGATGGCTAGATACATGTGGTCAAAAATAGTATTGACATTTCCGAGGATCACATATTGTGGTCGGAAAAGTGAATCTTTTCCGATGGCTAGATAATTGTGGTAAAAAATAGTGTTGACGCTAAGCTTTGGCGTCATTTTCACATTAATTTTTATGACTTTAGACACTATTTCCGAGGGTATTTGTTTCGTCATAACAAGTACACATTATTTGCATACTTTTCCGACGACTTGATTTTTTCCGTTGGAAAAACAACAATAACTGACCATAATTTCATTCCGTCGGAAATAGTTGGTTGGAAAAGACATTTTTTCTTGTAGTACCATTATATGCTCTCGGACCAAGCCGGTTAGCAGCACATTTTCTTATGTTCTTCCAACCAAACACAGCAACTTTAGAGCTAATCACCCACCCATAAACTCTCATACCATTCACGCTCTTCACCACCTTTCTTGCCTCCTCCAAATATTCAAACCGTATGAAGGCAAAACACTTCCCTCGAGAGGTGGTCTTTGAAGATAAGAACATATCTTTAACCGTACCAAACGATTTGAATATTTCCCATAGATAAGCCACATCAATCTTTGGATTCAAGTTGTCAACAAAGATTGAAAAGAGATTATCTCTAAAGTCTCTTTCCTTCAAGTCTAGACATTTTAGAGCATCTCTCTCTACTTTCTCTCTCTACATTGTCTCATATTGAATCAAATGCCCTTAAAACAGTAAAATAGTTATAAATAATATTATTTTTTTTAACTAAAATATTAATAATTTAATTTAAGAGTAATATTGAAAAGGGTTCAAAATTTTTTTGTCACTATTTGGGCCTGACTTTGTAAGAAAGTCATCGGTTTAATAACTTAAGTTTAAAATGCATCTATTATGGTGAACGAACAAAAATGCCCCCCGCAGTAACCTTCTTCACCATTTTTTTTTTTTTTTTTTTCTTTCAAAATCCTCCATCAATGGACGACGGTGGACCATGACCAAACACAATAGCCACTTTTTTTATGTCTCAGCCTTTGTTATTTACATCTGAGATACAAACCGTCTTGTTAGTTGCTTTTTTCTTTTTCTTTTTTTCAATTTAAAACACTCTTTTGTAGACCTTAAACAGATTGTACGAAGAAAAAAAAAATTTGTTAAAAAGGCTCGAAAAAGTCTCGGAAAAAGCTTAGAAATGCTCAGACAGTTCATTAAAAGTTTCAAATAAGAAATGAAAAGGCTTGGAGAAGTAATAAAAAGGCTCGAATAGTTCATTAAAAAGCTCGGATAATAAATGAAAAGGCTCGGAGATTCAAAATTAATAAAAAAAAAATTGTTGAAAAGTCTCGAAAAAGAAATGAAAAGGCTCGGAGAAGTAATGAAAATACTCGGATAGTTCATTAAAAGGCTCGAAGAAGTAATGAAATTAACAACAAAAAAAAATTGTTGAAAAGTCTCGGAGAAGAAATGAAAAGGCTCGGAGAAGTAATGAAAATGCTCGGACAGTTCATTAAAAGGCTCGGAGAAGTAATGAAATTAACAAAAAAATTTTTTTTTGAAAAGTCTCGGAAAAGAAATGAAAAGGCTCGGACAGTTCATTAAAAGGCTCAAAGTAATGAAAAGGCTCGGACAGTTTATTAAAAAGCTCGGAGAAGTAATGAAATTAACAAAAAAAAAAATTGTTGAAAAGTCTCGGAGAAGAAATGAAAAGGCTCGAGCCTTTTCATTTAGTCTCCGATACTTTTCAATTAATCTTCGAGACTTTTCCGAGCCTTTTCATTACTTCTCCAAGCATTTTCATTTCTTCTCCAAGACTTTTCATTTCTTCTCTAAGCCAATCATTTTTTTTTTAATTTTGAATATCCGAGCCTTTTTATTTCTTTTCCGAGCCTTTTCATTTCTTTCCGAGACTTTTCAACAATTTTTTTTTGTTAATTTCATTACTTCTCCGAGCCTTTTAATGAACTGTCTGAACCTTTTCATTACTTCTCCGAGCCTTTTCATTTCTTCTTCGAGACTTTTTAATTAGATTCAAAATTCATATGACCAGAGAAAAACTTACAAAAGACTCAGATAACAAATGAAAAGGAACCCAGTTAGGGTTTTGAATTGAAAAATTAATTATCCAAGGAGATGAATTGATAATGTTATGATGTTCAACCTCCATCCTTCATTGAAGGTTTGTTACAAAGGAATATGAAAGAAAAAATCTCAGAAAACTTTAAAGTAAGAAAGAGAATATGTAAAATAAGGGCATTTTGAGAAATCATTTACTTTAGTGCCTTTTAAACTTACGTTATTAAACCAGTCACTTTGTCACCAAGTGAGTTGGAAAATGTGATATTTTCCACCATTTCCTCTATTGAAAATTTAAAAATATATAAATTTAGGGTGTACATACGATTTTAAAAGGATGCAAATATCACCACTCGAAACTAAAATGATTGTGCTATCATCCAATTATTGGACGTCATAGTATCATTTAATTGGATTGTGGGCCACCTTCTAAAGTTATTTTTTACTGGCAACACCATATATGAATTAAAAATTTATCGAAATTTGTCAAGATCAAATATTACTAATACGTTTGATTAAGCTACTTCGACAAATCATCTTACGATTGTTTTCATATATATTTTTTATAAATAATGTAAGAATCAAACTATATCATAAATATGAAAAGGGATGTGTATGAATTAGGGTTCAAAAATTTATTGTCACTATTTGGAGGGACTTTTGTGAGAATGTCACTGGTTTAGTAATGTAAGTTTAAAAGGCACCTATTTAGGTGACCAGACAAAAATACCCTCATTCTTGTCAGTTTGCGTCTGAAGAGAAAAAAGTTGAGAGAGAGAGAACAATGGAAAGAGAGACCAAGAAATCCGGTACTAAATCTGACGGGAAATCTGCCGGCGGTGGCGATACAGTCTTGAAATCGACGAGAAGGTGATATGATTTTCTGACGCGTTTTTGTTGTTGAAACTTTTATTTGCGTTTGATGTTGGATGTTCGTTTGATTTGATTTGTTGTTGATTAGGTTTGTTTGATTAGGTTAGGGTTTAAATTTATGAAAAAATTCTGTTGAACACGATGAAGTTCTGGGTTTTCAAGCCTTTTCCGAGCTTTTCACATGTAATCCGAGCCTTTTCCGAGCTTTTCACATGTAATCCGAGCCTTTTCCGAGCATTTTGAATAGGTTTCTGCTATCTGAATCTCCGAGCCTTTCACAGTGGCTCCGAGACTTTTAAAATAGGATCCGAGCCTTTTAAAACATTGTCCGAGACTTTTAAATAGTAATCCGAGCCTTTTAAGGAATATGAATAGGTTTCTAGAATTAGAATCTCCGAGCCTTTTCATATAGTTTCCGAGCCTTTTAATATATTGTCCGAGCCTTTTCATATAGTGTCCGAGCCTTTTCATATAGTTTCCGAGCCTTTTCATATATTGTCCGAGCCTTTTCATATAGTGTCCGAGCCTTTTCATATAGTTTCCGAGCCTTTTCATATAGTTTTCGAGCCTTTTCATATATTGTCCGAGCCTTTTCATATAGTGTCCGAGCCTTTTCATATAGTTTCCGAGCCTTTCCATATAGTGTCCGAGCCTTTTCATATAGTTTCCGAGCCTTTCCATATAGTGTCCGAGCCTTTTCATATAGTTTCCGAGCCTTTCCATATAGTGCCCGAGCCTTTTCATATAGTTTTCGAGCATTTTCATATAGTGTCCGAGACTTTTCATTTAGTGTCCGAAACCTTTCATTTTTATATTATTTATTTTATTTAACTAGATATATTTTTTTTATGTCAATATGCAGATGAGGAATCAACTAAAAGATTCGCTTAAAACTCCAGAGGAAGAAAGGTATTCGGGGAAAATAACTCGACATGACCATTTTGATGACCTTACAGATATCGACAACGCACTTAACAAGGTACCTGAACATCTTGCGATCGAAGAACGACGTCGGTATGCTGAGTCGTGTTTTGGACACCTCCTTCGGATGGATCGTGGGATGAAGTTTTCGGCTGGCATTGTACATCGGTTGCTTATTCGCGAGTTGCATCACGATGGGCCTGAAGATGAGATGAGATTTTTGTTAGGAAGGCATTCGGTCCGGTTCTCGAAGGTTGAGTTTTGTCTAATCACCGGATTGAAGTTCGGAGAACTTCCTGACACGTCGACCTATGATATGGTAGAGAATGGCATACACCAGCGGTACTTTGAGGGTCGAGATGAGGTCGAGTATGCAGAGCTGAAAGCCGTTCTACGGATTGGTGTTTTTTCTGAGCAGTACGATGTGGTTAAGCTTTGCTTATTGTATATGCTTAACTGGATACTGATGGGGTTGGACGAGAGAGAGAAAGTTCCAGTATGGCAGTTTCGCCTAGTCGAGGACTTGGACGCTTTTGATGCGTTCCCGTGGGGTGCACACGTGTATAGGCGGTCTATATACGGTTTCAAGCATGCGTTGGATGGCCGACGTAGGCGGTTTGAACAACGCCAGCGACGAAAGGGCGTTGATGTACACACCACGGAGACATATAACATATATGGGCTAACGCACGCCCTGTTGGTGAGAATTTTGAATTTGTTATTTTTTTCATATGACTTATGTATTGTATTGGATTCTTATCGTTCTTAGCTGTTTTGTAGATATTTGCTTTCGAGGTTATCCCCGAGCTTGGCAACAGCGGATGTGGGAAGCGGAGGGAAATCGAGCTCTCCCCCGAATTCTAAAATGGGAGTTGAGTACGCGACCGAGGGGGGAGAAGTTGAATAGCATTTTCCTTGAAAGTGTAAATATCTATATATATATATATTTTTTATGTTCATAACTATTAGTATGTATACAATTACAATGGTCTAACTGCAATTTCAGATGTTTGCGAGGGTAAAATTGGTGCCGACGGCAACTGAGAGGGCTGAACGGTACTTCGAGGGCATTTCCCAGGGAGGCAGTTTGTATGATGCTGATCTCGGTGATATACCTGTTCCCGTCTCTGACCCCGAACGATATACAACTGCTGGAACCAGTGACACTGAGGGTCCGTCTTTCGAACCCAGTGATACAGAGGGTTCTGACTCAGACGGTCGTCATATTCGTCTCGCGAGGACTAGGCGGGTTCGATTCACGTTGCCTAGAGAGCCTCGAACTAGAGATGACTCTCGAACTGGAGATGACTCACGAGGAGGCATTGGAGGGCAAACAGAGGTACGTATAATTCTTTTTACCTTTTTATTTAATTTCAATCGAGTGAATGGTTTTAGTACTGACAATTTCGAAATCCTTTCAGGACCGTCGGTATACTGAAGTAATGGATGCGTTACGCGAGTTACAGGAGGAGGTGCGAAAGAGTAATGAGAAACGAGATCAACAGCATCAGGAGTTGCTAGATTTGATTCGAGGGCTTCAGGGTTCGACGTCGCACGCCCGTACTCGAGGTACACGGTTCGATGACCCACCCTTCGATGACCCAGACGGACACCGAGACTTCAGTCCCAGAGGGAGGACAGGTAGTCATCAGGGTGATCAGCAAGGGCCTGGTGTGACACCACGAGAGGAGGTTACTCGTGGTACTAGTGGTACTGATACAACACCTATGGAGATAGAGGAAGAACCTCAGCAGGTTTTACCAGAACAACCTGTTCATTCTCAAGAACTGGTACAGAGCACCTCCTTACAGCACACCCCTCCGGTCGATCCTCGTGCAGAGCACCCCTTCATTTATTCCACAGAGACAGAGATCCCCAGTCTCAGTGCACCCAAAGAGCTTACACCTGCAGGCGATCGACGGCGCGATCGACGGCGACATAGTTCCAATGTACAGCGCACCCCTACAGGCGATACAGGGGGACATAGTCCGTCAACACATCGCACCTCTGGAGGCAATACACGGGAACAGAGTTCCTCCTTACAGCTCAGCCATCCAGTGGATCACATCCTTTCTGTGGACCGGATTACCCCACCCCTTCAACGTCAGGATCGGGTTCGCAGGGCAGGTTGGCAGCAGCGGACCCCATACACTGACCCCTGTCGGCCGAAGAGGCCAAGGATTAGGCCACAACCAGCACATGTATGGGCGCCCCACGCATTGATAGATCCTGACCACCTTGCGGCGTACCAAGCCTATAAGAGGAACTCGACTGGGGAATTGTAAGTATAATCGCAGATATTACAAAAATTATTTTGTATTTTGAAACTGCTAAGTAAAACGACTTTCTTATATAACTTCTTCAAAAATTATGCAGGCGTGATGTGGATCTACTCGAGCCAGTTGGTGTCCCTTGGTTCCATCGATTTCAAACCAACATCATGGAGTTGGAGGATACGGTATGGTCCTTACCTGAACATTGTGTATAAGATGTTTCTGAAATAGTAGAATGCTAACAATACAAAATGTTGAAATTGTCAGCATATGGACGCGTACTTGCATATTCTGCGGAAGCGTCAGAGATATTACTCCACTGTCTACGGTCCGAGGATCAACATACAGGATTCACAGTTCTATGTAAGTGTTTAATTTGTACGGCTTTTGAACATCTATTTATGTGTTTCGTACATCTTTTATCTAACGTTTTATAAATTTTCTTTGTACAGTCATGGTTATTGAATGACTGGGAGAGATTGATGGGAAGTGGGGCCGACAAACCCCGCCGCAGTTGGTCTATGTTCAAGCATCAGTGGTCCGCTGAGGAACTTGCGGTGGTACGTGGATTGGTCCCGGTAGGAACCAAACCATGGAACGAAGTTGACGTGGTCAGTGTTTTATTTACATTGTTTGAATTTGAATTTTAAATACATTTCCCATTGATAACACTTTGTTGAAACACATACAGGTTTTGATTCCTTGCAACCTTGGACGTACGCATTGGGCACTAGCCAGCGTCGACCTCACAACAGGGAGTATTTACCTGATGGACCCGTTCAGACAGGAGGTACCATTTCGCCATAGGAAAATGCAGCTCGCTTGCTTACGATATTTTTTACCGTCGATGCTGCATGCGTTGGACTTTCACGGTCGCAGACGGAGGGGCGATATGACGTATACATTGCAGAATAAGCCCTTTCCACTCAACATTGTGTCTAGAGACCGTGTACCCCAACAGGATAGAGGGTATGACTGTTTAAAGATCTTATTCTATCCTAATCGGTTTTAATAACATTCAATTCTAACGGTTGTTTTTGTGGTGACTTGCAGTGGTAACTGTGGTGCCCATACTTTGAGATTGATAGAGTACCTGGCAGCGAACAGGGATACGTTCGACTGGTCAGAAAACGAAATGGGCACCATCCGAGAGAAGATGGTTGTGGAGGTTTTTTGTAACTCAAAGGATTGGACATCCAGTTAGTGATTTAGTTGATGTACATAACATTTGAGTAATAAAATGAAATTATTTTTTAAAAAAATTTAGTTGTTTGCAATTAACACTTGAACACACATTTGATATATTGAAATCCATAAACAATACAATGAATTGTAGACACTATAACAAAAGATACAGTATGGCATTAAACGAACAACCAATAAATATATCATAATAGTTCAACATAAAAAAGCATAATAACCAACGGTCTCATTCCACGGTAGAGTCTTTCTCAGGGCACGTTTGTTTGTTGTGTCCAATTGAATGACAGATGCTGCACTTGCGACGGTATTCATCGGGAACACTTATGCTGGGACCTTCATTAACCATCGGTGGGTTGGAGCACCGCCTGCTATTATGTCCTGATTGTCCACATCTTCTACACGACTGTGTGGTTGTCCTCTCCGAAGACGAGGCATGTCGACCCTCCATCGGGCGACCTGATTGTCTCTTCGACTTTGGATTTAAAACCACCCGAGATACGATGTCGGATGGCACTACCCATGAAGAAGGATGGCCAACAGGCATAATAGGAACCGAGTATGCATCAATAAGTGTCTCTCTCTTGTAATAGTCCGCACACAGAGATGTGTAATCCAAGTTTCGCTCCCTACAACAATGAAAACAATGAGATTCACGAACCCAAATAATATAAATCGTTAACTGTAACATCTCATGTACCTTGCCGCTGCGAGTGCATGAGAACATGGGAAATGGTCCATTTGGAATTTGTTGCATGTGCAAGTCTTCGAGTGTAAGTTAACCGTCCATTGGTTTCCCTTCAATTTGACGGAGAATATGTTCCAGTCAACTGGATTTACGGTCATATAATTGCACTTCTCGACACGTTTTAGGATCACAAGATGTGCTGCGTCGGTCAGTTGATGACGCATGGACCGTGCAGCTGCATGACGATCGTGAAACCACTTTTGTAGCATATTCCTAATGAACTCCGCCAGTGTCATCATTGGCAGTTGCCGTGCGAATTTTAGGCATGAGTTTATGCACTCAGCAACATTTGTGGTCATCAGCCTGTACCTTCTTTGGGGACAGTGTACGCGAGACCACTTGTGTGGACCGGCAGCAATGGCATATTCGAATGCACCCTTGTGCAGCCTATGTAACTCCTCCATGTGCCTGTTATAATTGAATTCACTGTACGTCCTAGCTGCTGAATCCATTATGTCGGCAACATCCTTTCTGTGGAATCGCTTCTTCATATTTTCACCAAAATGCCAGCAACATATCGTATGGGTTGCATAAGGGAACACTTTAGAAATCCCCGCTTCAATGCTTGCATGGCGATCGGAAATGAAAACCAGATCATCTATATGACCAAGGGCACCCCTCAAGCATTCCAAAAACCACTCCCATGAAAGGTTGTTTTCTGAGTCACCGTACCCAAAAGCAATTGGATACACCTGTTCGTTTCCATCTTGTGCAGTTGCAACAAACATTGTACCCCCGAATCTTCCCTTCAAATGGGTACCATCAACTGCAATCACAGGACGCATACACCTCCGAAAACCTCTAATTGAGGACCCTAACGACATGAAAAAGTACAAAAATGTATCATCGTCTGCGCATTGTAAGTCGGTGATTGTGCAGGATTTTGCTGTTCCAAAACGTACGCAAACGATGGTAACAATTTGAAACTTTCTTCATGCGTTCCATAGGTCAAGGACAATGCATATTGCAAGGCATCATGTGCCTTACTGTACATGACTTGGATGCCATACATTGTTTTCATATCGGCGATTATGTCCTTCGGACGCATGAGACGACCATCATGTTGCTGAAGTCTAGGTGCAATGACTTCTCCGATTATGACTGCACTAGCTTGTCGGTGGCGACGGTGAACCTCCTCCAAGGGACAACTGTGTTGGTTGACAAAACTTCGACTTGGAAGTAAGTCCCTTCATCTCTCCTCACCGCTCTTAATTTCCACGTACAGTTGTCAATGATGCAAACTAGATGTAACGTTGTCTTATTAGACCTTTTCACCTTCCATTCAAAGTTCTCCGGCATTGAAAAAAGGCCAACTAGCCTCTTCAAATCCTTTTTACTCGGGAAAAATTGACCTTTATAAATCATGCATGTAGGTTCTTGCGTTGCCAAGGTGCTGCTTCTACCAATACCAAACGAGTATGAATCTGCTCCGGGAATAACCCACGTTATCGTATTATCAGAATCAGATACAGTTATATTATGTCGGACCTCGGAAGTCCCAGGCATATTTGGTACAGTGCAACTAACTCCTTGTACATGTCTTCCTTGTGTTTGAATTTGTGTACGCTCTTCATCCACATTTTCTAGATCATCTACCTGTTCATTATTTGCCTCATTATCCACCTCATGGTTCGGGTAATTGTTCATCTCATTGTACTGCTCAATTCGACAACCAAACACATCGCCAAATTGAGGTTCAACTACTTGGTCAACCGCTACCGGTGGGACACCACACATGTTTTCCCCACTTTCGGCGAAACTCCTTTGGGGATATAGTTGGTTGCTACCGCTAAAGGATCCAAATTGTTGGGTATTTTCAGGAGGAGGAATATCATTCCCTATCACATCTCCAGGTGTCCTCTGAGTTAGACTTACACATACTTGAGGGATCACCCGATCTTCCCCTAGCATAAACTGAACATCATCGTTATTTCTTATAAATGTACGACATGTACTGCCAGGAACGATTGATACTGATGCCAGATCAACATTGAATTTGTTTACATCATACTTCACAATGGTATGCACGATCGCCACCAATTCTTCGTAAGTCATATTCTTTGACACATACATTCCCTTGTTATCGGATCCAACAAACCTCTGACTTCCGTCGGGTAGTTGCTCCCATTGACCGTTGTAAGATATTACTATTCTAACCCGATTCATGATGCTGTCAAATTAATCAAAACTATTAATTAAAACTCAGGAGTACAAAATATTTTCATAAATTACATTTACAAAGGCTCGGGTGAGGATATTTAAAAGGCTCGGAGAACACTAGCAAAGTCTCGAAGAATACATGAAAGTTTCGAAAAAGACATTTTTGGTCTCGAAAAAGTCTTTAAAAGACTCGATTAGTAATTCAATAAAAAGTCTCGGAGAAGACCTAACAAGGCTCGATTAGTGATTATTTGAAAAGTCTCGGAGATGACTTGAAACGTCTCGGAGAAGACTTGAAAAGGCTCGATTACTAATTTTTGAAAAGTCTCGGAGATGATATGAAAAGGCTCGGAAAAGACATGAAAAGTCTCGGAGAAGACATGAAAACATGAAAAGTCTCGATTGGTTATTTTTGAAAAGTCTCGGAGAAGACATGAAAAAACTCGGAGAAGACTTGAAAATGCTCGAATAGTTATTTTTTAAAAGTCTCGGAGAAGACTTGAAAAGTCTCGGAGAAGACATGAAAAAGCTCGGAGAAGACATGAAAAAGCTCGGAGAAGACTTGAAAATGCTCGAATAGTTATTTTTTATAAGTCTCGGACAAAACTTCAAAAGGCTCGGAGAAGACTTGCAAAGGCTCGGACAACACATGAAAAAGCTCGAATAGTTATTTTTTAAAAGTCTCGGAGAAGACTTGAAAAGTCTCGGAGAAGACATGAAAAAGCTCGGAGAAGACTTGAAAATGCTCGAATAGTTATTTTATAAAAGTCTCGGACAAAACTTCAAAAGGCTCGGAGAAGACTTGCAAAGGCTCGGACAAGACATGAAAAAGCTCGGAGAAGTCTCGGACAAAACTTCAAAAGGCTCGGAGCAGACATAAAAAGGCTCGGACAACACATGAAAAGGCTCGGACAAGACATGAAAATGCTCGATTAGTGATTTTTAAAAAGGCACGGAAAAATGTGACAAAGTCTCGGAGATCCACAATTGTCACAATGAAAATATGAACAAATGAAAAGAAGTATTTACACGAAATATTACCTTGTTGTAATGAAGCACGTCCAGTTGTTTTGATCTTGAACTTCTATTTGTATTGAGAGAGAGATAGAAAGAGAGAGAGAGTAACCCCGTTATCGTTTTTGTTGGAAGTGTGGAGAGAGAACCAGACAAACACAATAACATAAATGATTATCTAAGGGCAATTTTGGTAGTTCACCATAATAGGTGCCTTTTAAACTTAAGTTATTAAACCGGTCATAGAGTCACCAAATCAGTTGGAAAAAGTGATACTTTCCACCATTTCCACGTATGAATTATATATATATTGAGCCAAGTCTGATTACAAATCTAAAACATGTCAAAATCAAGTCATCAAATTGGATTGTGGACCACCATCTTAAGGTTTATTTATTTATTTATTTATTTTTACTGAAAACCTATCGAGATAAAATTTTACTAATACGTTAGATTAAGCTACTTCAACAAATCTTCTTAAGATGGTTTTCATTTTTTATTTTATTTTTAAATAATGTAAGAATTAAAATATATCACAAATATTAAAACTTAAAAGAGATGTGTAAGAATTATATATATATATATATAGAATCAAGACTAGATTAAAAATCTAAAACAACATGTCAAAATCAAGTATTAATAATGCGAGCTAGAAAGCTATTTTCACAATTCTTGTAGGACTCAAACCTATCACAAATATAGAAAAAATGTTTTAGTTATATAAGTTTAGTAAGATATTTTATATCTTAATTATTTATTTATATATATATATTAATGAATAATCAAGGAAAAACATAAATATTTTTTAAATTTCGATTTTCTTTATATATTTAACAAGTGAAACCGATTTTTCTTTCAATTAAATTAATTATATAATTTTATTAAAAACGCTGCGTTTAACAAATTTATAATTCCCTCCAAAGAAACGAAACTGTCCCGCCACAACAAAACCATTTTTCATTTGGCTTTCAATAAGAAGAAGAAAAAAAAAAAATTCCAGAACCAAAAGGCTCTCTCCAGTGAATTTCCTCAACAAATTCAACAAAACAATGTCGACCCACCACGAAGACCTCGATCTTCTCCTCTCTCTCCAAGAAGACAGGGTTTTGGAGACCCCTCCTGGTTCTCCAAGACAAGAAGGCATGTTGCGTTTTGGTTTTATCTTATATGTTTTTTTTATTGAATGTTTAAATACAAATTAAGTTTTTATTATTTTTTTATTTTTTATTTTTTATTTTTTAATGGATTTTTCTCATTATATGATTGGTTTTAGCTCTATTTGATGAAAATTTGATCTGGGTGTTCTTATTTTGGTTAGTAGTTTCAGAGGCCTGTAATCAAACAAGTGGTGTGCATGTTTATTGCTAATCTATTTGAATGTTCATAGATGGGTTTCGATTTGTTTCTCTTCGTTTCTCTGTAACTCGATATGTTAAATTCTCTATCTGCGGTTGCTTACAGCTATTGACTTTGCTAGTTTATTATCTCCTTAAAAGTTTTTTTTTTTTTTTTTTTGTTTGCTTATAAGATGGTAGTGTCTGTTATCGTTTATTGGAAAATTCATGTTGGGATGTCTTGTTTTGTTTTGATTTTGTAGGTTACCTGTCTGACGATGGGTCTCCGAGGGAAAGAGGGCAGGCGGACATGTCTGCTTTTCGAAATGTTGTTCAAGACTGTCTTGATGATGGGCCTGAAATAGTTGAAAAATCCGGAAAATCAGACCGATTGAAAAAGTTACTTGATCCCCAAGTTGAGAAGTTTTCCGGGTTGCGTGTGAGGTAAATTTGAGGACAACTCTAACTCAAATAATCATAGACAATGTAGTTTCATGTTCTTGTTGAATTCGTGTGAAGGAAACATAGAAGTGAAAGTATAGTTATGTGTTGAATAAAAATTTAAAGTTTTAGGTTCAGGAACGCTAGTTGTCTATATCAAGTATCAACTGGTCTTTTGTACAGTAGTTTTCACTTAATTTAGGAAAAGTTTATTTGTTTTTAGAGTGGAAAGCAACTTCAATTATTATATGTTGAATTTTTATTTTCAATTGCTATTTTATGCAAGCACACAAATACTTAAAGAGAATATGGAAATAGATCTGAAATTGTTTAAGCATTTTAATTTATTTTTCAGGAACCAAGTGCTCACTTCTGCAGAGCTTAGCGAGCGTTTTTCGGATATTCGCTTTGTTCGGTTACCCGCTATAAAGTATGATGCTCTTCACACGTTTATATTATGGCATTGTCAAATCACAAATGCTTGGGATTTGGAAGTTATTCTCTTGCTTCTTATGAGCAAGAAAATTACTTGCAAATTGCTACTTTAATGAAAGTTGATTTGATTTAATATTGTATTAGTGATTTTATATATTGGGTTCTTGTAGGAATTTATTGGCAGGGGACACTATTTCAGGTTGTTGGGCAACTGCTGGAGTGTTGATAGAGAAGGGCTATCCCAAGACTAGTTCTATAGGACAGCAGTATTCTATATGGAAAATTGCGTATTTGGATGAAACTGCCATATCTGTCTTTTTGTTTGGTGATGCGTATGAGAAGAATTGCAAAGAGGAGGCTGGAACGGTTTTTGCACTGTTCAACTGTGCTGTACGCAAAGCTGGCAAGGTATTAACTTGCCATATACTAATAGGGTAGTTGATGGTTGTCACTATCTCGTTAAAATATTAAAATTTCTGGTTTGTGATCTCAGGGATCAGGTTTTTCTTTGAGTGTGAGCTCCGCAAGCCGAATTCTGAAGTTGGGTACTTCAGTTGACTATGGAGTTTGCAAGGGAAAAGGAAGTGGTGGGGTACCTTGTACAGCTGTCATAAACAAGTATGTTTCTGAAACTAAACACATCACCTTGTTTTGCAGAATATATGTCATGGCAATTGATCTTACCTGTTCTGGTATGAATTAGAATTTTAGGATAATCTTCGGTTCAGTTATGAGGTTTGGTGAAACATTTATGTTTAGTTTGGATCTATATATTGCATGATTGATTCAAGCAAGAAAAGTCATGAAGGATTGATGTATTCATTAGTTCATCCAACGCAGAAAACTTGGGTGGGATGCACAATGCATCCGTTCCACGCACAACATACTGTGTGGCTTGGGTACAGGATACCCATCCAATCACATACGATTCTCATACCACATGCCATATACTGTGAGTCTGTGTGCATGGTGCAATGGGCCTGTCCTCCTCACAGACTCAAAGTATATGGCATGTGGTATGAGAATCGTACGTGATTGGATGGGTATCCTGTACCCAAGCGACATGGTATGCTGTGCGTGGGACAGATGCATCGTGCATCCCACTCAAGTTTTTCTCCATCTAAGGATTGTAGGGTTATAATATTTCGTGCACTAGTGATTCTTTTATTAATATATTTATTAAACCTTTTCAATTATTGTGTTGTTTCAGGCGTAAAGGGGTATATTGCAGTTTTCATAAATCGGTAGGCATGCCTATCAAAATCTTAAATCTTTTCTGACTAATTTATCTTTAGGACAAACATCTGATTTATCTTTTGAACAGAAAGCAGCCAAGAATTTTTCAACAACTCGAACTGAATTAAAGGGAGGGTAAGTCTCCAATACCTTGGCATCCTTCAAGTCTTTTCTTGTGTTTACAGTATGTAATAATATACATGTTTGCTTAACTGTATTTAATCTTTTCTCATAAATGCTTCCGATAAGTTTTTGTTTTTTCCTCTTACAGTAACTTGAAAACAGCATTTAGGCATCCTTACAAACCCGAAGGCATTTACATGGTTGACCGAACAAAATTAAAAAATGCCAAGCAGCCAGTGAAGATACTATCAGTGGAAGGACTCAGAAAGGCTTTAAGGTCTGTTATGGATATCGTATGTTTATCCCTTGTGAATGCATATATATATATATGTCTTCTATCTATTGTAAATGAGTTTGATTGATTTACTTGAATGACAGTAAAGCAGATAAAGTGACAACAAACACACACTCACAAGGATTAAGATTTCTTAATGAAATGACAGGTACGGGATTGCATTTTTTATTTTTTATTTATTCTGTTTACACTGTCCGTGTTATAGCAGTGTCAGTAGATTGAGATACGTTACTTTGTAATTACAGCGGAAAGGGTTTCAACAACTGCAAATAAAGCTGTAATGCCAGGCCGACAAACTGCTAGCTTGGAGAAGAGGTAAATCATAGACTGGATTACAATAGGAGAAAAATATATGATTTTGTGGTTTAAATCTCCGTATCACTGAAAATTTATCTATCATGTACCTCAGGAAATCGTCTACTGTGAAATTTGATTCATCTACAAAGCAACAACCAGATACCAAAAGACAGAAACCTGAGCAGGGCCAACCATTGGCAGACATAAGTAGGCTGGGAACAGGAAAGATGATTGAATTAAACTATGTTAGTTCCGATGAAGAAATTTGAGATTTAAGGCAAATTATCACCACCCAATGATGAATTTCATCTTTGCGAAGTGAATTCACGGGACGATCATGTTTAGTGATTTACGGTTTAAACCACTGCTTCACAATTTGAAAAGCTGAGGAGTATCTACTGGTGAGTCCTGGTCTAAGTTTTGAGGATTGGAGGTGTAAATTATGAAGTGTTTGTAATCGTCAGCAGATTAACAGAGCAACTTGAAGTCTAGAGCTTTCTGGCATAATCACCAATGTCTGCTAAATTCTGTAAGATCATCTTACTCTCATTCTTTCTTTTAAGGAAATCACTGAGCTGTAAAGTCAGTATTATGTTAGACACATAAGGAAAGTTATTGATTTATTAATGAGATTTCCTTTATTTTATCTTCAGAACATTGCTTTTATAATTACCTTGTAGTCAATTGATGTTTTATCATATCATCCAACATCACAATCAAAATCTATATCCATAGCTTTCTGCAGATATCAAACAGGTTTTTGCCAGATACTTATAAAATTCCAGGCTACAACCGAGGTGCTTAGTGAGTTAGTGGTTTAGATTGGGCCAGGATGACTCGGGTTTGAGCCCAAGTCTAGGAAGGTCAGGCCCATGGGCTAATTCAGATTGAGGAAATGATACATTGTTAGATAGAGTGAAATTCCCGAACGCATATCATGGTGGTATTTACCTCATAATATATGTTTTAAGGTTCAAAGTTTAAATCCCTCGTCCTGAACATTTTTATCTTGAACCATCTCTTTAGGATTCGTGTTGATTTTAAGAAATGAAAATCTAGTCCGGACCCATATGATGTGTGATAGACATAGATTTGATCAGGTTTTATAAAATATGGTATATCTCTGTAGGACATCTTTGGAAGTACATTATTTTGGAATTGATAGTATCTTCTTGGTTGGGAGGGGACCATGGCATCTAAAGGACCATATACAGATATGTTGAGAGTAGCAGGAAAGTTGGCCATCCATGCACGTACATGAGCTGCTCCATGTGCTCTCCAAATTCAATGCTTTTCTTGTTGTATCTTTTGTTGACCCAATTAGAGATTTGAGATTATTGAAAATTACAACACCGTGTACCTGAAGTAACAAGTATAACTTCTTTTGGTGACCTAAGACCTATGTTCCTTAGATGGGTAAGTTGTAACTACATTTGTTGATATGTTTAAAAATGTTTTAATCTTTTTTTTTTTTTTTTTTTTGAAGGTTAAAATCGCTTTTAAAAGTATTCTTCGAGTATAATTTTGTTTTATCGTAGTCATTTAGCTTAGCTAATGTAATCTATTATGGTTATGCAAGTTTTTGATATCGAATATCACTTGTATTAGGGTTTGGAGATTTCATTTACTTTTAAAAATGTTTATCATCTAAAATCGTTTTAAGAATGTTTATCATCTAAAATTGTTTTGGTGGTGTTGAAACAATTTTGGATGCACCATAAATCTGATTATGATTATGTGAGTGAATAATACAATATTGATATCTAGTTATGGTTTTGACTTTTAATAGTTTGTTAGGTGATGGTGATTATTGGGTGATTACTTGTGAAAGCAACCATGATTTATAATTGATTGAGAGGGTCCCTAACAAGTAATAAGTGTAATCACAATTGGATTTAGTGGTCTAAAGATACTTTAGTTGAAGTGTCGATTTTTTTAAAAAAATATCCAACATGTTAGAGGTCTACCGGGATTTGTTGAGATAAAATATTATGGTGGTTCTATTGTCATCTACAAAATATTTTCCTACACCCATATTTTAATGAAACTTTTTTATTTCTAAAATACCCTTACATTTAATTACTTTAAATACATGGTTTTATAATTGGAAATTAAATTTACTTTCTACCCCATAAGTTGAATACCCAATTTATTATAAATCCTAATAATATATACTTATTCAAACCTAACATCAATAAGGATATATATATATATATATATATATATATTTACGTATAATTGAGGAATGAATGAACAAAGAATTGATTTCAAGGATTCTAAATGTATTTAGGTATGTTTACTTTCATTTTTATTATTGTTTTGTGATTGAATAAAAAATTGTTGCAGTTGTAGTATTGTAGAACTCTTTTTTTTTAAACCGTAGAATTCGATCAAGTCTATACGGTTCTCAAACACAACTCATTCACTTTACTTCATTTATAAATTCTTACTAATTTAATTGGTTTGTAAATCGGAAAACTTAGTGGATGAATTTTTTTTTTAAAAAAAACAAATTTTGAAATGAGAAAAAAAAAATGTTTTAAATTAAAAAAAATACTTAAAGGGTAGTTTTAGTATTTTAAAGGGTGTAAAGAGTAAAATTAATAATTTTAATTTTTTAATATGGGTGTAAAAAATAAAAAAATAAAAAAAAAAAGTAAAAAACATTAATGAGATCAGCACGAACACTTTAGTTGAAGTGTCATTTTTTGGTGAAGACACAAAATACAAATCCTCTCAATTACTATTGGGTTATGTGGGCCAATGATCAATCAACCCTTTAACTACTTAACAACCTGTCCTTTTCTTGATCTTGAATTTTTTTTTAGTTGGTTCAAGAGTCATTGTGTGTGATGGGTCAAGATCAAGAAATTCATAGCTAAGGATGTTAATTTGTGCTTTAATCAAATCATATGAAAATTTTAAATATGAACATGATTCATTATTTATACATTTAATATGATTGTATTAATTGTCTTTCTAATCATATTCCATGTAATCACATGAAAAGACATGAGTGTTATACAATCAAATTAGTTATAATTTTTTGTTGGGACTTGAATACTTGATCAATTGCCGTAAGTATGACATACTTTTAACTTGACGAGATTAATCGTTATAAGTACGTTTCAGAACGTAATTTACAAGTTTAGTTCTTTTGTGTATGCTTTTCTACGAAGGAAAGTTGCCAACCAACTTTTTTTTAGGAGGAATCTATCATAACTTACTTTTTTCAACGACAACAGAAAAATTGTTTTTTTATTTGTAATTTGTATAATATATATTTTTGTCTTTGGTATGGTAAATTGGAGAAACCCAAAACACTAATTTGAGAATAAACCAAGAAAACTTTTATGATTCACATGCATAAATTGTCCTTCGAATAAGACATTTCCCACTAATATAATAATCAATAAGGAATATTTGATAATATTTATTTAATTGAAATTCGGTATTTCAAAGAAGGAATATTTATAAAATAAACCAAAAAAAAAAAGGTAGATATATATATATATATATATACACATTTAAATTATAATGTTTTATTTCTTCAATTTGGACAAAAATACTTTTAATTCATTTATCTACCCATTATTTTAATAATTTAAATAGTGATGGTTGAAACATGTTAGTAGTAGAAATTGTTGTGTCACCTAAAAATTTAAAGGATTCCAAAGGCCCGTCTTGCAAGCTGTTTTCGGTTGCTGTTTTTCGAAAATAAAAATGAAAATAAAAACAGTGTTTTTGGTTTCAGTTTTGAATTTCGAAAACGCGTCTAGTAACATTTATTGAAAGCTGTATTTTGAAAATAAAAACGGGAAAAACGCGTCTGGTAGACCAACCGAAAACTATTGAAAATTGAAATATCAATTTTTACTTTTTGTTTAATATTATAACAATTATAAATAAATTAATTATAAATATAATTAAAAAGGATAAATACTGGTTTTCATTTTGGAATTTTTTTTAAAAAAAAAAAAACTAATTTTGATTTCAAAAACATAAAACATTTGTCATATTTTCTGCCTCTGTAGTCTGTACCCTTAGTCGTTGCCCCTGAATTTTCTCCCCGTTTCTTCCCTAATTTCTCTTCATTCTGATATTTATCCCTACACCAAATTACCAATTACATGTCGACACACATGTTCAAATAAACTTAAGCAAATACTCAAGTCGTGCTGCACTTAATCTGCATCCATCTCTTCCAATGCTGCTCTTGCCGTTGCCTTAGCTTCCTCAAGAAGATCATCTGGAACCTGAATGAAACAAAATATATAATAAGAAAAAAGACAAGAGAAAAAAGTGCAAAACAGGTCCTGATTATGATCAAAGCAATCATAAGGCATTGCAAGGATAAGCACATCCGTGTTCTCTGAAATATATATAATAAAAAAGGATAACTCTGAAATTGTTAAGGAAGGCATTTCAAACCTTATTACTATATTAATTATGATTAAATAATTAACCAATAAACAAAATTTAATCAAAATTGATCCAGAAGAAGAAGAAGAAGAAGAAGAAGAAGAAGACAACCAGCGACAGTTGCGATCGGTGAAGGAAGGAAGACAGGCGGTAGCTGCGATCGAAGACGACCAGCTTCAGATGTGATCGGCAAAGGAAGGAAGCCCGGCAGCAGCTGCGATCGGCGAAGGAAGGAAGAAGATGATCGGCCGGTGGCGACGAGCAGATTAGCGGCGGCTGCGATAGACGATGGAAGAAAGAAGATGAAGATGAGGAAGAAAGAAGATGAGGTTTGGTGGATGAGGAAAAAAAAACTTATTGTTAATTTTTTTGAAAAACAAAATCAAAAACAAATTCAAGAAAAACAAGTTTTTTTTTTTTTTTTTTTTTAAATTTAATTTAATTATTTTATTTTTAATGTTTTTCAAAATTTCCACTTTTAATATTGGTTTTGTTTTTTATTTTGTTTTTGTATTTTAAAAATAAAATGAAAAACGGTTACCAAACGTGAATTTGAAATTATTTTTGAAAAACAAAAATTGAAAACAAACTGAAAACAGCCTGCGGGACATGATCTAAATTTTAACTGTATTTAAAAATCTATTCGCTAGTTTCAAATTTAGATAAAAATTCCTTTTAACGAGATTGTTTGTACATAATACGGGGATTTATTTTTAACTAAAATTTGAAACTATATAGTATTTTTGGCATGCAAAAAACAAAGGTTTTCGATTTTCATCTAAATTAAAAGGGTTTAACTATTATAAACGATTCTTTATTCATTAATGGGTTAATTCAAGAGAGACTATTTTTTGTTTTTTGCTTCTAATTTTTTTTTCTTCCCTTTTTCAATCTTTGAGTTTTTGGCATATCACATCTTAGCTTAGCTGGTAATGCATCTCTCTTCCACATATGTAGTAAGGACTTCAATTCCCACCATACACATTTTACAAGCATGTTTGGAGAGTTTTCTTCTCAAGTTGTGGAGTAGATATCTGGACCGTATATATAATGTTTGTCTCGGTAGGTCTTGATAGCTCTATTGTAATAGTTCTTATAACACTTCAAAGGTAAAAAAAAAAAAAAAAAAAAAAAAAAAAAAAAAAACCTTTGAGTTTTCGTAAATCCTTGGATTTGAATCCATTTACTCCTAAGTCCTAACAACTTCTTTAATTATACAAATCTTGTATAACAACATAAATCATTTTTTTTTTCAAAAAACAAAACATAAATCATTTTGAAAAGAAGGTTATTTTTGAAAGATGACCAAAATTTAGGAGAGTTTTTACAATTATTCTCGTTTATTTATTTATTTTTCTAATTAACCCTAACTTACCCCTAACTTAAATCTAGTAAGAATGTACGATTTTAAAAATATACCATCAATTAACACAAAACCTATTTCTGTCAAGCCAATCCGTTAACTTTAACAGTTAACTAATCTCGACCCTTAGAAAGCCAAATATACCCATATCACATCATCAAAAATATAAAATATTTTTTAATTAAAAATTAAAAATTAAAAAAATCAAAATAAAATAATAATAATAATAATAATAATAATAATAATAATAATATATCGGCGATGGATCTCCACTGCCGAAGGAAATAAGAGATCCTTGACGATCTCCTCATACTGAAAAAGATCAGAGTTGGAGGAGATCGTTCTTCTATAGTTAGTAGATGAGTCTCCTCTGTGAACTAAGAATGTTTTTGTAAACTAATTATGTTGTTGTTTTTTTTTTTTTTTTTTTTAATTTGATTTTTCACTTTTTAATTAAAAAATATTTTATGTTTGGGATGATGTGTCAAGAGTAGTCAACCGTTAAAGTTAACGGATTGACTTGATGGTAAGGAGTGTTTATGTTAATGTAGGGTATCTTTTTGGAATCCTAATGAACTCAATAAAGTAAAGGTAGGTAGTGCAATTAACCCTTAAAAAAAATGATAAAAACTCTGAAATAGTAAAAAGGAAAAGGCATAATTTTATATAGGTCCCACTTTTTTGGACATTTGTCACCTTTATAAATATCTTTTCATATTCATAACTTTAGTCTCTATATTTTTTTAAAAAACTCATTACTTTAGTTTATTTGACTAAATATTTAAGAGTCAGCTATTTTAAAACATGTAAAAGTACATTTTTACCCTTATTACTCTTTAATTTAGCTAAAATGATTATCTTAATTTTAAATTAAAAAGAAAAACAATAAAATTCTCACTAATAAAATCTTAAATAAATAGATTACAAATAAATCTTAAATAAATAATAATAAAAAAAATCCATTAATTTTTTCTTATTTTGTATTTTTTTTTTCCATAATGGATATTTATTTAGTTAAAATGATTATCTTAGTTTTAAATGATTATTTTTCACATTATTTTGTAATATATTTATTTAAGATTTTATTATTGAGAATTTTATTCTTTTTCATTTTAATTTAAAGTTAAGATAATCATTTTAGTTAAATAAAAATTAGTTATGAAAAAAAAAATACAAAATAAGAAAAAATTAATGGATTTATTTATTTAAGATTTTATTTGTAATCTATTTATTTAATATATTATTATTGAAAATTTTATTGTTTTTTATTTTAATTTAAAGTTAAGATAATCATTTTAGCTAAATTAAATAGTAATAAGGGTAAAAGTGGACTTTAACAGATTTTAAAATAGTTGACGTTTAAATATTTGGTCAAATGGACTAGAATGAAGAATTAAAAAAAAAAAAATAGGGATTAAAGTGATTAATATGAATATATATTTATAAAGGTGACAAATTGTCAAAAACTTAGGACTTAAGTAAAATTCTACCGAACGAACATAGAAACAAAGAACAATACAAAAAGCAGTCACTCGCTCATTCTTCTTCTATGTGCTTGTACGAAAACGTTGTACATAGATTAGGGTTTTGTTGTACCAGATAGTAGAGGAAGAAGAAGAGAGACTGGACTGTGACAGTACACGTGGCGCGAAATGAGTGCGTCGAGGTTCATAAAGTGCGTGACGGTCGGAGATGGCGCCGTCGGCAAGACCTGCATGCTCATTTCCTACACCAGCAACACTTTCCCGACGGTCAGTTTCAGTAAGCTCATTTTATTGTGTTTAGTTCTCGAGAAAATGTGATAGAAAATGAAAATTTTCAGCTTAGCTGAGTTCAATATGACCAGTTAGCTTGCTCTTTGATGTTTTTTTTTTTTTTTTTTCCAGTCATTTGTTGTAGTTTTTTTGATTTCTCAACTGGGTATTTTTTTTTTTTTTTTTTTTTTTTGTAGCTTTTCAATTAATCAAAGTTTTTTTTTTCTTCCTTTTCTTAAAAAAAAAGAAAAGAGAACTTTGTTGAAGAAAGTGTTGACTTTTACTATCTTGTGAACTATAAGTTTTGGTTTAACATTTTCTTTGCTGTTTGAGATTAATTGAGAAAAAAAAAAGGGAAATTTTGAATATTGATTATTTGGGTTAATTTTTTTAATCTAATTTTCGGCTTGAAATGAGCAAATCATGATCATTTGTTTTTTCTGTCTTTGTTGCTGTTTTATTTTGTTGGAAGTGAGTTGGATTTTTGTGTTACTTTGGGAGCTGAATTCAGGAGTGGACCTGTGTATCTTGTCTTGATTCTCTCTTTTTGCCTTGGAAAAAAAGAAGAAGTGATTTTAGTATTGAATTCTGGATTTTTAATGTTATTTTTACTGTTTAGAAAGAGATAAAGTGGTGGAGCTTTGTTTTTCTATAATCTGTTGTAATTTTATTCTATGTACTTAGAAAATAGATGCTTTTCTTAGGGTTTGGTTTTCGCGGTTTTGCTGACAAGTGCTTGTTTATCTGAAAATGCTTGTTAAGTTAAAGTTTCATTTGGAGATCTTTCATAACATAATCTATGTATGCTAGTTTTGTATTTGTTATGATACAAATGAAAATGCCACAGTTTTCTCTTTTAGATGAAGTTTTCTTTGATTAAGATCTGTTTGACTGCGATGGATGTGATTATCTGCTCATTATTTGTTGTCGACCCAATTTTGTTAGTATATAAGATGAATATGGACAACAATGATTATAGTATTGAGAATTCTTTTGTTTTCCTCTTTTTGCAATGTGTTGGGAAACAGGATTATGTACCAACTGTCTTCGACAATTTCAGTGCAAATGTGGTTGTAGATGGTAGCACTGTAAATCTAGGATTGTGGGATACTGCAGGTAAGGTTCTTCTTTTTCTTCTTCTGCGTCTTCGTTGAAAGTAGTTTCTTATCATGAGTTTGATGGATTTAATTTACGGAACAGGCCAGGAAGATTACAATAGATTAAGACCTCTGAGCTATCGCGGGGCAGATGTCTTCCTGCTTGCATTCTCCCTCATTAGCAAGGCCAGCTATGAAAATATTGCTAAGAAAGTGAGACTTTATTTATTCTGTAGAATTTTGTTTCCTCTTATTTTAATGGATGAAAAATATCTGATTGCGAGGGCTGATAAATTCGTAATGTTTTCCGTTCCAATGTCTAGTGGATTCCTGAATTGAGGCATTATGCACCTGGTGTTCCAATTATTCTTGTGGGGACAAAGCTGGGTTAGATTCTAACACAACTATTTTTCCTCTATCTTTAATATAATGTAGATAGCAGCTACTATCAGTTGCTGTATCTCCTAATTAGAAAAG
Source organism: Acer negundo (assembly GCA_035582765.1). Taxonomy (NCBI): domain Eukaryota; kingdom Viridiplantae; phylum Streptophyta; class Magnoliopsida; order Sapindales; family Sapindaceae; genus Acer; species Acer negundo. The sequence goes on along the minus strand of CM069236.1, from coordinate 2,164,163 downwards.
GATTCTCTAGATTTACATATTGCTATATGCATATTTTACCATAAATGTGATTGTAAAGTCTCTGTCATTTGTTTGCCTGTATATTTCCATGAATCTGGAATTGTCAGAGGCCGATTGTGCTTATTAGATTAACTTCAAACTTGTAGACAACTTTAATGGATCCTCTTTTACCATTTAACAAAATTTAGGTTTGTCGAGATTTAGATTATTACGCATATTGTTCAGATACAGCTTATTTACCGGGTACAGCTATGAGGTGTCTCTCACTACCAACGCCCTCTCCCTTCTGGAACTATTCATATGCTTGCAAGCTGGATATGTGTCACTACAATCACATCCCTTCCGTGTGTGTGTGTGTGTGTGTGTGTTAAATCGATGTGCTTTCCTGTGGATTTATTTCAGCCATCTTTGTCGTAGTGTTTTTGTTGAAGTTGTCATTCTGTGACTTGGTATTTGTAAGTCTTAACTGTAAGCAAATTTAATGTTATATACTTTGTCTAGGAAGCAACTTTCCTAGTACCAAGTGTCAAATATATAATTGAAAGTAAATTGATGATAAGAAAACAATAATACTGAGGTGATTTTCACAGAATACTTTCTGATGATCAATTTTAATTAGTTATGGTATTGGTTTCATACATACTTTTCAAATAAAATCGTATTCTTTGTTATGATTTTCCTGGAAATTATCATTATTAACATTATTGAACTAAATCTGATTGTCGTTTGCTTTAGTTTATTGTATTATTATTATTTAATTTTCATGACAGCAAATTCTACTCCTTCTAGATCTTCGAGATGATAAGCAGTTCTTTATAGACCACCCTGGTGCGGTGTCCATTTCCACAGCCCAGGTATGAGCTGTTACTTCCCATATTCAAAACCATAAAATTCTGAATTCTTCACTACAAAGCCGCTTGACAGAGATTCTAGTGAAACTTCTTAACATAGAGGTCAATTAAATGACTTTGATTGAGAAAGTTTGAATTAAATCTAACATACTGATTAGACTGGTAAACATGTTGAGAAGGAGGTGAAACATGGATGTTGCTGCAATATGTGGTGGCAGACGGTGGCACAAATAATATCTCTGGAGGTGTTTATTAGAAGGATCGTATAAAGAAATGAAATGGAGATTTTATTATATAAAATCGCCAATTATAAGATACTTAGGAGCCTATTTATAGGCATATGAAATTAGATAAATATGAAAACATAAGACATGAAAGGTTTAGATAGCAACATAACAAGCATAATAATACGGAAATAGAAACTTATAGTATAACTAATAATTTCAAGATTCTCAACAATTGTCATCTTGCTTTGTATCTGTGGCTTGAAGGGGGAGGAATTGAGAAAGCTGATTGGCGCTCCTGTTTACATTGAGTGTAGTTCAAAAACACAACAGGTATATAAAGTCTTTTTCATGTCAGAATAAATCTTAAGGAGAAATATTGTGATTGCCTCCTGATTAATTGAATTTATTTTTATTATTCTTTGCATATACAGAATGTGAAAGCTGTCTTTGATGCGGCAATCAAGGTGGTTCTCCAACCGCCAAAGCAGAAGAAAAAGAAGAGAAGGGCACGGAAGACCTGCTCTATATTGTGATCTTCTAAAGTGTTATACGAAGGAAACAAGATTCGTCCTTCTCAACCTCCTTGTTTTCCTCGTCTCTTCCCAGCTTGAGAAACAGATTGAGGTTTATAGTCTCAACTGACTGAACTAGGGGGCTACATAGAAGCACCGGATTATTTGTCTGTCTGTTACTGGTTTATGGTTTAATTTGTATGTTAATGATTCATATTGTGTTTGTTATTAACATGCATACCTCTTCTCTTTTAGGTGTAGTTCTGCTTAATGTATTAACTAGAATCTTTAAAATATGTATCGTGTTTTATAATCTGATTTACTGCAATTCAAAAACATTCAATACATATAGCAAATTATGTTAGATTTTCAGTCTTAAATATAGCAAATTCTTTCTGTGCTGCCTTCTATCAGTCTTGATCGGTCATCGTCGGTGAAAGTTGGAAGATGCAAAAATGATAGATAGAAAGAAAGCCAATAGAAACATGAAAGGATATATCATGGGTCTGTAGAATATTTTTAGTGGACAATACACTGTATTAGTGTATATCAAATATCTGTGGTTAACTTTTAAATCCATCAGTTTCATCATAGCTTTTCAAGATTCCCAGCTAATGAATTGTTCATTCTTATTTGCTAAGCTCGAATATTTTTTTTTTCTTTCTTTCTGGGGTGTGGGCTGTGTGTGTCCTAGTTGAGTGGTGATTGTGAAGATACCTGATTTTTTATTTTATTTTATTTTATTTTTGCTTTTTGGTTTAAGCCATTCATTGAAAGTAGACCTTGTAATTAGAATTAGAATCCCATTTTGTGTTTAATTACCTTCACAATCATTTTAACATGTCTTTTTTGTTGATTTAGCATGGTCGATGATTTATTGGTTGACCTAGAAATAGAGAAAATTTTGTTTTTATAAACCGCATGATTCTTTACTTGCTACTTTTTTGTTGATTTCTTCTGGAATTTATGCTGTACCCACTTTCACCAGTCAGAAAAAGAATCATTGGACCTCCTCTGCCATTTCCACCTCTCTTCTTCTCCAACTCCTACACCTTCATCTTTAAATACACCTCCTCTCTACCTTCTCCTCTGCAGTGTATCCGTATATTTGTTTCCGTTCTTCCTCTTGAATCTCCGAATTTGTAATCTAAGATCATCTTATTATTATTGTTATCCATATATATATATATATATATATTGCTTTAATGGCATCGAAGAGAATTGTGAAGGAGCTCAAGGACTTACAGAGAGATCCGCCAACTTCATGCAGTGCAGGTAGGGAAAACTAATGGGGGCATTTGATGTGTTTTCATATACTAGTTTTTTGCCTTGTTGACGTAATTTTTGAATGGTATATTCGACTTGATCGAGCTTCATCATAATTAACAGCCAGCTAACTCTTTGCTTTCAATGGTGTTTGATTTCAGGACCTGTGGCTGAGGATATGTTTCATTGGCAAGCAACGATTATCGGTCCCAATGATAGTCCCTATGCAGGAGGAGTTTTCCTCGTGACGATCCATTTCCCACCTGATTATCCATTCAAACCTCCAAAGGTGTTTTTAAAACAAAATAAGATCAAGCTCCTTTTTTTTCTCTTGTCCTTTTGGTGATTTTGATTTGAACATATATTATCTATTACAATCATCCTGAGCTCCTTCTTTCAAATAAATGACTGTAGGTTGCTTTCAGAACCAAGGTTTTCCATCCGAATATTAACAGCAACGGGAATATTTGCTTGGACATACTCAAGGAACAATGGAGCCCCGCTCTCACCATTTCGAAGGTGATCATCTCGAAGAATTTTAGTGTATATGACATGAAAATGATGCACATATTAACATCACTAGTTCATCTGTGTTTGCTTGATTGAAGTATATGTTTCACCTACTTGAGTTAGTTTGCTGAGTATTAAGATTGTAGGGTCGGACACTAGTTCCGCTTTAAAGCTCATGTAATGTGAAACATATACTGAAACTTACTTTCTCCCCCATATGCTCTTGTTAATTTGACAATGTTTTTACAGGTTCTGCTCTCGATATGTTCGTTGCTAACAGATCCGAATCCTGACGACCCTCTCGTTCCTGAGATCGCTCATATGTGCAAGAGTGACAAAGTCAAGTACGAGTCTACAGCTCGGAGCTGGACTCAGAAGTATGCCATGGGATAGAACACTGATATGTCAAAGACACATCCCTCTCTTCTTGTTTAGTATCTAAAATTCAAGACAATTTGAGTGTAATTTGAGGGTCTTTTTCTCACAATAAATGATTTTTATTTTCATGATGTTTACATGTACTGGTCTGAAATTTCAATAAATTTCCAAATCATTTTCATGTTCTAACTTAGATGAATTCAATTGTCTGGTATAGGAAGAGTATTTTGGACAAGCTAAAATCAAGCTCTTAGCTTTGTTGATTAATTACAAGGGCAAAAATGTAACTAACTAACCATGAGTATTAAAATAGAGAGCTTCTTTTCATAATTTTTTTTTTTTTTTTTCTACTTATTTTCTAAAAACATTCCCTTTTCAAAACTTAAATTTAAAAAAAAAATGTAAAGACACTTCCTTTTGTTTTAAGATTATCTTTTTTATCTTTTGACAATTCTATTATAAAAACACTCAATTTTAAAAAATAAATTTCTAAAGACACTCTATTTTATTTTAATAAAAGTTAGGACGAAATATCGTAGCTTTTTGATTCATTCAAGAAGTAATCTTTTTTTAATTAAATTATTAAAAAAAATTAATTATTAAAAAAAAAAATTATCTCTTATAAATCATTAGATTAAATATTACATATTAAATACTCTCATAAATTTTTAAATACCATATTAAACTCTCTCTCCTTCAAATCTTCAATACATATCTCTAATTTTCTATCTTCATTCTTTCTCAAACAAGACTTACAGTTAAAAAAAAAAAAAATAGACTTACGAATAAGCTTGATTTTTAGGAACCCTATATATGCATATTTTTTTTAAAAAAAAAAAAACTCAAAAAACAAGTACCTTGTTTTTCAAAAAAAAAAAAAAAAAATCGAAATATGAAAATGTTTTTTATTACTTTTGTATGTATGTGATTGCCAAGAAAATTTAATTCTTTTATTAGTAATAGAAATTTTGAGTTTAATCGAATCTAGTTGCAACAAATCAAGTTTTCGTATATCTATTTTTGTTTTTGAAAAATAGCTTATTTATATTGACTTATATATATATATGTGTGTGTGTGTGTGTGTGTTAGAAAAAAAAAACAAAATATTCATAAGTTTTTTTTTTTTTTTTTTTTTTTTTTGAAACTATTAATTAGAGATTAATCGAGAAAGTATGAGATATGATTTTTTTTTTTGAAAAATGGAGAGAGAGAGTAATTAGGAGAGAGTGTTTAATAAGGTAATAACAGATTTCAGCGAGAGAGTTTAATATGTAATATTTAATCTAATGATTTAGGAAAGAGAATTTCTTTTTTTTAATAATTTAATTAGTTTGAAGTGTCTTTAGATTTTTTTTTTTTAGTAGTTTTAATTCGGGTTAAAATTGTCATTAATAAAAAAAATTAAATTAGAATGTAAATAGATAATTTGTAGATTATAAGGAGAAGTTCTTTTAAAATACAGTCTTTTATTATAAATCCTTGATTCATTTTCCTTATTGATGTCGACAATGTCTTTTGTCAGATTTGATGTTATGATTTGTATCTTCACCACGAAACCAAATCATGTATGATGGAAAAAAAAAGGCGATGAATTCGTTATCGGTGGTCGACGAATACTATTCGAAGGACATCGAAAAGCGTTGTTGCTATCTCCGTGCTCTCATGTCTGTTAGGCCAGAATTGTTCGAATTTTTATCGTTAGGAGTGGACGTTTAATAGATTGATTCGTTGTGTGAATCAATAAAAAAACCGATAATATTCGGTTTTTGAAAAAGTAATCTGATCCGATAAACTTTACAATTGTCAACCGAACAAAAACCGATTGAACTAGACCGGACCGATTTGGTTCGGTTTTTTCGGTTTTGGGCCTAACATTATTCCCTCCTTCGCTCACGAACAAAGTATCATCTTTAATCTATGAGCTCGTGGGGCCAATAATGGTACGCACCTGGTAGACTTTCTGGGCCTGTTTTGCGACACGAGTTTCTTTCAGCGACGCCTGCCGTCGTTGATTCTCGCCTTGTTTCTCTCCTTTCTTTGTTCTGCTCCCTCAATCCAAAGCCTGTATGGATAACCCTAGTGAGAAGTTTGTGTTTTCGGCTCAACCCCCACCTATTAGAGACATGATAGTGGATTCGAATTTAGGATCAGAAAGCATTGGTTCTGCCAAACGAGCCAGAGCAGAGTCCAAATTACTGGGTCGTAATGATGTAGCGGATGGTAATGATAGGATTGAAGCCATGGGGAGTTTCAAATCCAAGCTGATAAACATTGTCCTTTTTTTTCTCGTCCTTTTGGTGATTTTGATTTGAACATATATTATCTATTAGAATCATCTTGAGCTCTTTCTTTCAAATAAATGACCGTAGGTTGCTTTCAGAACCAAGGTTTTCCATTCGAATATTAACAGCAACGGGAATATTTGCTTGGACATACTCAAGGAACAATGGAACCCCGCTCTCACCATTTCGAAGGTGATCATCTCGAAGAATTTGACCGTATATGACATGAAAATGATGCACATATTAGCATCACTAGTTCATCTGTGTTTGCTTGATTGAAGTATATGTTTCACCTACTTGAGTTAGTTTGCTGAGTATTAAGATTGTAGGGTCGGACATTAGTTCCGCTTTAAAGCTCATGTAATGTGAAACATATACTGAAACTTACTTTCTCCCCCATATGCTCTTGTTAATTTGACAATGTTTTTACAGGTTCTGCTCTCGATATGTTCGTTGCTAACAGATCCGAATCCTGACGACCCTCTCGTTCCTGAGATCGCTCATATGTGCAAGAGTGACAAAGTCAAGTACGAGTCTACGGCTCGGAGCTGGACTCAGAAGTATGCCATGGGATATGTCGAAGACACACATCCCTCTCTTCTTGTTTAGTATCTAAAATTCAAGACAATTTGAGTGTAATTTGAGGGTCTTTTTCTCACAATAAATGATTTTTATTTTCATGATGTTTACATGTACCGGTCTGAAATTACAATAAATTTCCATATCATTTTCAATTACAAACTCCCCACTTCCATGTTCTAACTTAGATGAATTCGGAGTGACAAGACAAATTGGTAAATGACATTGTAGAGTATAAGAAGAGTATTTTGGACAAGCAAAGATCAAGCTCTTAGCTTAGTTGATAATTACAAGGGCAAAAATGTAACTAACTAATCACATGAGTATTAAAGTACGAGAGTTTTTTTTAACGATCCAATTTTTTCTTTTAACACTTCTTTTCTAAAAACACTTCATTCTCAAAATTTAAATTTTAAAAAATTCTAAAGGCACATCATTTTTTTATAAGATTATCTTTTTCATCTTTTTTTATTTAAATTATTAAAAAAAGAAATTATCTCTCCTAAATCATTACATTAATTATTACATATTAAATACTTTCTTCTAAATTTTTAATTACCATATTAAATTATCTCTCCTCCAATACATATCTCTAATTTTCTATCTCCATTCTTTCTCAAGCAATACTAACCATTAAAGAAAAAAACTTACTAATAAGTTTGATTTTTAGGAACCATATGTAAAGTATATACTATAAAAAAAAACTCAAAAAACAAGTACCTTTTTTTTTTTTTTTTAATTGAAATATGAAAATGTTTTTTGTTACTTTTATAGGTATGTGATTGCGTAGAGAACTTTAATTCTTTCATTAGTCTTAGAAATTCTAAGTTTAATCGAATCTAGTTGAAACAATTCAAGTTTTCAATTGACTTTTTAATATATATATATATATATATATATACATATTACTGTTAGTAAAAAACTAAAATATTCATAAGGTTTTTTTTTTTAACTATTAATCAAAGATTGATTGAGAAAATAAAGAAATATGATTTTTTTTTTTTTTTGAAAAGTTGAGAGAGATTAATTAAGAGAGATTGTTTAATATGGTAATAACAAATTTATGAGATAGATTTTTTTTTTAATAATTTAATTAGTTTGAAGTGTCTTTAATTATTATTATTATTATTTTTTTGTCTTGTTTAGTAATTTTAATTTAGGTTTTAAAATTGTCATTAATAAAAAAAATTAAATCGGAGCGTGAATAGATAATTTGTGGATTGTAAGGAGAAGCTCTCTTAAAGTACAAGAGTTTATTTTGACAATCCAATTTTTTCTTTTTACACTTCTTTTCTAAAGACACTCTATTTTCAAAATTTAAATTTAAAAAAACTCTAAAGACACTTCCTTTTGTTCCAAGATTATCCTTTTTATCTTTTGGTACTCATATTCTAAAAACACTCAATTTTGAAAAATAAATTTCTAAAGACACTCCATTTTATTTTAATAAAAGTTAGGAAGAATCATCGTAACTTTTGGATTCATCCAATGAGTAATATTTTTTGAATTAAATTATTTAAAAAAGAAATTTTCTCAGTCATTAGATTAAATATTACATATTAAACACTTTCTCTCAAATTTTTAATTACCATATTAAACCCCCTCTCCTCCAATACATATCTCTAATTTTTTATCTTCATTCTTTCTCAAGCAGGATTTATAGTTAAAAAATAAAAATAAATAAATAAATAAATAAATAAACTTACGAATAAATTTGATTTTTTTGAACCGTATATATATATATATATATATATATATATATTTTAAAAAAAACTCAAAAAGCAAGTACCTTGTTTTTCAAAAAAAAAAAAATCGAAATATGAAAATGCTATTTGTTACTTTTGTAAGTATATGATTGCTAAGAGAATTTTAATTCTTTAATTAGTCTTAGAAATTTTGATAGTGTTATTCATGTATTCATGATGAAACTTGACAATCTAATAGAATATTTATTTTTTTAGCTTAAAACTTGACAATCTAACTGATGATATCTATATTCAAAGAAGTTCCAAAATGGTAATTCTCTCTGCACCTACCATAATTCTATGTCAAGACCTCTCTCATTGTTATTTTGTATTGTTGTCTGTTATGTTCTGTATGAAAAGATCTAGTTGAGGACGATATTTCTGAAGAATATTGATAATGCATTCTTTAGATAATTAACAATCAAATTTAGCTATATATTGGTATTTTTTATTTTATTAATTGGGCCTTGTTTTATTGCAGAGATCCGTTCCAAAACTAAGATTCACTCCACTTTAAATTCAAGAAGTCTCTAGTGATCGATCCTGAGCTGCGCCGCTATGTCATGTTGTATACCGAGGTAGGTACTAAAGTTGTTTTTGTAATTATTTGTAATTGTATCATCACAACACTTAATGTGAACTGAACTGGCAGGATGTGGAAGCATTTTTCAAGGATTTTATCATCTCTCATCGACAGCTTTCAGAGTGAATGAAGTCCAAACCAACCAATTTTTTCTTTTTTTGATAGTGTTATTCATGTATTCATGATGAAAGGACGGACCATAGTGGGGCTAGGGGAGCTCACCCTGGTATAGCTTTAAATACTTTATTTTATTATGAAATTTTATGGTTACTATAATTGTTAGTTTATGAGATTTCAAGAGTAATCTAATTATTAGTTATTAGTTAATGCATTTTTTAGATAATTAACAATCAAATTTAGCTTTATATTGGTATTTTTTATTTTATTAATTGGACCTTTGTTTTATTGCAGAGATCAGCTCCAAACCCAAGATTCACTCCACTTTAAATTCAAGAAGACTCTAGTAACCGATCCTGAGCTACGTAGCTATGTCATGTTGTATGCTGAAGTAGGTATTACAATTGTTTTCCTAATTATTTGTATTTGTATTATCACAACACTAATTATGAACTGAATTAGCAGGACGTGGAAGCATTTTTCAGGGACTATGTCTTCTCTCATCAACGGCTTTCGGAACTTGGATTCAGAGTGAATGAAGTCCAAACCAACCGATTATTTTTTTGTTGATAATGTTATTCATGTATTCATGATGACAAAGACATACCATAGTGGGGCTAGGGAAGCTCACCCTAGTACAGCTTTAAATATTTTATTTTGTTTTGAAATTTTATGGTTACGAAATTGTTAGTTTATGAGATTTTAAGAGTAATCCAATTATTAGTTAATGTAATTTTAAAACATTTTATGGGGGTTCGTCTCGCTATGTGCTCCTAATTCTATGTCAAAACCTCTCTCATTGTTATTTTGTATTGTTGTATGTTATGTTCTGTATGAAAGGATCTAGTTGGAGGACGACATTTCTGAAGAATGTTGATAATGCATTCTTTAGATAATTAACAATCAAATTTAGATTTATATTGATATTTTTTATTTTATTAATTGGACCTTTGTTTTATTGCAAAGATCTGCTCCAAAACCAAGATTCACTCCACTTTAAATTTGAGAAGGCTCTAGTGACAGATCCTGAGTTGCGCCGCTATGTCATGTTGTATGCCGAAGTAGGTATTACAATTGTTTTCCTAATTATTTGTAATTGTATCATCATAACACTAATTATGAACCGAACTAGCAGGACGTGGAAGCATTTTTCAGGGATTATGTCATCTCTCATCAGCGGCTTTTGGAGATTGGATTCTGAGTGAATGAAGTTCAAACCAACCGAATTTTTTTTGATAGTGTTATTCATGTATTCATGATGAAAAGGACGGACCATAGTGGGGCTAGGGGAGCTCACCCTAGTATAGCTTTAAATACTTTATTTTATTTTGAAATTTTATGGTTACTATAATTGTTAGTTTATGAGATTTTAAGAGTAATCCAATTATTAGTTAATGTAATTTTAAAACATTTTATGGGGTACGTCTCGTTATGTCCTCCACTTCTATGTCAAAACCTCACTCATTGTTATTTTGTATTGTTGTCTGTTATGTTCTGTATGAAAGGATCTAGTTGGAGGACGACATTTCTGAAGAATGTTGATAATGCATTCTTTAGATAACTAACAATCAAATTTAGCTTTATATTGATATTTTTTATTTTATTAATTGGACATTTGTTTTATTGCAGAGATCTACTCTAAAGCCAAGATTCACTCCACTTTAAATTTGAGAAGGTTTTAGTGACCGATCATCAGCTGCGCCGTTATGTCATGTTGTATGTCGAGGTAGGTATTAAAGTTGTTTTCCTAATTATTTGTAATTGTATCATCACAACACTAATTATGAACTGAACTGGCAGGATGTAGAAGCATTTTTCAGGGATTATATCATCTCTCATTAGCGGCTTTCAGAGCTTGGATTTAGAGCGAATGAAGTCCAGACCAACCAATTTTTTTTTTGATAATGTTATTCATGTATTCATGATGACAAAGACGGACCATAGTGGGGCTAGGGGAGCCAACCCTAGTATAGCTTTAAATCTTTTATTTTATTTTGAAATTTTATGGTTACTATAATTGTTAGTTTAAGAGATTTTAAGAGTAATCCAATTTTAAAACATTTTATAGGGGTACGTCTCGCTATATCCTCCTAATTAGGTGCATATTTATTTTTAATTAATAATTCTTTTTTGTAATATTGATGTTCAATAAAAAGAAAAGTTCTAGCCCACCATCAGTGGCGGATCCAAAAATTTTAACCGGGTAGGGCATTCAAATAAAATAACAATTATATAAAAAATATTGAAAATTTAAGATCCAAAAAAATGAGGTTTTTTTTTATTAAACAAAATTGAGTTTTTTTATATAAAGAAAATTTTATGGTATAATAAAATTTATGGTATAAAATAAAACAAAATAACACTTACTTAAGAAGAACTAAATAATCTTATATTTAAAAAGAAATAAAAATAAGAAACATAATATTAATAAATAAATAATAACAACAAAAACAACAAAAATTACAATCTAGTTTTATAATAAAAAATTTTGTTTTGTATTTATTATGAATTCACTTTAAATTTATACAAAATAATTGATTAATAAATATCACTAGACATGTTTTTAAATTTTTTATTTTTCTAATTATTAGTAAATTATTGATTTATTGATTGTAAATAAATTAAAACTCTAAAATAAAGAGAAATACTAAGGATAAAAAAAAACTATTCATAGTAATAGATGGATTATATTAATACAATAAATTAAAATTTGAGATTTTAGGGTTTATTGATAAGATATTTTATGTATGTCAAACTAAAACTATTAGAAATAATAAAATTTCAAAATAATAATATATAATTTAATTTAACATAAAATTAAATTAAGTAACCATAAATTGAAGGTAGTTAAGAGGTTGGAAAAGAGAAAGTGGTAGATGAAAATTTGAGAAATAAATTGGAAAAGATTGTAAAATAAAAAAAGATATAAAAAATTGTTAAAATTAAACTAAATGGAAATGGTGGGACTTGAACCACTATCATCATTAATGTAATATGTGTGTATTATTAATATATATATATATATATATATATGTAAACAAATTCAATTTAAAAAAAAATTGAGGTGGGGCACGGGCTTCACCTGATCTATATGTGGGTCCGCCTCTGCCCACCATGGTCTTCAATCCTGGTTATATCTCTGATTCGAATAAAAGTACATGTGACTAAATAGCGAGAAAGTAAATATCTCTAACGACGAAAATATCGGGATCCAAATTTCGGAAATTTAGCTAGAAATATCGGAAATTATGTGATATCCTCAAAATATCGAGATGTTCAAAAATATTTTTGATATTGGTCCCTTTAAATATGAAAAGTATTTCGGTCAAAACCTAATCGAATATGTTGTTGTTAAGTTTTTTACACTAAATGACAAGATGATATTGACTCAATGATAAACCATGACTCCTACGTCTAAGAAGTTGTGAGTTTGAGTCATGTTCAGGGGCGAAATTTTAAAATGGACCCCTTATTCATTTTAATAGTATATAACATGTTTTCCTATATTTAGTTCGAAAATGATAATTTCATTAAAGACAAAATAATATTATATGATAAATACATTTATTATATAGACAAAGATGAAATATAACTTGTTGGTGGCCGTAGAGTGTATAGAAAAAGATGAAACCCCAGGTAATTTGTCAGAAGAAAATCGAATTAGGATTTAAAAAGAATAAGAATTGGGCTTTAAAAAAACAAACAAACATTTGGGTCTTTTTAGTTTGAAATAATAAAAACATGCTATTTATTTAAAATTCAAAACAAGTAAATCTGGTCCCCTTTAAAAAGGAGGCCTGGGGCAAACACCCCTCCATCGAAAGCCCAGGGTCGATCCTTTATCATGCCCCCTCTCCCAATCCTGAAATATTATAATAGTTCAAAAAAAAAAATGGGTTATTAAATGGATCCTAAAGATACCGATTATAGTGCAATTAAGCTTAAAAATCGATTTGACCCGGTCACGGGTCGAATAGACTTGTGATGGGTCCAAACACATGTGACAATCAATGATTCCAAACATAAATTACCTTTAAGGATCCACGGTTGAGAATATATATATATATATATATATATATATATGATTGATATGGTGAAGAGTCATGATCTGAATTTGTACACCTAAGACAAAATACAATTTACTAGCATTATCATGATTAGTTTTATAGTTCTGGATATAGTTAGTTAATTTGTAGCTCAACAACCAAATCAAAGTAGTTAATACATCAATTATGCTTAACTTTTTAATCTGGAATTAATAATTTCTTCAATAATCAGTAACAAATGATGATTTATTTATGTTACAAACATGCAACATTTGCAAGTTTACAGCTCTCTCCACAGATCAACCAAATAATATTCAATAGGGCTGGTATACGAATGACCTATTGTTTTATGATAGAGTTTGAATACATTTATTTCAAAAAAAAAAAAAAAAAAAAGTTCGAATACATCTGGATGGATTTCAAAATTCGTTAGAAACTTTCTCCAAATTCATCAAAAAAATTCATTAGATTTTATCGAATTTTAAATTTATGGGCATATGTAAATCAACCAACTAATATTTGATGTATCTTTGATTATGAAATTCAATTCTTCAGAAACTTTCATCAGATCGTTATATGAATTTCTTAATCACTAGGATTTCCTTATATTTAATCTGAAATTTTCTTGATAATGAATATTTGTTTTTCTCTATTACAATATTCAAGTGATTCTACTCCCAATTCAAGTCAGATGGAGAGGTGGGTATTGTTTTATTTTTTATTTTAATATTTTATAAAAAAATGTCCCCAAAACAAAATCAATCTGGTCATCACATTGCCTTTTTTGTCATTTATTTATTTATTAATTTTAAAAAATAAAAAATAAGATGATGAATCGATGATAGACCTACCACTTATTACAATCACAACTGTCCATACATGAAAATTATAAATTATAATGGGTCTAACAGCTTTGATATTATGTAAGAAAAATATCCATCTTAAAATTATATAAAATGTGACATTTTTCAATGGAAGTACTTTTTAACAAAATTATCTAAAAACCCTTGTAGGAAAAAAATATATTAATTATGGGCTTTTTTTATTTTTTATTTTTATTTTTATTTTTATTTATTTTTATTAGTTCTTCAAACATATAAAAGACCACATAAATCATTTGAAAAAAAAAAATTAAATTAAATATCTCAAGGATAATGCTTGGGTACTAACCAGTTGGTACCCAAGATACTGATCCACCAATACGGTGTTGGCATATGATATTTTTTCTTTCTCTCATTATTCTTTCAAAATGGGCCATATGCTAACACCCTATTAGTAGGGTCAGTACCTTTGGTGTTGACTGATTAGTATCCTAGCATTATCCATTCCCAAATCTTAAAAAAAATAAAAAAAAAATAAAAAGGGAAAGGAAATATCCCCCCACCCCCCAAGCATTGTCCATATCTCAGATAATTCCAAACACACTACATTTCAAAACAAAAAACAAAAGGAAAGGAAATATTTCCCAAATCTTTTTTTTTTTTTTTTTTTTTTAATTAAAAAAAAATATATATATATATATATATATATTGAAAAAAAAAAAAAAGGAAAGGAAATATTCCCCCGCCAAAAAAAAAAAAATCAACTCTATAAAAATTTAATATGTATATATAGCAACAACTTTTTTTTTTTTTTGTCTTTATATTTGTTTTTAGGAGCATCTGCTTTTTTGATATTGTCATATTAGTTGGGTAATTATTATTATTATAAAATTTGGCCACAAATTATTCTATATAAAAAAAAAAAAAAAAAAGTATATGTTTATATAACCCATATATTATTTATTTCCCTAAGAGCTTCTCCAAACCTGACCCTTGCATTGTGCCATCTCCATTTTCTAGCCAAAATCTCTTTCAACCAAGCGTCATCCACTGTGCCTTCTGTGTACAGTGTTGTCTAAGTGAATAGTATCACGCAATATATTGTGTGACACTGTTCACTTAGGAAAAAATGTTCACCTATTAATTTATATATTTTTTTTAATTATAAATTGGGTTTTGATTGGTTGTAGGTTAGTATTTGTTGATAAATAATAATAAAAAAGCAAAAAGAATATTAAAAGGAATATTATTTTTAGTGTAAAATTTGGTGTAATGGGTTGGAGATAGAATAATGAAATAGTGTGAAAATTGAATTATTTTAATGCAAAACTTGCATAAAAAGTACTATTCGGATAGGACATGCTCTAATTGGCATGGCACCCACACGTGTCTGGCTACTGTTGATTCGTGGTGGATTTGCTGATGTGGTGACACGTGTGATAAAATAGACATTTGACCGATCAAAGTTAAAATAATTAAAAGTTGTTTGTCCTAATTAATAATTTAAACAATGAAATAAAAGCAAAAAAATAATTATAAATAGATAATGACCAACCCATGCCGATAAAAGCATGCCACAAGTTTTTAATACCTCTCTTCCAAATTTTGGTCATGCTTTTATATAAAATAATTAAAAGTGTTTTATTCCCAAGAAATTAATTAATTAAAGGTTGCATATATAGACTGCCACATTACATACTAAGATTGATTGAGTGAGAAAATAAAATTTATATTTTTAATTTTTCATAAAGTCATAAGGTCATTTTAGGTTACCATTTTTAAAAAATAAAAAATAAAGTGAGGAGATTTTCAATAACTTTAAACATTTAATTATTTTCATTAAAAACATGCTTGCAATGAATAGAAGGGAAGCATAAGTATCATTGAAAAAAATTAAAAAGTGTTACAAAAATATTTAAAATGTGTTTGAAAATATTTTTACTTCTAAAAAACTTTTTTAGATAGTCAAAATTTTGAATGATCATATCTTTGGCTAAAAAAAAGGATAATTGTACTACTTTTCTTGGACAAAATAAAAGGCAGTTTGATGGAAATCATTTATAAACAAAATTGTGATCAAAATTAACAAACAAAATTGACCCACCAATCACCATAAACAAAAGTGTTGGATGCATAATGATGATTATTTGCATAATATCTTTTCAACTTTTGGATATATTAAATATAAGAATGAAAATAATGTTTGGGTACTGACCGGACAATACCCAAAATACTGATCCTACCAATATGAGTGTAGCACGTGATTTTTTTTTTTTTTTTCCTTTTACTTTTTACATTTATCTCGTAAATCGGACAATATGCTATACTCACATTGGTGGAGTCAATATTTTAGATACTGACCGGTCAGTACGTAAATATTATTCTAAGAATAATAGTATGTTTTCTGTTGTAGGTTGTCGGTGGCTTTCAATTCTTTATTTAGAAAAAAATATATATCAAAAAAATAAAACATGACATAAATTATAGTAATTGACTCGAGTTTATTTATTTTATATTTAATTAATGGACTGTAACAAGACCTGAAATCAAAATCAAGTGGCAATAGATAGGCTGGTTTGATAGCGATTTTACAATTTGAAAACAAAAAAGAGTTTCAAAATATAGAATACATTAACAAATTTTTTAAAATGCTATTGACATTGCATATTTCATTTTAACTTTTAAAATTGCTTTTATATAATAGTAAATCATAAAAAAATTGAATTCAAAAATAACTTTTTTATATAATTATATGCACACAGCTTTACTAAATAAAAACAAATTCTTCTTACTGTAAAAAAAATAAAAAATAAAAAATAATAATTAAAAAAAAAAAAAACTGTTCTTGTACTTAAAAAATAATTTAAAAACACTAACAATTAAATATATTTTGAATACTTCAAATTTCATTTTATTTTCAAAACAAAAAAATATATATATATTTATGCTGTTACCGTTAGTCTTCTAGCTGGCCAACCCGCAATAGCCGGTAAAAAATCTTCTCGACGCCCCTTTAACGGCCACAAAACTGACCGGATATCCCAGGTTTCCCGCGAAAATTGACTGTTTTTTTAACGGTCTAAAATACAAAAACACTTCAATCCACCAAAATTTCACTCTTATTTTGACTGAAAAATCTATCTCTCCTCCTCCTGCCGACACTTTATTTTTTTTTTAATGTCATTGAATTCCCACTAAATATCTATTAATTTTTTTATATTAAAAAAAACCCAGCTTTTAAATTTTTAAATAATTTCTCAATCTTTTCACAAATTTTTTTTATATTATAAATTATTTTTATGAATAGTAGTTGCAGAGTAGGTGAGCTGATGATCCTTGGCGGCAATTGCATTTTAAAAACATGCAAGGCCTAAAAAAAGAAGATGACGAATGTGTACAAAATTTAGGTATAATGTCATTTGTCTTTTTGCAATTGAACTCTTATGTGTTTGACTCAATGTTTTTGTTTTTGTTTTTTGTTTTTTGTTTAGATTTTGTGGGTATTTGTTGAAGTTTGATTTCATTGTATATTATTATTATTAGCAAGTGAATTCTAGTGGGATTGGTTTATAATTGTGAAATTTGGATTCTTGTAAGTGAAAATGTTAATTGGTGTCATTTATAAATTAGTGGTGGCTACAAATGGCAACAATAATTTGGATTCTTGTAAGAAAAAACGGATGATGATAATGATGATGGATCCTTTTTTGTTGCAGTGAATGATCAGATGATGATCGTTTCAAGAGTTGTTGGCAAGAATGGATTTAGCAAGTTGTTGAGGTTGGTTTGTTTGAATCAATGGAGGAGGCATTGAATTTGTAGAAGTAGTTTTTCAGTAGAAATATTGAAGAAGAAGAAGAAGAAAAAATGCCAGTTGAGATGATGATGAAGAAGAAGGAGAAGAAGAATGTTGTGGTTGGGATTCGAATCGATAGTCGGAGTAGGGAAATTCTCTTCTGGGCTCTGGCGAAAGTTGCTGAACCAGGAGATTCTATCATTGCTGTTCATGTTTGTCGAAATTTGGGTACATCTTTCGGATACAACTTCTGTTGAAATTGTGATTTTTGTAAAATGTATGTGATTGTATCTTGTTTAATTTAATGGGATTGTTGTTTTTTTTTTTTTTTTTTTTTCTGTTTTCAATACAGATCATGTTTCAAAAAACAAGTCCTTGTTGGAGAGTTATTTAGAGGTATATGAAGGCTTCTGTTCTGTGAAAAAGGTTTGTGTTCATACAATTTTTTATAATCTTCTTCAAGTGTTTGATAAAATAAGTAAAAGAAAAAAGAAAGAAAAAAAAAAAAAAAAAAACCCTTTATTTATTTGATCTTGTTTGTGTTTCAGGTTGATCTCACAGGTCAGATATTAACAGGAACCTCGGCGC
Organism: Acer negundo; assembly: GCA_035582765.1. Lineage (NCBI taxonomy): Eukaryota > Viridiplantae > Streptophyta > Magnoliopsida > Sapindales > Sapindaceae > Acer > Acer negundo. Next base: position 2,145,862 of record CM069236.1, on the reverse strand, counting down.
GAAGAGTTTTGGTTAGAGAGGCGAAGAACCAAGCCGCTGTGTCCATGGTTGTTGGGATGAGCAAGCAAAGTGCTTTTGGGTAGAAACTCAACAAAGTTTTGTGTTATTTTTCTCATTTTTGTTTGATTCTTTTGTTTATTGTCTGACTAATCTAACCAGATGTCATTTTCAGTGGTTTTGCTTCCACGGCTAGATACTGTGCGAGGCGGTTGACTCCAACGACTGATGTTTTGGCCATCCACAATGGAAAGATTGTCTTCAGAAGATGCAACAACAATCAACTACCAGGTTTGGTGTATATTTTCTAGTCAAACAACCACTCCAACTATGTCCCCTTTAGAATACTAAATGTGATTTCTTTTCGAATATGTCAGGTGTCGAAAGAAATCCAATCCCAAGTCTCAGTTGTCTGATGGAAAATCATAATAGTAGTAGTCTTAGAGAAAGTCGATCTGAGTTTGGTGATTCTGAGGCTGAGACTGAGAAATCCAGTTTCGGGTTGATTGACAACTTAAAAGATGAAGCAAGTGATACTACTGATACGGATTCTTCGATGGATAGAAGTTCGAGTTTTGTTCATGGATATAAGGGGACTTCTTTCAGAACAACCTCTCCATTTGCTGAAGACATTTTGGAGCATAGACCAGGATGGCCGCTGCTACGTAGAGTTAGTTCTGTGAGACCACAACCACAAGCCTCTCTTACAAGGAATCTGTCTGTGGTGCAATGGGTTCTTAGCTTGCCAGATCGTTCCCCGCAGCAAAGTCCTCGGTGTTCAACTATCGAAGAAAATCCAATGGAAAGACAGATGAGTGACATCGTGGACGAGAGCATCAGGAATAGTTCGTTAGGCGATCTACGAAAAGGGTTGGAGATTCTCCTGAATACAAGCTCATCTAGTCTCAAATGGTTCAGTTATGAGGTTCTGAGAACTGCAACTTCTCAATTCTCTTCAGGTAGAGTACTAAAGACGTTCCTTTTGAAAATTTTATACATGTTTTGTACTAATTTATCTGGTTTTCGCGTAACAGAAAATCTGATTGGAAAGGGAGGCTGTAACCGCGTGTACAAGGGGATTCTTCCGGATGGTAAGAGAGTAGCAGTAAAGATCCTGCAGTCATCTAATGTAGCATGGAAGGATTTTGCCCATGAAATCGATATCATCTCATCGTTGGAGCACAAGCACATTACACCTCTGCTGGGGATCTGCATCGAAGATGATAATCTGATTTCCGTTTACCATTTCTTGCCTAAAGGAAGCTTGGAAGACAACCTACATGGTAAAGTTTCAATGAGCTCAATATGTGTTCTCTTTTCACTTTTCGTAAAATCTGTATTTTAAACCAGGCTGATCCGAGTTGATGATCTATAGGTAAGAACAACAACAAACATGTGTTGTCATGGGAAATCAGATTTAATTTAGCTGTTGGGATTGCTGAAGCCTTAAATTACCTGCACAAAGAATGTTCGAGGTCAGTTATTCATCGCGATGTCAAGTCTTCGAACATTCTTCTGTCGGACAGGTTTGAACCACAGGTACGTATACTTTACTAGACCAAGGCGGGTTTTTAGTTACAATAATCAAATATGTATCTGTCACAAAATTTATCACATGGCTTGTTATATTGTTTAAATGTGAACAGCTATCTGATTTTGGCCTTGCACTATGGGGACCGACAACTACTTCTTTTCTCACAGAAGGCGACGTAGTTGGAACGTTTGGATATCTTGCTCCTGAATATTTCATGTATGGTAAAGTCAGTGACAAGATTGACGTCTATGCTTTCGGTGTAGTACTACTTGAATTGTTATCAGGAAGGAAACCGATAGGTTTCCAAACTCCCAAGGGCCAAGAGAGCTTGGTTATGTGGGTAAGACTCTTCGGCACATAATTGTTCAATGTTTTACTAATGATGTACAGAAATAACACTTATAAGTACTTCAATCTCAGGCAAAGCCAATTATAGAGAATGGTGATGTGAAAAGACTACTGGATCCTAATTTGGACGGAAAATTCAACGATGTCCAGATGCAGAGAATGGTTCTTGCTGCGACCCTTTGTATCACACGGGCAGCTAGGCTTCGTCCTAAAATGAGAGAGGTAAATAACATTATACTAGTCTCGAGGATTTCATAGTATTAGGGTGAAAACTCCTAAACTCGTTTTCATTTTTACAGGTATTGAAGCTCCTTCGAGGGGATAAAGATTTCGAAAAGTGTGTGAACTACCAAATCAAGGAAAACGAGGAAGTCGACAACCAGGATGTTAATGATGATGAAGTCTATCCACATTCAAGTCCAGAGTTGCATTTGGGTCTGGCATTGCTAGATGTTGATGATGATTCTACATCACTTAGTAGTATAGAGCAAAGCAACCATCTTTCCCTGGATGAGTACTTGAAAAATAGATGGAGCCGATCATCAAGCTTCAATTAGCCTTTTATGCACTCATGTGAATAATGTTCACGGAACTTTAATCATAGGGTGTATTCGTATCTGTAGTTTTGTACAGTCGAGAGAAAAAAAAAAAAAAAAAAAATACCGCGCCCATTCTTGAGGTGGTTTGTAGGTTTAGATTATGTATATTAGTTTCGAATAGAGTGATATTGAGCTTTGCAGGAGCTCAGTTTTATAACATTTGTGGATTGGGATCGAATTTTTTTTTGCAACAATGTATAACATATCTTTCTGTTTAAGGACTCCATAGTGACAGAGATAAGCCTATGTATTTAAACTAGACCGTAAAATTTGCTCGGAAAACAAACCAGAGATGGCAGCAAATGGAATAGTACAATAGTACTGTCACCATATATGAATTCTACAAATGTTTGAGAAATTTTTCGAGCTAGACTTACCAGTTTGATACAAAATTTGTTACACTAGTACAAGTTTGCATAGACAGATTTAGATTAGAACAGCATTGTGTATGGCATAGCATGGTTATCAGCTTCAGGCAAGTATCGAGGACACGGGTACATAGAAGAGCTTCCGGGACTCGAATCATCATCGTTGCAAGCACTGGACACTGCAGGTGGATTTCTCATAGGCAGCCTCCTCTCAAAGAGCCACTCTTGATCATCATCATCAAACTCATAAAGTTGCCTAGTCTGAATAAAAGGAGGAGGAGGAGGAGCAAAATTCACAATAAATTCTGTGAATTGTGATTCAACATTCTCATGATCATCAACAAAAGTTGTGGTGGGCAACATGGATTTAGAAGCAGCAACCAATCTAGACTTTTCTGGGGTTACGAATTTCGGCCTAACGTTTTCGGTATTGTCAGAAGAGTCATACGTGAGGCTATTAGGCTGCTCATGTTCCTCAGTCAGGCAACTGCTCCTCTCCAACAACTTGTTTTCATGTTTTTCATGTTCACTACTACTTGTTTTCTCACATTTCTTGCTCTTCTTGTGCTTGTGACTACTACTAATACACACTATCTCCTTTATTTCTCCTTCCTCCAACTCTTCATTTTCATTCTTTCTCCTTCTCTTCTCCTCCTTCTTCCTCTTCATCTCGGCGGCTGTATTTTCTCTTATGACCTTCGAAGCGAAAGAAAATAATTTGAAAATAATTGAATTACTTAATCCTTTCAATTAAAATTATATCACGGGAGATGACGAGTTTACTTAAAATTCATAATAACATATATTTTAAATCATTATCTATCACGTGATGTTACTTTTATCTTTCGATCAAATTCATTACATAGTCACGTGAGATAAGGAGTTCACTTAAAAGATAAACGGTCTACGTTTTAAACAAACCTGAATGAGTTTTGAAAGATCCGCGCCGCTCACTCCGTTCCATACAAACCCGAGTGGAGGGAAGGGTACACACCTTGACATTGTTGATCAAATAAACAACAGATGTTTTTCTGGTTTTTGAGAAACACTTAAAAAGAAAAACTATCAATGAGACAGGAAAGTGAAAACTACTGCTATCTATTTTTGGTATTTGCTTAATTAATGTTCAAGATTTGATGAGATATGAAAAATAATGGCATTCTTTAAAAAAATGTACAAGTTGAAGTATCTATAAAGAGTTTCCAAATATGGAAACAAAATAAAATGAGTAAATAATAAATATAAAATTTTCAGGAGATTTTGGTTTGTTTGAGTTTCCGGCGTTTATTTATTTATTTATTTCTGTTATTGTTTTTTATTTTTGACTCTAAACTCTAACCTAATAATTATTTTAATGATAAAATTAAATAATAAAATATAGATTTAAGTTTGATTTTTTTTTTTTTATATATAATCCCGAAACAAATTTCAAAATTTACTGGAGTCTATTTGTTGTTTATTTTTTTATAGATAAATTAATTTTTCCACTATAAAATTTTTATATTATCGATAAAAAAAATTATGTTAAAATGTTATTTACAATATTATTATTATGTTAATATTTATAATGGTATGAGTTTCATGTTGTGTTTGTTAAAAAAATAAAATGTACATGCCATCATCATACTCAAATGGTTGAAATTTGAAAATTATGAATTGGAGATGTTAATATTTCAACAAATTAGAGTTTGAATTCTCAAATATTAGATGATTTGATAGATTAACACAAAGAATAATATATATATAGATATATATATATATATATATATATTTATATTGAATTTTGGACCTTTTCACTCAATAATGACTATTACATTATTAATTTTGGGATTAAAAAATTTAATCAATTTAATTTTGACTTAAAATTTTCACCTTAATATATATTCATCAATTTGCTCACTTGATTCTCGTAATTTACTCTTTATTCATTTGTATTTTCACACCTTTAAATTGAAATTAAATAAGTAATAGATGCTAAAATTACGAAATTTAAATTATTATTTTTATTTAATATACCCTGAAAATTTGAATCTTAATTCAAAACTTTAAAAAAAAAAAAAAAATTTGAAGTTGAAATAAAATTATAAAATGAATTGATAAATTAAAAGAATTATTTATTTTTATCTTTTCTTTTTAATTGAAGTTATTATTTCCCCACCGGACAATATATAGTATTATACGGATGTCAAATGGATCGGACCGAATTATAATTTTAAGGTCCAATTGGATTTGAGAATGGGCTGTGCCTTTTTTATGAGGTCTTGCCCTGCCTATGACCCTTGTTCAAAAACAAGTTTACTCATATCAAGCATTTTCTTGTTTTATATATGACGAAGTGAGATTAGTTCGATGGTAAACCCCTCACACTAAATTTATATAATAGTATAATATTTCTATTAAAAAAAAAAAAACTTATTTTATATGTAAAATATTATATTTTTTTCGTTATTTATGCTTGACTCTTCCAATCATAAGACACGGAATTTACCCTATGTTGAGGGCTAGCCGGCTAGACTAGTCCGACCAATTTGACACCTCTATCCTATAAATAATGGGAATTGGGATTAAGAATTGGAAATAAAATGTTTTGATTACAAAAAGCTATGTAATTTCCATGTAATTACAAAAACAATAGAATTGGACCAATTGGTGGACCAAGAACAAAAATTCATCATAGTATGAGAAATACCATGTAATTTCCCTCAAGTACCTGTAAATTCCAAACCAACGATAGACATTTTCGAATACTGACTTTTTGAACTTAAAAAATAAAAATAAAAATAAAAAAGAGAAAAGTCTGCGGAATCTCTGTGAACCAATAAATCTCTCTGTCCCTCTCATGCCCGGTGAGTCCATTTTTTGTTTTTAACCATCGAATGTTGCTATGTAACTTTTTTAGGGTTTTTTTTAGCGTACCTATCTATATAAATATCAATAAAAATCACTGCTTGTGTAGTTTTATAGGGTTTCAATCTCAGTCTAAACATGATGTTTTCATCGTCACTGATCTCTTCTGTGGGTGCTTAATTGCATAGAGTGGTTTCGCTAAGTTCAAGATTTGTTTTTTTTGGGTGCAATTTACGGTGTTTTTTAGGTAAGTGAACCAATTTTTTTAATTAATTTTAATCGAATTGTAGTTGAAAAGTTAATGTTTTTCGTTATCTGTGATTTGATATCTTATCTGGGTAGTGACTGAATTGCTTGAATTTGTCATGATTTGTTATTAGTTAGGGTTTTGATTGATTTACTCTGTTACTTGCTTAGTATTTTATTTTAAGTGCTCATTTGTTTTTCTATGGCTATGCTTACAATTTCTAAACTAGGTGTTGCTGAGATCTGTGCAAACGAGAATTGAGCTGAAATTGTCATCGGAGTTGCTTTCGAGGTCGTAAATTTGTCATTTTTTGGGCTCAAATTGTTATCTGAACCGAGCTCGAAATCACAAAGCTGTGAATACTTCACTGGATTCTGTGATTTTGTGCAATCTCGATGGACGACGGAGAGCTTGATTTCTCAAACCAAGAACTGTTTTCGACTTCAAACATGGGTGAGATTCCAAATAGTTCCTCTATGGATAGTTTCTTTGATGAACTCTTGAGAGATACTCATGCTTGCACCCACACACATACTTGCAACCCACCTGGACCCGATTCCTCGCATACACACACTTGTTTTCATGTGCATACTAAAATTGTGGCTCCCTCAAGTGAGGATAAGGTGTCAACTGATGACAATGCGGAGTCCACTGAAAAGAAATTAAAGAAACGCCCCTCGGGTAACCGTGAAGCTGTGAGAAAGTATAGGGAGAAGAAGAAGGCCCGAACTGCATCTCTGGAGGATGAGGTTGTGAGATTGAGGACAGTGAATCAGCAATTATTGAAGAGATTGCAGGGTCAGGCTGCATTGGAGGCAGAGATTTCAAGGCTTAAATGTTTGCTTGTGGACATTCGGGGAAGGATTGAAGGAGAGATTGGATCTTTTCCTTATCAAAAATCGATGAATAACATGAGTTTTCCAAATCCGAATTTGGCTAGCGCATATGTGATGAATCCGTGTAACATGCAGTGTAATGATCAGGTTTATTGCCTTCACCCTGGATCGGAAGGTAAAAGTGGAGAAGGCATGGAACTGAATGGGCAGAGCCTTAATGGTTGTGAGTTCGAGAACTTGCAATGTATGGCGAATCAGAATTCAGGGATGAGGGAACTTTCTGGTTGTGGGCCTGGGAATGGAGCTTCCAATGTCAATTCTTCTGCCACAAATAAGAGGAAAGGTAAATCTTATGCCGCCTTTTCTAATTGTGGTTTATTTACAAGATAGATGAGGATAATTTAAGTGATTAAGTTGGTGATTTATTATAAGATTTTCTGTGATCTCATACTTATTGCTTGTGTCATTAACTGGATCCTGGTCTGATGACAGCCTTGACTTTGTGAATTAGAAATTCTATTTATATGCCATTTTTTGTGCATTGCTTGTATGATGTATGAAGTTTAACATGCGGCAATGTATGGATAGTTCTGGAGATTACTTGATATGATTGTAAAGGATTCTCACCTAGTGGCTAGAAACCTCATTTAGAGTTTCCCCATGTGGCTGCTGTATTGTGGGCATGTGGTGTAGGCTTATATAGAAATGTTGATGATTAGGTCATTGTTACATTTAGATGTCAAGTTTAGAATGGTTCTTTGGGAAAAGTAGAAATTCTTTTGAGTTGGAAGTTATTTTGAGAACTAGGTATTACCCTAGACTCTTCATCTTTATATGTTTTTGGATCTGATCTGTTATAGGAATAAATTGGTTTCTTAAGTATGTTTATCTTGGTCTTTCATTCAATTCTTTGTTGTAACTTGTGTGTCTTCTCATGTAGTTTTCTTGGTAAAGAATTACACTCCATTTAAAAGAAGAAAAAAAAAAAACAGTTTTATAGCCTTGCAAGTTGGCCTCATGCATGTAACTTTTCTGTTCAAAAGAAACGTTTTGGTTGTTTGTGGTATTTAGAATTGTAAAAAATACAGTACACCCTAATTGAATTGGTATCAATATGCCGATTCGATCCGAGATCTCTTAGAGTCCATCATGCAATCAAAGAATTGATCTTTTTTGAGAAATCTATCTCCGACTCCATGATTTCCCTTAGATTTTGTAAGTTTGTACTTTTTTGTACTTGAATCATTTCTCATTAGGTAAAAGATGCACTGCACAAACTGGTAACTATCAGAACTGAAAGCTGCATACTCTTACACAGCATCAGACGATAAAAAGACTTGCATGTCATGGTTATTGAAAAGAAAAATGGTACAATACTCCCAAAATGCTTCATTGACCCCTTTCAGGGACCGTTATAAACAAATACTGAATAAAGTTCACATCTGTCATATGTGTAATGTGTTGTTTCTAACTCCTTATGGTGCATTTATTTATTATACTTGTGTGAATGTTTGCAGCACGTCCATTTATTATTTTCACTATATGCTATGCATTCTATGGGATTAAGGCTTGTGGAACTTATTGCTTGTTAGCCATTTCATGTATCTGATTTTTAATAATTATGGTTTTATCTTTTTAGGTGGAAGTCGTGCAGCAACAGCAAGTTGAAGAGCTGATCATGTGGCATTATCCTTAACGGTGAGGGAGGGTACATATTGTCTTAAAATAAGTTGTTTTATCGAGCTGCAGCATCATCTTCCCTCAGGTTGCTTTGTGTTCTTTATTTCTTTTTCCTTTTTTTTTTTTCCCTTTGTTGGGTTCTTAAAGCTGGCATCGCATGTTTATATCGAGCTCAACTTTAATTGAATTTTCTGCTATTCCTTATTGCTCCTCCATTGGTTTTTCGGTCCAAGTCTACAAATGTTTTGTAAAGCAGACACCAAAGTTTCTATTTTTTTCTGTTTCTACAATACTCTATGAAAGCCTGGGGGGGTGGGGTGGGTTGGGGGCGGGCTGGAGCTAGTAGAATATGTGAGCAGACACCAAAGTTTCTATTTTTTTCAGTTTCTACAATACTCTATGAAAGCCTTAATATCATTACCCTTAACAAGTGCATTACAAGTATAATTAACTATTTTCAAGTGCTTTTATGAATGTAACCCTTTGCGATTGTATTTCAATTTTCAAGTTTGATGGATGCTCATGTGAAGTTATCTTCTTCATTAAAGTTTTAGATGAGTTCGTTTTTTTTTTTCCTCTCTTTCTAAGTTAAGTTGTTGATGAATTACAGAATTTAGATAAGGTGGGATGCCCTTCGATTGGCGTTTTAGTAGAGTAAGCCATGAAGAGGTGAAACAGATGTCACTCCTGATATCGGAGCGTGTCACCTGAGAATTTTGCATTAGAGAGAGGATGCCTGCTATTTTATCAGGAAGGAAAGCATATGCATAGAGATAGAGATGCAACTGGCTTGTGAAGTTAGGATTTAGAGAATGAGGATTTTTGTGTTGCCTTTCTATGGCTGTACAATGCTCCCCACTAGAAAAAGAAAAAGAAGATGTGTCAAGTGGTTGATTTACGGCATAGATCTTGAATTTATTTTTGGGAAGTTGCCTTTATCCAATTTAACTTATGTTTACCATTTCTCTCCTCTTTTCCTTATCTCAAGGGTCCTCTTAACGTAGAGAGTTTAAGTTTAATAAACGATCGTTTTTATCTGGTCGGGATTAGATGCAATTAGAATTATTCAAATTTATGTCATCTCTATATATCTTTATACTACTAGTTTGTCTCTTTATAGTAAGATGTGTTTTATCATTTTGGAGTGAAAGAAAAACATTAGTTTCGTTCCGGTATGCAAATCGTTATACCAAGTTAAACTAAAGCCCTGTTTGATTTTTTGTCTGAAGATTGAATAGTGCTGAATGTTACTGAAGACCGAATAGTGACTAAAGACTAAAAAACATGTTTGCTTTTTTAAATTATAAATATCTGAAAATAAATACTTATAATAGTCTCGAGGATTTCATAGTATCAGGGTGAAAACTCCTTAACTCGTTTTCGTTTTTACAGGTATTGAAGCTCCTACGAGGGGATAGAGATTTCGAAAAGTGTGTGAACTACCAAATCAAAGAAAACGAGGAAGTTGACAACCAGGATGTTAATGATGATGAAGTCTATCCACATTCAAGTGCAGAGTTGCATTTGGGTGTGGCATTGCTAGATGTTGATGATTATTCTACATCACTTAGTAGTATAGAGCAAAGCAACCAACTTTCCCTGGATGAGTACTTGAAAAATAGATAGAGCCGATCATCAAGCTTCAATTAGCCTTTTATGCACTCGTGTGAATAATGTTTGCAGAACTTTAATCGTAGGGTGTATTCATATCTATAGTTATGTACAGTCGAAAAAAAAAATAAAAAAAAATATATCGCGCCCAGTCTTGAGGTGGTTTGTAGATTTAGATTATATATATAAGTTTTGAATAAATTGATATTGAGCTTAGCAGGAGCTCAGTTTTATAACATTTGTGGATTGGGATCGAAAAAATTTATGCAACAATGTGTAACATATCTTACATACCGAAATGAATTTGAATTCATTCTGTTAAAGGACTCCATAGTGACAGAGATAAGCCTATGTATTTAAACTAGACTGTAAAATTTGCTCGAAAAACAAACCAGAGATGGCAGCAAATGGAATAGTACAATAGTACTGTCACCATATATGAATTCTACAAATGATTGAGAAATTTTTCGAGCTAGACTTACCAGTTTGATACAAAATTTGTTACACTAGTACAAGTTTGCATAGACAGATTTAGATTAGAACAGCACTGTGTATGGCATCGCATAGTTATCAGCTTCAGGCAAGTATCGAGGACACGGGTACATAGAAGAGCTTCCGGGACACGAATCATCATCGTTGCAAGCACTGGACACTGCAGGTGGATTTCTCCTGGGCAGCCTCCTCTCAAAGAGCCGGTCTTGATCATCATCATCAAACTCATAAAAGGAGCAGGAGGAGGAGCAAAATTCACAATAAATTCTGTGAATTGTGATTCAACATTCTCATGATCATCAACAAAAGTTGTGGTGGACAACATGGATTTAGAAGCAGCAGCCAATCTAGACTTGTCTGGGGTTACGAATTTCGGCCTAACGTTTTCGGTATTGTCAGAAGAGTCATACATGAGGCTATTAGGCTGCTCATGTTCCTCAGTCAGGCAACTGCTCCTTTCCAACTCCAACAACTTGTTTTCATGTTTTTCATGTTCACTGCTACTTGTTTTCTCACATTTCTTGCTCTTCTTGTGCTTGTGACTACTACTAATACACACTATCTCCTTTATTTCTCCTTCCTCCAACTCTTCATTTTCTTTCTTTCTCCTTCTCTTTTCCTCCTCCTCCTTCTTCTTCCTCTTCATCTCGGCGGCCGTCTTTTCTCTTATGACCTTCGAAGCGAAAGAAAATAATTAGAAAACAATGGATTTTCTTTTGGTTCCAAGAAAATTTGTGTACCCAATTTGAAGTTATTGAAACATCAAATCTTAATTAAGTCCAATTCTAATGATGATGATTCATGATCTAAAGTGAATTAATCAAGGAAACCATAAGGGTGTCGTCTCGTGATAAACAAAAAATCAACAATACCCTTGATACTATGCAACTTTTATCTTTTAATAAATTCATTATATCACGTGGACCGATGATTTTAATTAAAAGATTAAAAAAAAAATTCATTGGAAACAAACCTTAATGATTCCCGAAAGAGCCTCGTCACTCACTCCATTCCACGCAAACGTAGGTGGAGGGAAGAGTGCACACACTCTCTCCCTTATATCTCTTTCCTTCAACTCTTCATTGTCTTTGTTTGTCTTTCTCTTCTCCTCATTCCTCCTCTTCTCAACGGCTGTGTTTTCTCTTCGGACCTTCAAGCAAAATAATAATAATAATAATAAAGTCAATTTTCTTTTGGTTCCAAGAGAATTTGTGTACCCAATTCAAGTTATTGAAGCATCATAGCTTTACTAAGTCAAATTCTAATGATCATAATTCATGGTTCATGATCTAAAGTAATTTAATCAAGGAAACCAATCAACCCTAAAATAGATATCATAATAGCATATGTTCTTATTCATTATCTAGCACGTTTAAGGTGAAAATGAATTACTTAATCCTTTCGATTAAAATTAATCACGTAAGATGATGAGTTTACTTAAAATTTGTAATAATGTATATTTCAAATCATTATCTAACACGTGATGAGTTATTTTATCTTTCAATCAAATTCATTACGTAATCAAGGGAAATGAGAAGTTCACTCAAAAGATAAACAGTTTATGTTTTAAACAAACCTAAATGAGTTTCGAAAGATTTGCGCCGCTCACTCCGTTCCATACAAACCCGGGTGGAGGGAAGGGTACACACCTTGACATTGTTGATTAAACAAACGGCAGATGTTTTTCTGGTTTTTGAGAAACACTTAAAAAGAAAAACTATCAATGAGACAGGAGAGTGAAAAGTGAAAACTACTGCTATCTATTTTTGGTACTTGCTTAATTAATGTTCAAGATTTGATAAGATAAGATATGAAAAATAAAGACATTCTTTAAAAAAGTACAAGTTGAAATATCTAGAAAGAGTTTCCAAATATGGAAACAAAATAAAATTAGTAAATAATAAATATAAATTTTTCAGGAGATTTTGGTTTGTTTTTAGTTACTCTAACAGTTGAATTTCCGGCGTTTTTTTTATTTTTTATTTTTTTTAATTTTGTTATTTTTTTTATTTTTGACTAATTATTTTAATGATAAAATTAAATAATAAAATATAGATTTAAGTTTGATTTTTTTTTTAATGTTTTATATAATCCCGAAACAAAACTTCAAAATTTACTGGAGTCTATTTGTTGTTTATTTTTAATATATAAATTAATTTTTCACTATAAAATTTTTATATTATCGATAAAAAAATTATGTTAAAATGGTATTTACAATATTATTAAATATTATTATGTTAATATTTATAATGGTATGAGTTTCATGTTGTGTTTGTTAAAAAAAATAAAATGTACATGCCATCATCAAATGATTGAAATTTGAAAATTATGAATTGGAAAAGTCAATATTTCAACAAATTAGAGTTTGAATTCTCAAATATCAGATGATTTGATAGATTAACACAAAGAATAATATATATATATATTGAATTTTGGACCTTTTCACTCAATAATGACTATTACATTATTAATTTTGGAATTGAAAATTTTAATCAATTTAATTTTGACTTAAAATTTTCACCTTAATATATATTCATCAATTTGCTCACTTGATTCTTGTAATTTACTCTTTATTCATTTGTATTTTCACACCTTTAAATTGAAATTAAATAAGTAATGGATGTTAAAATTACAAAATTTAAATTATTATTTTTATTTAATATACCCTGAAAATTTGAATCTTAATTCTAATCATAATTCAAAACTTTAAAAAAAAAATTTGAAGTTGAAATAAAATTATAAAATGAATTGATAAATTAAAAGAATTACTTTTTTTTTCTTTTCCTTTATTAATTGAAGTTATTATTTCTCCACCAAACATTATAGTATTATACAAATGTCAAATGGGTTGAACCGAATTATAATTTTAAGGTCCAATTGGATTTGAGAATGGGGTTGAGTTTTTTTTATGAGGACTTGCCCTACCCATGAGCCTTGTTCAAAATTAGGGATGGGCGTGGGGGCCATGGAGGTGGGGGAGGGTACCCCCACCCCCATCCCCATTCTTCAAATCTCCTCCCACCCCCTCCCCCAAAATCCATTTGAGGGGGGACATTTTGGGGGGAGGTTCCTCCACCCCAAAACCCATTTCTCCCATTTCATTTTCTATTCAATTCTAAATTTTAAATTTTCAATCCGAAAAGTAATAAAAATACAACACAAAATAAAAAATACAACATAAAATAATTGTAAAATACAATCTGTTTTTGTCAATCCGAAATACAAAACAAAATAATTGCATTATACAATATGAAAATAAAATAATATATATATATATATATATATCTTATTTTGAGGGCCTCCAATAGGGTTTTGGGTTTGGGGGAGGTACCCCCACCACCTCCCCCAAAATATGTTTGGGGGCAAAATTTGCCCCCAAATAGATTTTAGGGGTGGGGGTGGGGGCAAAGTTTGCCCCCAAAACCCCATGGGGGCCTATGGGGAAACGTCCATCCCTATTCAAAACAAATTTACTCTTTATCAAGTTTTTACTTGTTTTATATGTGACGAGATGAGATTGGTTCGGTGATAAACTTTTAACACTAAATTTATATAACATTTTAATATTTCTATAAAAAAAATAAAAAAATAAAAAAATAAGAACTTATTTTATATGTAAAATATTATATTTTTTTCGTTATTTATTCTCGGCTCTCCCAATCATAAGACTTTGATACGGAATTTACCCTCTATTGAGGGCCAGCCGGCCAGGCTTGGGTAGTCCAACCAATTTGACACCTCTATCCTATAAATAATGGGAATTGGGAATCAGAATTGGAAATAGAATGTTTGATTACAAAAACCTATGTAATTTCCATGTAATTATAAAAACCTATAGAATTGGTGGACCTAGAACAAAAATACACCATAGTATGAGAAGTACCATGTAATTTCCCTAAATAATTATTTAATTTGCAACTAAGTCCCTCAAGTACCTATAAATTCCAAACCAAAGATAGACATTTTCGACTACTGACTTTTTGAAAAATAAAAAAGAGAAAAGTCTGCGGAATCTCTGTGAACCAACCAATCTCTCTACCCCTCTCATGCCTGGTAAGTCTATTTTTGTTTTTAACCATCGAATGTTGCCATTTAACTTTTTCAGGGTTTTTTTTATCGTACCTATCTATATAAATATCAATAAAAATCCATGCTTGTGTAGAAACCTGGTCCTGTTTTTTCTAGGGTTTCAATCTCAGTCTAAACATGATGTTTTCATCGTCACTGATCTCTTTCGTGGGTGCTTAATTGCATAGAGTGGTTTCGTTAAGTTCAAGATTTTTTTTTTTTTTTCGGGGTGCAATTTACGGTGTTTTTTAGGTAAGTGAACCAATTTTTTAATTGATTTTAATCGAGTTGTAGTTGGAAAGTTAATGTTTTTCGTTATCTGTGATTTGATATCCTATATGGGTAGTGACTGAATTGCTTGAATTTGTCATGGTTTGTTATTAGTTAGGGTTTTTATTGATTTACTCTGTTACTTCCTCAGCATTTTATTTTAAGTGCTCATTTGTTTTTCTATGGCCATGCTTACAATTTCTAAACTAGGTGTTGCTGAGATCTGTGCAAACGAGAATTGAGCTGAAATTGTCATCGGAGTTGCTTTCGAGGTCATAAATTTGTCATTTTTTGGGCTCAAATTATTATCTGAACCGAGCTCGAAATCACAAAGCTGTGAATACTTCACTGGATTCTGTGATTTTGTGCAATCTCGATGGACGACGGAGAGCTTGATTTCTCAAACCAAGAACTGTTTTCGACTTCAAACATGGGTGAGATTCCAAATAGTTCCTCTATGGATAGTTTCTTTGATGAACTCTTGAGAGATACTCATGCTTGCACCCACACACATACTTGCAACCCACCTGGACCCGATTCCTCGCATACACACACTTGTTTTCATGTGCATACTAAAATTGTGGCTCCTTCAAGTGAGGATAAGGTGTCAACTGATGACACTGCGGAGTCCACTGAAAAGAAATCAAAGAAACGCCCCTCAGGTAACCGTGAAGCTGTGAGAAAGTATAGGGAGAAGAAGAAGGCCCGAACTGCATCTCTGGAGGATGAGGTTGAGAGATTGAGGACAGTGAATCAGCAGTTAGTGAAGAGATTGCAGGGTCAGGCTGCATTGGAGGCAGAGATTGCAAGGCTTAAATGTTTGCTTGTGGACATTCGGGGAAGGATTGAAGGAGAGATTGGATCTTTTCCTTATCAAAAATCGGTGAATAACATGAGTTTTCCAAATCTGAATTTGGCTAGTGCATATGTGATGAATCCGTGTAACCTGCAGTGTAGTGATCAGGTTTATTGCCTTCACCCTGGATCGGAAGGTAAAAGTGGAGAAGGCATGGAACTGAATGGGCAGAGCCTTAATGGTTGTGAGTTCGAGAACTTGCAATGTATGGCGAATCAGAATTCAGGGATGAGGGAACTTTCTGGTTGTGGGCCTGGGAATGGAGCTTCCAATGCCAATTCTTCTGCCACAAATAAGAGGAAAGGTAAATCTTATACCGCCTTTTCTAATTGTGGTTTATTTACAAGATGGATGAGGATAATTTAAGTGATTTAAGTTGGTGATTTATTATAAGATTTTCTGTGATCTCATACTTATTGCTTGTGTCATTAACTGGATCCTGGTCTGATGACAGCCTTGACTTTGTGAATTAGAAATTCTATTTATATGCCATTTTTTGTGTATTGCTTGTATGATGTATGAAGTTTAACATGCGGCCATGTATGGATAGTTCTGGAGATTACTTGATATGATTATAAAGGATTCTCACCTAGTGGCTAGAAACCTCATTTAGAGTTTCCCCATGTGGCTGCTGTATTGTGGGCGTGTGGTGTAGGCTTATATAGAAATGTTGATGATTAGGTCATTGTTACATTTAGATGTCAAGTTTAGAATGGTTCTTTGGGAAAAGTAGAAATTCTATTGAGTTGAAAGTTATTTTGAGAACTAGGTATTACCCTAGACTCTTCATCTTTATATGTTTTTGGATCTGATTTGTTATAGGAATAAATTGGTTTCTTAAGTGTGTTTATCTTGGTCTTTCATTCAATTCTTTGTTGTAACTTGTGTGTTTTCTCATGTAGTTGTGTTTGTAAAGAATTACACTCCATTTAAAAGTTGAAAAAAAGACAATTTTATAGCCTTGCGAGTTGGCCTCACGCATGTAACTTTTCTGTTCAAAAGAAACGGTTTGGTTGTTTGTGGTATTTAGAATTGTAAAAAATACAGTACGCCCTGATTGAATTGGTATCGATATGCCGATTTGATCCGAGATCTCTTAGAGTCTATCATCCAATCAAAGAATTGATCTTTTTTGAGAAATCTATCTCCGACTCCATGATTTCCCTTGGATTTTGTAAGTTTGTACTTTTTTGTACTTGAATCATTTCTCATTAGGTAAAAGATGCACATCACAAACTGGTAACTATCAAAACTGAAAGCTGCATACTCTTACACAGCATCAGACGATAAAAAGACTTGCATGTCATGGTTATTGAAAAGAATGGTACAATACTCCCAAAATGCTTCATTGACCCCTTTCAGGAACAGTTATAAGCAAATACTGAATAAAGATCACATCTGTCATATGTGTAATGTGTTGTTTCTAACTCCTTATGTTGCATTTATTTATTATACTTGTGTGAATGTTTGCAGCACGTCCATTTATTATTTTCACTATATGCTATGCATTCTATGGGATTAAGACTTGTGGAACTTATTGCCCGTTTGCCATTTCGTGCATCTGATTTTTAATAATTGTGTTGTTATCTTTTTAGGTGGAAGTCGTGCAACAACATCAAGTTGAAGAGCTGATCATGTGGCATTATCCTTAATGGCGAGGGAGGGTACATATTGTCTTAAAATAAGTTGTTTTATCGAGCTGCAGCATCAGCTTCCCTCAGGTTGCTTTGTGTTCTTTATTTCTTTTTCCTTTTTTTTTTCCCTTTACCCGCTGTTGGGTTCTTAAAGCTGACATCGCTTGTTTATATCGAGCTCAACTTTAATTGAATTTTCTGATATTCCTTATTGCTCCTCCGTTGGTTTTTCGGTCCAAGTCCACAAATGTTTTGTAAAGCAGGAAATTAATGTGTGTGTGTGTGTGTGTGTGTGTGGTGGGGGGTTGGTGGTCTTGAGCTAGTAGAATATGTGAGCAGACACCAAAGTTTCTATTTTTTTCTGTTTCTACAAGACTCTATGAAAGCCTTGTTATCATTACCCTTAACAAGTGCATTAGAAGTATAATTAACTATTTTCAAGTGCTTTTATGAATGTATCCCTTTGCGATTGTATTTCAATTTTCAAGTTTGATGGATGCTCATGTGAAGTTATCTTCTTCATTAAAGTTTTAGATGAGTTCGATTTTTTTTTTTTTTCCCTCTCTTTCTAAGTTAAGTTGTTGATGAATTACAGAATTTAGATAAGGTGGGATGCCCTTCTATTGGCGTTTTAATAGAGTAAGCCATGAAGAGGTGAAACAGATGTCACTCCTGATATCAGAACGACTCACCTGAGAATTTTGCATTAGAGAGAGGATGCCTGCTATTTTATCAGGAAGGAAAGCATATGCATAGAGATAGAGATGCAACTGGCGTGTGAAGTTAGGATTTAGAGAATGAGGATTTTTGTGTTGCCTTTCTATGGCTGTACAATGCTCCCCACCAGAAAAAGATAAAGAAAGATGTGTCAAATGGTTGATTTACTGCATAGATCTTGAATTTATTTTTGAGAAGTTGCCTTTATCCAATTTAACTTATGTTTACCATTTCTCTCCTCATTTTATTATCTCAAGGGTCCTCTTAACATAGAGAGTTTAAGTTTAATAAACGATCATTTTTATTTGGTCGGGATTAGATGCAATTAGAATTATTCAAATTTATGTCCTCCCTATATATCTTTATACTACTAGTTTGTCTCTTTAAAGTAAGAAGTGTTTTATCCTTTTGGAGTGAAAGAAAAACATTAGTTTCGTTACGGTATGCAAATCGTTATACCTAGTTAAACTAAGATTGTATAGCCCCATCTTCTGCTCAAGGACTGAAAATTAAGATAGAAGAGCTAGTGAGAAACATTGATATGTCATCCCACCTTGACAGGCTTGCATTCGAGCAATTCATGGTTTAGTCCTCATCTACCGAATAAATGGTTCGTTTTAGCTCATTTTCAAAGTTTTTTGTGCTGGTTATATCCCAATCCTAGTTACATAATGAGATCCTTAATGGTGCGTTTGGTACATGGGATATGACAAGATAATATGGGTCCCACGTTTGACGCGACTCTAGCATGGGACAAAACGGGACAAGTTGAGATAAAAATCACCAAATTATGTATCACTCAAAACCCTAGGCTAGACTTGTCTCATGCATGGGACAAGTCTCAAAAAGATCTTTTTATCCTTAAATCTTTAAAAAATCAAATATTTGTGCAATATTATATATGTATATATAATTATATAAAAATTTTCCTATCAGTGCATCCTGATAGAATTATATGAAGACATTGAATGTGAGTCACTCGTTTTACATACTTTAACTTAGTATGCATACACTTATCAAATCAATGTTATAAAATGAGTGGCTCACATTCAATATTCTGATAAAGTTATATCAGGATGCACTGATAGGAACGGAACTATATTATTATATATAATAAAATTCAATATATCATAATACAATATATTATTATAAATATATTTTATATGATATTATAATATATAAATATACATATGAGGGGCACTCGGGTCATTTAAATCTCTTGTCCTGTCCCGTCCCGTCCCGTTGCCAAATGCACGTTAAGAGAAATTTAGTAATTTAGTTAAATGGCTTTGAACACTCTATCATCAGATAGAGAAATTTGCAATGCCTTAGGTTTCCTTACAAAGAAAAAATTCTTTGATCCAATCCAAGCCAGTGCAAGCTGTATCAAGATAGATTCCTCTGAGTACCAGTATGGTTGGTGACATATTAATACTAGAAACCAAAACTATGTTCAGGAGACCATTTTCGAAGACGATCCGTGAACCTAAAACACTCATCAAAACAACAACCAGCAACACAATATCTTTTTGCCCTTTCAACTCAACATCGAAGATAAGTTATTTTCTAGTTTTATTCTTCTTCATTGTTATTAAAGTCATAAACTAACAACTAGTTCGAATCGAAAACGAAAGTGAACAGAAACGAGAAACAAAATTATACACACATATGGGTAACTATTGTATGATCATTAAACATAGTTTCAGTAGACATTATATGGATTTATACCCAGTTGAAAGGCTAAAGCTTAGTCCTTATGAGTACCTTCAACATGTATAGAATCATAGATAATATATCTGAACAGTTTATGTCATCAGCTGTTTGTAAATGCTCTCAGCCATTTGCCAGACCTGAACAGTTTGAACACTCGATCAAATAGAGAAATTTGCAGTCTCCTTTTATGCCTTTGGGTTCTTTACAAGAAAATTCTGTTGTCTAATCCAAGCCAGTGCATGTTGTATCAAGATAGATTCCTTTGAAAGGGAATGGGAAACAAAATTATACACATACGGGTAACTACTGTATGATCATTACACGTAGTTTCGGAAGACATTATACGGATTTGTAAAAAGCCAAAAACTTGTGCAAGGAAACCAGTTGAAAGGTTAAAGCTCGACCCTTAAGAGTGCCTTCAACATGCATGGCAGCATGCAAAAATTAGCCTTTAAATTTTATTAAGTATTAACAAATCTAATGATATTATTTTTCTCTTGAAGCCCATTTAATCTGTTTTTGTTTCTTTTTTTTTTGAAAAACCAGTTCATTCTCCATATATTCTTTCTTGAAGAATATTGGCCATGGATGATTGATGAACTTCCTCATCTTTCTTTTTATAATTACACAAAGCCACCTGAAAATTGTTTTCTTATCTTTCTTTCTTAAAACCTTTATTCTGATAATTGACAATAAACAAGCTGTCTTGTTGACCAATTCATTTTGGGATTAATTCATGGTCTTAATATTAGGAATAGAAGTTTTTTTTTTTCCTTCTATCTATTATTATTTTTTTAAAGCAAAATAACATCATTCAAACTAAGAAGAAAACCGATAAACATTATCATCTACTAGCTTACAAAAGCCGAACAGGAAAATCAACTCCTACGGTTAATGACCCATTAGGTCATACCATTTGATTTTGAATTTGAATATAATTTAGGGTTTGTGATGGGTAAGATGGGTGGGTGGGTGATAACAGCTGATTTACATCTTCTTCTTTTCTTTTTTTTTTTAATTAAATAATTGTATCATTTTAAGTTATTTTAAATATGGATATTTTAGTCATAATTTTTTATTTATCAAAATATGGGTATGGGGAGAACTTAGGGGATGTCTGGTACCCTTTTATAAGGGTGTTTTTGTTTTTGTTTTTGTTTTTATTTTTCAAATCCGATTTCGAATACGTGTTCATTACCGTTTTCCATTTTGTTTTTCATTTCATTTTCAAAACAAAAACAAAAACAAAAAACAAAAACAACATCAGTGTTAAATATGAAAAATTTCCAAAACAACTTTTTGATGTTATTCGTTTTGTTTTTCACTCTAAATAAAAACTCACATTTTTCTTTTTTTTTTTCTTCTTGCTCGATCTCTGGTCTCCATGACTCCATCACTGTTCTTCTTCTTCTTCCGCTTCCGTCTTCTTCTTCTTCCTCTTCTTCTTCTTCTTCTTTTTCTTCTTCTTCTTCTTCAATCGCCGGAATCTTCTTCCCATGCTTCTCTCTTTTTCTTCTTCTTTTTCGATAGCCGGAAACTTCATTTTTTTCTCGTTCGAACCTGTTTCCAAGACAAGCAAGGGCCGAAACCATCATAGATGGAATCCTCAGAGGTCGATCTACAAAACCCAGGTATCGTCGATGCAAATCGACACCGGAATCAACCAAACGCGCCGCCCGCGAAACCACCATCTTCTTCTTCCCCGACTGCTCTTTCTTCTTCCTTCCGCTGATCCAGCCACCGCCAGCCCTTTCCGTCGCCAGCCCTAGCTGTCGTATATCTCGGAGACCTCGTCAGCACCGTCGACCTGGCCGAGCTGCAGCTGCGCCGACCTGGTTCTGGGTGTTGCAAATATTTACCCAAAATAAAAAAATAAAAATTCAACTCATTTAATTTTTGATATATTTTGGATAACCAACAGGACGCGTTTTTTACGTAATCATATTCGGAATACAGCTTCCAGGATATGCTAACAGACGCGTTTTTGGATTTCAAAACCAAAAACAAAACCAAAAACATTGTTTTCATTTTCATTTTAATTTCAAAAAACAAAAACAGGTTTAAAAAACGTTACGGGACGCGACTAGAGCCACGCTACAATTTGGCAAATCCTATCATAAAAAATTAAAATATTTATATATTAATCAAAATATCTCTATTATTTTGATGAGACCAAAGATATTTTCGATATTTCTATCGAAACCGATATTGGCATTATTAATGTATTGACAAAGTAAGAGAGTGCATGGACAAAGGATGCGGCCAAAACCCTTTTTCTCTCTCTTTTTCTAATAATTTTACTGAAACGAACCCTACCACTTTAAAACTTTTTTTTTTTTTTTCAATTCTATTAGAGGTAATTTTATCCAAAATTGGTTAAAAGTGATGAAAACAATAAAATAAAATAAAAAAATTAGTGGATAAAAATAGTAAAACCATACAATTTTAATTTATTCTTAATTTCATGCCAAAAGAAAAAAATAAATAAATAAATAAATAAAAATTCCCAAGTGTATCTAAAAGTTTTTTTCCTTTTCTTTTTTCTATTTCTAACTTAAGTTAATGAATTACAGAATTTAGAAGAGGTGGGATGCATGCCCATCAATTGACGTTTCAATAGAGTAAGCCATAAAGAGGTGAAACAGATGTATGTCATTCGAGTGTCTTTGCATTAGAGAGAGGAAGCCTGCTATTTTACCAGGAAGGAAAGCATATGAATAGAGATAGTCAGATAGAGATGCAACTGGCTTCTGAAGTTTAAGATTTAAAGAATGCCTTTCTATTATGGCTGTACAATGCTAACCCACTAAGAAAAGAAAAGGAAAGATGAGTCAAATGGTTGATTTACTGCATAGATCTCAAGGGTCCTCTTATCATTGAGAGTTTTAAGTTCCATATACGATAGTTTTTATTGGTGACATGATAATGCTAGGGACCAAAAACATGTTTTGGGGAAGAACATCTCATCAACACAATGTATATTTTTTTCACTTTCAACATGTAGGAGTTATTTTCTAGTTTTATTCCCTCCTTTGTCATCTAAGTCATAAACTAACTGGTTCGAAATCGAAATGAGCGAACAAGGAACAAAATTATACACTCATGGGTAACAAGTCAAGGTAATTACTGTGATCATTAAACATCATTTCAAAGGATTTGTACTCAAAACCAAAAAACATAAGTAAACAGTTGAACGGCTAAAAATCAGTTCTTAAGACTGCCTTCAACATGCATAGACAGTATATCTATAACTAGTCATCGGCTGTCTGTATGTCGTCATCATCATCACGATAAATGCTCTCAGCCATTTGCCAGACCTGAACGGTGTTGTCGTCAGCTACACTTGAAATCACCCACGGCTCGTTCTTATTCCATGAGAAATCTGATATCTTTGCCTTGTGACCTCCATGAGAGAAAAGAAGCTCTGGTGGACCATCCTCAGCATCTAACTCTAGCTGCTCATCCCCAATCCTGCAAGGCATTCAGTGTATCAATCAGATGTTGTGCTACATTTACATGTCTTGGGGTTGGAGTGGTGATAAACACATCCAAATATTAAAGGGGTATTATTAATTATTAATTTCCTCCCTAACGTTTGCATCAACATCGTTTTACCCCCTCTAGTTTCAAAATTGGCCATTTTCCCCCCCTACCGTTATCCAACCGTTAAAAATGATGGCTTGAGTGCTTGACCATTAAATTAAAAATTGGTCATTTTCTCCCATGTGCTTGACCATTCAGCACATGGGAGAGTTAGAAAGTCCAATGCAAGAACCAAAAAACAGAACACTAAATTTGAAAGAAAAACTAGCACATGCCATGCTCAATAACAGAAGCTGAATTTAACTTTTGAACATTCCAATACTAAAATGCGACAAGCCACAAAAGCACATCTGCACATGAATCATTAACAACAAATAAAAAATATAGATCATAATTTATTGTAAAATAAGAACATAAGGAGTAAAAGAGTTTGAAACTCTTGCATCCAAGAGCCATATATTTCAATAATAACATCTTAAGCTCAAACTTGAAAGCAATTCATACATGCAAACCCAGAAGTCAAATCCCCAAAGAGAAAGAAACAGAGATTACTACCCAAAACAACAGCTCCTTAATTCAAATTCCCATATAAATTCTCTCACAAATCACCAAGAATTTACAAAACTCTTACCCAAAACCAAAAAGCCCCATCATTTTTCACAAAACCAAGACATTCCCTCTAGCACCAAATTCTAGCATACCAGATTCCCTCAACCAAAAAAACATTAAACAAAACATAAAGCAGGTACTTTTACAAACAATCTAACATAAAACAAACAAACCCAGAAGAAAGAATGAAAGAAAAGCACAGACCATTTCGATATTGTTTAAATGAAAAATGAGAAACAACAAATGGGTATTCTTCTAAGTCCTATCCATTGATTTCTTCATCTCACTCTCTCTATCTCTTGTAAGAACTCATTTTGCTCTATTAGGAAACTCACTTTACTCTTCTCAAAACACACATCTCCTGTCATGAACTCCCCCTTTCTCTTTCTCTGTATCTCTAAAAATCTCACTTTACCATTTGGTCGAGATAAATAAAGAAAAAAGAAAAATCCATTTGGTCAAGATTCCTAGATTTCACCAGATCCGTCGCTGGATGGTTCTCCATGAGATGATGATTGTTGATCTAGGCAACATTAAGGGAGGGAATACAAAAGAAAAAATTGAATCCGGTAACATTCATCCGAATCCTGAACGACAAAATAAAAAATTCCTTGCATTTTCTTCCTTATCATATGAAATACCCATCAAGTGAAAAATAACAATCAGATGATCAAGAAAACTCATGATATTCAAAAGAGAAAAGGGATAATGTTATTGAAGACATTCCTAGCATCAAACTCAATGAGAAATTACCTGTTAAGGTCCCAAACCATCAGCCTTCTGTCATCAGCGGAAGAAGCCAGCACCGTTTCATGATTGGGATCCCATTCTACTTGGAAGACCTCTTCTCTGTAATAAACAAAAAAACAAAAAAACAAAAAAGAGTGAGGAATTCCCTTCATGTACATTTACTTCCCTCAAATACACTTCAGAAAACTGATATTTAGCCATTTCAGGTTTGAATACACCAAGAAATCAGCAAATAATACTAAACAAAAGAAAGTTTAAATAGAGTAAAAATAAAATAAGAATCATAAAATGTGTTTGAGCATTTCTGAGAGGGTCAGGACATACATGTGACTACTTAAAACATGCAATGGTACAGTCAGCTTCCGCATATCAAATAAACCAACAGTAGCGTCTGAGGATGCTGTTGCCAGAACCCATTCGTTGTACGGATTGAAAGATATATAATTCACCTGGGATCAGAAGGGGAAAGAAAACATGAAGATGACATTAGAAATAAAACATAGAACCTTATTTACAGAGGTATACATTAACATCCAGGTAATAGAAGACAAAAAACATTAAATTATTCATTTCTAAATCCGATCTCATAGCTGCCTACTCATTTTGACATTCAAGTTACAGTTAATCATTGACTTGATGAGGATGAAATGTTTCTCTTTTAAATTCTGTCATCAGTGAAGCATGGTAAAACACCTATAATGTAAAGCTGGGAAATAATATGTTTATAATTGCATCAGGAAACAAAATAAATTTTCTTATCAAAAAATAGTAAACAAAATAAATTCACCATACAAGTACAATTCCACTACAACTAGAAAGTTCAACAATAAATTATACTTGAAGCACAGAGTAATGCAAGGTGGGCAGTCAAAAGGATTTATGAACATAATGGCGATATACATGTGCAGCAAATTTAAGGTTGTTTCACCTCTTTCTCATGAGCTTTTACGCGCTGTTGGGTTTCATTTGTTCGCAAGTCCCAAATCATTATTTGACAATCATCACCCGCAGATCCAAATAAATTCTCGTTCTTCAAATGCCATGAGACATCTTCAACTACGCTTTCATGAGCCTGGAAACATTCTCAATCCCATAGTCAAAATATAGCATGGTTAAAAGCTCTAATTTGCATTGGAAAAAAAATAAAAAAATGAAAATCCTGAGATTACCTCATAGACATGCATAGCATTGAGCACCTTATCTTGAGCCAAAGCAGACACATCCCACAAGCATATCTTATTATCATGGGAACCACTCACGAGATAACCTTCCTTAAACGGACTCCACGACAACCCATACCCTTCCTTATCATGACCCCTCAACCTAATGTCAGGATCACAATCACCTTGCTGCTTTGATTCCTGTTTGGTACAATCAAAGACATACACCTCAGAACTGCTAGTCTTTGCACCTACAATATTGGGCTTCTGGGGCATACACCGTGCCCTATTCACTTCCCCATCAACACGTATCTTCTGAGATATCTCCACCTAACAAACCAACATATAAAAAAACGCAAAACAAAACAAAACATATATCAATACTGAAAAAAAAATTCAATTTATACATCAATATCGATTAACGAGTCACATTACAATTTTTTAACATACAAAACCCTAAACAAAACAAATCAAAAAATCATATAAAAAACGCAAGATCATCAGCTATAAAAAAAATAATACTAATAATAATAATATAAAAAATAAAAATAATAAAAATAAAAAACCTAAACATCGATACTGAAAAAAATTCACAAGAAATCAAACCTTAGGAATAACAGGGTTTTCATTTTTGACTCCGATGTTGGATTCGGACTCTTTTGTCGGCAGCACAGCGTCGGCGATCATGAGATAGTTAGGGTGGTCATCGGAAGTGTGGGTGCCGAGGACGAGCCTGTGCACGGCGAAGGACGGGTCCGCCGCATAAGGCTGCGGGGACGGCGACGGGACCCAGTGGACGGTGAGCGACGGCCACTCGAGCGGGTGCGAGACGATAAGGTCGTACAGGAACGGCGTGTTCTTCTTCCACACCGCGAACTCCTCCTCCACTTGGTCCAGCGCGCCTGAATCTTGCTCCTCCGTCGCCATTGTTTCGCCTCTTTCTCTTACTGAGTGTGTCTGTGTGGATTCTTGTATTTCTGTTAGGGTTTTTACCGCCAAAATATCTCGCCCTTTGCCGCCAAAAACTTTACTGGTTATATAGAAAAGGTTGGGGACGAGGGTTTCTCTTGATGCCACGTGTTTGTTGTTCACTGGGTAATAAACCTTCCGGGTTATTGGGCTGAAGAATCTATTCAAATGGATAACACAAGAAGCCCAATAACGGCCCATTAAAAATGAGATTATTTTTTATATAAAAAAAAATATATTCATAGAAAAACAAAATAAATAAAATTATTTTTTGAACTATTACGATCAATTTAAAGGTTTGGTGAGCGAACCACACGTTGTTAGTGTGAAAATGTTTTTATATTTACAAATTTATTTTAATAAACTACACACTTTAAAGTATTAAATATGTAGTTTAATGCTAAATTCGTAGAATTGAATCCTAGGAGCATCTCCGATAAAAATAAAATAAAATAAGTTTATCACATCACCTCCATAATCAAGTTAGATAATTGTATTGAAGATGTTTTTTTTCTAAAATCAGGAATATAGATAATTTTATAAAATCCGGATGTTGTTTTTAGACAAATAATTTTGCTAATTTTAAATTATTAATTGCTACAATTTTTTTTCTTTTTTCAATAATCCAAACACATCAAATAGATATTGTTAAGTTGAATGAGTCAACATTCAATAGTCTCTCGGAAATACAAGTCGGTCACAAGAGAAAAATTTGTGTGTGACAGTCTTACCGCCACGTGGTGAAACCGATCCAATAAAATTGAATCACATAAAAAAAATGCTTATGTTTCCAACACAAAATAGGTTAATATGGTTTAATTTCATTGGACGGTGAGACCTTCCCAGACAAGTTTTTCTCCGATCACCAAATACATATTGTAATCCAAACTCTGCATAGCAATGCGACTTTCAAAATTCCGCCCAACTATTTGAATCTCTTCATTAACTAAATCACAAGTCGATTAATAACTTAGTAGATTGGGATCAATTCTCATTCCACACTCAACATCAAGATTTCGGATAAGTGAGTTGAAATGTCTAAAAAGGCCAACCAAACATAATACTGTCAAATGTCAATTTAGTTGCTTGGATGACAAGTATTTCTAAATAACAAGATTCTCTCCTCACCTCACATCACCTCACCTAATCCTCATCTCATCTCATCTCATCTCATTTAATCCTCACCTAATCACATACTTTAAAAAAGGTGAGGTAAGGTGAGATGAGGATCTTGGTTCATTTCTAAAACCTTTCAAACTTGAATGATTGAATCTATGTTCGGGATTTTTGATAGGAACATTTCATTCGCTACGTAATTTTGGTAAATCTTATCTTAAAAGTAATAAATATCGATATTTTCATTAATTTAATGGAACCGAAGATATTTTCGATATATCTTGAATTATTGATATTATCAATGTATAGACAAAGCAAGAAAGTGAAGAGGATTTTGTATTCAATGACAAAGACAAAATTAGAAACTCTTATTTTTTGGTCCATATATGTTCACAAGTCGCCAAAAGTCTGTAGACCTCCACTCATTCTATCAATCCATTATGATTCCCACCATTTACGCAGCCTCTATTTTAAATTGATGGAGCGATTCCATTTCTCATCAAAAGATCTTGACATGATACTTTTTTGTTTCTTCTGCCTCCTTCAATCTCCTTTTTATGATTACTTTCACTTTACATATTAGGTTTTAAATCATATTCTTCAAAGAGGATTAGATAAATAAATAAATAAATAAATAAAAAAGTTGATTGGATTGTACCGAATTGGATTAGAAAACGGCTAAACAATCATTAATTATCGTGAATTGAAGTAACAATGATTTTTTTTTTTTTTTTGATATTACATGTATAGGTGTAGCTTAATGGTAAGGGTGCACTTCGGGCTATATGGAGGTATACGGTCCTAAATTCAATTTCATATATGATTAATATTCAGATTCACTGGATGTAAGATTTGCAAGATTGAATAGACAACTGAATTATATTTCGCACCTTAGTTAAAAGTTACTATAGAGCTAGCTACGGTCTTACACATGGTGGGTTTCCCTCGGAAACCAAAGAAAAAATAAAATTCAAAAGGAACTATGGTTTCATGATTTGTCAAAAACCCTTTTGTAGATACTTCATATTGTGCCCCCCACAACCAAAATTTGATACCCACAATCACCGACCACATACAAATAAAGTAAATATAACAAAGAAAAAAAGACAATTTCTTTCCTCTTTTTCTACAAAATGTTTTCCATTTAAAAAATAAAAAATAAAAAATAAAAAAAGTCGTAATTTACACAACCAAAATGAAAAATATATATATATATATCTCACAACTTAAAATAGCTTCAATTCTAAACTTAACCCTAAAAAAAACAAAAAACAAAAACAAAAACAAAAAAACAAAAACAAAAAAGACAAAAACAAAAAAAAAAAACAAATATCTCACAATACAATTTTTTTTTTTTTTTTTTTTATTTGTTGGGGAGTATTATAAATTTCTCATAAATCTTGATAACATCACAATCTCACATGATGGAGCAAGCTTGTGGGTTCTCATCACTGAAAGCTGTGGTGTACCTAACTTCAGTGGAGCTGGCACGTGCGAGATATGACGCCTGTGGGTCGTCAGATCTTCGCACGAATCCAGCTGGTGCTTTCTTATCGTAGGTACCAGCAGCGTAAGGATGTGCCACGACGTCGTATGGCACGTAGGGCCAGATCTCTGCTTTCTTACCCGTCCGATGCGCTATGCGGGCTACCACTTTGTTGGGCTCCACGTATCCAACGACTGTCACTTTGTTAGCTTTACGCTCCACGTCCACCTGTTTCACACCTCTCATTCCCTCCACGGATCTTTTCACTTTCCGTTCGCATCCTTCGCAGTCTATCCGGACTTTCACCTCCACCGTCTGATCCAACAAAAGAAAACCATCCAAATCAAAATATTAGAACACACGTGGCATCGAATTATTGGAATGGTGTATTCATGTGTATATACACTGGATATTTGAATGACGAAAACGTCCTTGTGTTTTGGGGGAAAGTGTCAACAGAAGCGCTTTGGTTAGGCCGAAAGAAGGGATGTTTATGGAAAAAGACAAGATCAAAATCATGGATTCTGTGAAAAAGAGAATCTCAGTTTAAAAAGCAAAAGCAAAAGAGCAAAAGCGCTTCCTAGAACAGCTTTTTTTTTTTTCAAAATCAAACACCTGACATAGAAATCATCGATTAAAACTTAGATTTACAATAATTTTATAATAAAAATATTAAATATATACTGATAAAATGAAGAACACAAGCTATAAACAATTAAACACTATTTGGCGGATCTGAATTCTTGAATAAACATGTTTTTTTTTTATATATATTATGAGAAGCTCAAAAAAAAGCCAAAAACAAGCAGAGAATTTGAACTATAAAAGAAGCAAATCTAGAGCCAAAAAGAGCTTGATCTAATACCAGTAAAAAGCACTTCTCCTAGAAGCAATTAAAATAGAAAAACAAACACAAAAGAAGAAGATTGTTGTGTACCTGCAATTGCCTGCGTTTCTTGTACCTGGAGCTTCCATTAGAGCAGTCAAAAAGATGAGAAAAATGATCTAAAACACCCATCTTGATTAAGGAAACTGATAAACTGGATTATGATCTCTGTATCTAAATATATCTGTGAAAAAAGATGAGAATTAAATGACTAAAATATCTGAGAAGAAGCGCTTTTGGTTTAGATTCAAGATACAGAATTTTAAACAAAGATGATTTGGTGTGTTGAGTGAGTGATTTGATAATTGTATGGGTCCTCCTTTCACTTATTTATAGAGCAGCTTCTAGCTTCTCTCCTTTACTGGGGTCGGTTTGTTTTGGCCTCTATCGAAATCTGGGTGGTTGAATTGACGGCTGTGATAACGCTGTCAGCTGTCCGCGCGACGCGTGTCTTGGTCAGACTGGTTGAAATTAAATTAAAATTAAAATATTAAAAACAATTGGGAATTACGAGACGGATAACGGTAACGGACGGACGGACGGACGGAAGGACGCGGGTTAATCATAACTCACATTCACGTTTCCCATGAACCGACCCAACACCGGCTGCGGCCCAGCCTTGAATTTGTGGACCCTGTGTGCGCCATACTGTCATATGCGTGTGGGGTGGGGTCCAGTGGGACCCACTGTGTTAGGGGATTAAGTAATAGCCGTTGGATGATTAGCGGGTCCCACCACATGGCATTCAGGTTCTTTTCATCACTATCACAGTATCATGTATGTCAGTATTATTTAATATTTATTAAGTAGTCCATGATATCAATACAGTTAACATTAGAGGGTGACAGCATTCATACCTTACAAGATATTTAATGATGCATCAATTGATCTGCGTTCAATTAAACAATCGGGTCAGAGATTTGTCAGGACAGTCTTATGGGAAAATGTATACCCACTTGAACTATGCTATTGGTATTGGATTTTATCATGAACAGAAATATGTTTAGGTTCCCTTAATTTTTAAAATTTATAGTAAACCTCTTTCGGAATTTAAAAAACATTCGATAAAAAATTATATTAATCTAAAATTCAATAAGAAACATATCATGCATAGAAGATTTAGAGGTCTCCTCCGTTTTCTTAAATTTTGACTTAGTTCTTGATTTCAGTAGTCAACTATTTATTTACTCTCGTTCTAAAAGTTGGGATAGAATCGCATCATTTTTATAAGGAAGTTATTTATTTATTTATTTATCGACAAACAAAACTTTATTAAAACAACAAAACTTACAAAATATTCTGATAATTTGTCAAAAGGAACTTACTAACACACAAGGGGGACTCCTCCATCAAAAACTAATCAATGCTACTATATAAAGCCATCTTAGCTAAGCAATGTGCTGCCTGATCGGGCTTTCTAGGAACGTAACGAACTTCAACATAACCAAAATTAGAAAACAAGAGTTTAATATCCTCTAAAATCAACCCCACCTCCGAGTATAAAATCCAAATCAATAATTACCACATTTGTGAATCCTGTTTCCAGAGCCAAAAGAAGTCCTCTGTAATGTGAATCCTGTTACCAGAGTCAAAATAAGTCGCCTGTAGATTGCAATTGCCTCTGCCACCTGTAGAGAATAGGTTGCTGGAATCCGTTATGTACTAGAAACTATCATCAAACCCTTTGAAACACGAATCACAATACCCACCCACATCCTCAACCTTTCCAGAAATATCAAAGATGCATCTGAATTTACTTCGTAATTAACCGGTCATGGTGGATTCCAGCCAAATTCCATTATATAGCCACTTGACTCATTGACTGTCATCACCTGTGTCAACTACATTGAGATTTGAGAGTATAATAGTATTATGTTTGGTTGCTACTATTTTTAAGACATGACCCCTCACCAAATTTTGATGATACTTTTGGGTGCATGAAACCATCAACCTACCTGTCTTGCTGGACCAACGCATGCTATGAAATCAAGTAGATCTGGCCCATACTAGGCCCACTACAAGCCCAAACCATATAATAAATTTTTGCTTTTTTTATTAAATAGAATACGAGATTATATTATATGTCTTGCTGGACCAATCGCATGCTATGAAATCAAGTAGATCTGGCCCATACTAGGCCCACTACAAGCCCAAACCATATAATAAATTTTTGCTTTTTTTATTAAATAGAATACGAGATTATATTATATAAAGAATCTATCGGCACGTGTTAAGATCAAACACTGTTAATTCAACGGTCGTTGCTATCTATCGAGATCATACTATCTATGAGAGACGTCTTTGTACACTTGTTTTCTTACTAGAAAGTTGTGAATCAAACCGGCATCACCATTACAAGTGGAGGTGCACAACCCCTATTTGTAATCATTCAACAACTTTTTATTTATTTATTTGAGTGTAATATATTATATATGAAACAAATAGCTCATAAATGTGAGATTCAAAGATTATCAAATAAATGACTAATTAAGTTGGTTTTTTTTTTATATATATTTTTTATTTATTTTATTTTATTTTATTTTTTTTATTTTATTTTTTTTTATGAGACTAATTAAGTTGTTAATGCAAGTTGTTGACTCTTTTAGGGAAGAGTCAAAGCTAGTAATAATATTAAAGTTACTAAAGATATTGAACACGGAAGTCTCTAGTCAGTCAAAATTGTTTAAAATTTAAAGATCACAAAGCTTAGGTTTTTGCTTAGATTTTTCGATAATTACAAATTTCATCCATAAAATTTTAATAGAAAGTTGTTGGAATCTTGGTTTTTAAATGTCATAAATGATGAATTGCCTTGGAGGCCAAGTACAATTTTAAATTGACAAGGACCATTACAAGACATTGAATTCTATATTTCTATATGCTAAATAAGTCATATAATATCATTCATGTTCAAATTGTCCATTTCGTTTAGCAACGGTTGTGTACCTCTTGCTCCTTTTTAAAAGACGGGGTTCGACCTTACTCGTATATGGCCCAGTTTAGGAATGTTTTCCAAACTGCTTTTGGGACTAAAAGTGATTCCGAACTAAGTCTAAAGTGTTTGGTAAGATTATAAGTAAATGTTTTTAGTCACTTTTGGCTTCCCCAATAACCGGAGACAGAACTGTGTGGGGGCTAGGGTGGGCTCAAGCCTACCCTGGCCCCCTTAAAAAAATTAAATTAATAAAGAAAAAAAAATTAATTTAATTCCTAATCAGAGTGAAAAATATAATCTTTCTTTTATTTTTCTTTTTTTTATAATAACAATTATTTCTCCTCATTCTTCAAACTTGGTTCAATCTATTTATCAACATCAATATTTAGATACGTTTGAGTAAATATTATGGTTTTAAATATTTTTTTTTTGTTACTTTAAAAAATTATTTTATTTTGTTTTGAAATTTTAGAATTATTGTTAAATATAGATAATAAGATTTAGGAGTAATCCACTTATTATTTAATTCAATTTTAAATTTAAAAAATAACGATAGCGTTAAATGAATTTCATTAAATTTATCAGAATATTATATTAGTATATTTAGAATGAATCAAACTAATGCAAGAATATTGTATAATTTAATTAGTGTTCTCATTTGTGTTTCATGTTTCTCTTATAATTTAATTTGATTTTAAAAAAAAATAATAAAATTTTATAAAGTATTTATTTAGAATATACATTTTATGGGGACGTCTTATTATGTCCTCCTAACTAGGAGATGTCGATATTCTATAGAAAAAAAAAAAAAAAAAAAAAAAAAAAAAAAAAAAAAAAAAACCTACCCTAGTTTTTAATCCTGGTTACGTCTCTGCCAACAACAGTTTTGAAAAGCTATTTTTTGTAACTTTTAGAAAACTAATTCCCAGAAAGTAGTAATGAAAAGGCAATAAATTATTGATATATACGCAATTATATGGCAATAGAGAAAAAAAAAATTAAAAAGTAATAATGTGTTATGGTCTCACAAAAATAAAACAATTTATTTATTTATTTTATAACATGTTTATGGTCACACAAAAATAAAACAAATTATTTATTTTTGAAACATCTTCAATATTCATTTATGTCTTTTATAGTAATTTTGCACAGTCAAACATTTTTTTACTTACATTTTACTAAACACATTGAAATTGCTTTTAGTTCTCACAACACTTTTAAAAATCAATTTATCAAACGCTCAGTTGATTTTTCTCACAGCAAATCCAAAAGCAACTCCCCCCTTCCAGCACACCAATACCAAACTAAGCCTTAAGTGTAAGTATGAGATGCTTTTCCCACCTTACTTGTTTATGGAAATTGATACTTGAGCATGCTTGTCGCACCATTGTCTATAAAACATTTGTCTCCAAGGAAACAACCTAGTTAATTAGCACTCTTGTAGTGGAAGTAAGTGTCTGTTTGGAAGAGCTTGTCTACTGGCTAAAAGAGATTTTTTTAATTAAAAAAGTTCTTTAAAAAAAAAAAAATCGTTTGGTTGTCACTCAGTAGAGATTTTGGATGATTAAAAAAGTTGTTTTACCTCTGCTTGGAAAAGCTCAAATTTTAGGCTTTTCCAAGTAGATCATTTTGAACTTTTTTAATAACACTAAAATATCTATTATAACCCTATCATTTAAACTATTTTTGAATATTTTGGTAATCCTACCATTTAAAAAAGCTTTTTCAAATTAACAAACAAATGACCAACATCTTCTTATTAAAAGCTGTAATTATAGAAGGTCTACTTTGAAAAATCTACTCCTAAAAGATCTATTTGAAGAAGATCTTCCAAACAGAGTCTAAGAAATCTTGAGACAATCCTTTCAACCGATAGTGTTTGGTACTTTGGTTGAAATTCTATTTGTTAGACTTGTATGTATGGTAACATGATCCAAAACCGTGTATGATGTAAAATTTGCTATGTAAAGTGTAGTCGTGTATGATGAAAATTTGAAAGAGATGAGTGAAGAGTGTGTTATAGATGAAGTGAACAAATAGATGAATAATTGAAGGAGATTTTCTTTGTTGCATTCATTTATATTTGCTACAACGAATAAATAATACATGATGCATAGGCAATCATTTTGTTTCTATTTTTTAAAATTCTATTCATTATTATTCTCTGCCTTATTATTTTTAAAAATTCTATCATTATAATTCTCTGACGTACGGCCCTTACCAAATAATTGTGTTCTTATTTATTTTATATTTTATTTTTTAATAAAAAATAATTGAGTTTTTTTAGATTCTCTACTCAAAAGAAATAATTGTGGGTTTTTACACGTATTGCACCAATAATTTTGAGATTCTTTTATTTGGAATGTAGGCACAAAGTTACAAAAAAACCAATCCTACATATTTATAAATTGATTGGTAAATATTTAATATTATTTAGAATTAGTTTTACATATTTGAGTCACAAATTTTTTTTTTTTTTCAGATTGTTTTTACAAAATTTTACAATTTTAGTCTACTCTTTAGTTATTTATCTAATTTTACTTCCAAGTCCTCAGTAATTTTACTATTGACTATTATATTGGAAATTTTTAAAAATTTGATAATGCTTCTTCTAAAATAATTTTCAATCTAACAATAATTTAATTTTTTAGGATTAAAAGAATTATTTTAATAATATACAAAATATACATGGACTTTCGGGGTGAATATCAGGATATTTGAAAAAATCGGAAGATTTTTACGGATATTTCGAAATCGACCAGATATTTTGTAAGATATTTGATATTTATTTATTTTAATATCGGTCACTCTAAAATATAGATATATTAATGGATATTTCGATATATCTACCTATATTCAGTTCCTTGGTCTCATTATATATGAGAAACGTCATTGTACACTTGTTTTTATACTAGAAAGTTGTGAATCGAACCAGCATCGCCACTACAAGTGGAGGTGCACAACCACTATTTGTAATCATACAACAACTTTTTATTTTTTTATCGAGTGTAATATATATGTGTTTCAGCTAAATATATTATTGAGTGCCAGTTGTTGAAGTCAAAGCTTATAATAGTATTAAAGTTACTAAAGCGATTGAACATGGAAGTCTCTAATCAGCCAAAATTGTTTATAATTCAAAGATCAAAAAGCTTAGGTTTTTGCTTAAATTTTTCGATAATTACAAATTCCATCCATAAAAATTCAATAGAAAGTTGTTGGAATCTTGGTTTTTAAATGTCATAAATGATGAAATTGAATTGGAGGCCAAGTACAATTACTCCAATTTTAAATTGACGGACTATTACAAGGATATTATGATATTTTAACATTGAATTCTATATGCTAAATAAATCATATAATACTATTCATGTTCAAATTGTCCATATCGTTTAACATGGGTTGTGTACCCCTTGCTCCTTTTTAAAGAGGGGTTCAACATTACTCGTATATAGAGATGTACGTTTGGGGAATGAGGATTGATATAGGTCCCCTCATCCCCATCTCCCAGACCCTCCCAACCCTCCAAATTTTTTTTTTTTTTTTTGGGAAAATGGGAATGGGGATGGGGATAGGGATGGGAAATTTTGGAGGGACATATATCCATCTCCATCCTCATCCCCAATTCTCTATTTTTCCCTATTTTTCACGTTTCCCCTGTTCTTTCGTTTTTCCATTTGACTAAAATTTACAAATTGAACTAAAAAAACAAACATTCCATTACAAATACAAAATAAAATTAATTAATGCATTTTTATATAAAATGTGTATATATACTTAGGGAGTTAGGGTTTTCAAATAATAAAAGAAAATTAAAAATATGTATTATAATTATATTTATATATATTTGGGGGAAATGGGGATGAGGGACCTCCCCCCCATCCCCATCCCCATTTTAATTTGAGGATGATTTTCATCCCCATCCCCACTCATTTCCCCATTTTTTCCATTAAAAAAAAAAAAAAAAAAAATCCCCAAATGGGGATGAGGACGCGGAGAACTGGGACCCTGAGGAAAACTATACATCTCTACTCGTAAGTGTAAGTATGTTATGGAGTAGAGATGTATAGTTTTCCTAAAATTATATATTAAATCTTGAATTGTTTTAACTAGATTTGATTAAACTCAGAATTTTTAAGACTAGTGAAAGAATTAAAGTTCTCTTGGAAATCATATACCTAAGGAGTAACAAAAAACATATATATATATATACATATAATATACATACATATGGTTCCTAAAAATCAAGCTTATTAGTAAGTTTTTTTTTTTCTTAACTATTAGTCTTGCTTGAGAAAGAATGAAAAAAATTAGAGATATGTATTGAAGGAGAGAGAGTTTAATATGGTAATTAAAAATTTAGGAAATAGTATTTATTATGTAATAATTAATCTAATAATTTATGAGAGATAATTTCTTTTTTTAATAATTTAATTCAAAAAAGATAAAAAGGATAATCTTGTAATAAAATGAAGTGTCTTTAGAATATTTTAAAATTTAAATTTTGAGGAGTGTTTTTAGAAAATAAGTGTAAAAAAAAAAAAATTGGATTGTCAAAAGAAGCTCTCTTTAAAATATTATAAATTGTATCTATACCCCACATATTACAAATATGCCCTTCCTTCAGATCCGTATGATCTTCTTCTTTTTTATTTTATTTTTTGTCTAGAAATTTTGCCATGTTCTTCGTGGGGATTTTAAATCTATTGAAAATGGGTTTTATGTGGTGTACATACTTTGAAGCTTTGAATTTTTTTTTTTTATATAAATAAATTATAAAACAAATAAGATTAAAAAAGAAAAAGAAATACAAGAGTATATAAGCCATCTTAGAATTAGGACCTATCTAAGTAGATGCGTTTTAGACCCAGGGTAAAATTGTTGGCTTTAAAGGGGCCATATTATAATTTTACCCCGGACCTGTAAAAAGTCAGGACCGACCCTGGTCTTGAAACGATCCTTTCAACCGATAGTGTTTGATTGAAATTCTATTTGTTAGACTTGTTTGTATGGTAGCATGATCCAAAACTAATTTAATGATATTCATATTGGGCCTAATTGTCATGGCAATGTTTGAAACACCCTTTTGGGGGCGGATTAGAACATATTTTCTACACGAAATCCAAACCCCTCACATCAACTTGGGCCAGTTCTATTCCTGAACCTCAACCTCTTATGCTAAATGCACCCCTTTTATGGTAATTATCATCGGAGATCTATTGATCATATGGAAAGTGAGTGATCCCCTTCTAAACTATTAATGTATCAAATAAAATAGTTAATATTCATTCCTTAATCACCTCAATCCAATGAGATCGTGTTAATAAATACTGTTAAATTCTAAACTGAACCCAAAACAAGGAGAAGTAGAATAGCATTTATAATATGATTCTAATCCAATTTCATTAATTACTTTGGGTTGTAGACTTGTAGGACCATCTCTCAAGAAATCCAATGAAATTAATAATCAAACCACTAATTTATTGTTGTGGGTTTGATTTATTTATCTCGAATCATTAATGCATACGCACAAATGTGTGCCAATAAAATATCGTTAAAAAAAAAAAAGGACGGTCTCGATCTCGCATAATGTTAGTGAAGTAGACTTCTTGGAAACAAGAGGAAGTCAAAATTATAATATATAAATAAATATTTATTGATTTTGCATTAAGGAAAAACCAATTGCTGACTCCGTATACATGCTAATTGATTGAGACTAGGGAGATAAATGTTCATAAATATTTATATAAAAATATAAAAGTTTGATTTCAATAAGACTAAATAAAAAAGAAAGTAAATATAAATATTGAGTGGTGTTATTGGCACACCCCCTACTTGTCTATTTATGTCCCACTTTTTTAATTATGTAGTATTTTTTTTTTCCTTTATCAAAATTACTTAAAGGGACATACAATTTAAGGAAAAAAATCTTCTACAAAGTAAATCTGTTAAAACCCCATATTCCTTTAAAAAATATATATATAAAAAATCATGTTCTTTTAAACTTTTTTTTTTTTTCCTTAACTCTTAAACCCTAAATTTTGCTTCTTACACACATATAAATATATTATGAAATAGTCTTTGAAAGATATCAAGCATATGGAAGAATCGTTCTTTAGAATGATATTAAGCTATCATTGTGTTGAAGCAACCTTGTTATTTTTTTTTTCTTCCACCATGAAATAAGAAGAAAAAAAAACTCAAAATAAAATAAAATAATAAGAAGAAAAAATAAATCATTTAATGGAGGTGAGAGAAAGATGTATACAGAGATCAAAGATGGGGTGTATTAAGTTTGAAAAATAAGTAAATTGGTAGTTTTGGAAATAAATCAAAACAATTAATAAAAACATTTAATTTTATTTTATTAAGTCAAAATTTTAAAAAGTGAAGCATATATAGATTGGTAGAGGGTGTGCCAATAGCATCACTCTAAATATTTTGACAGAAATATTTTTAATATTTTGGGAATCCATATAAAAAATATTTTTAATATTTTAAGAATATTGATGACAATTTTAATATTTTCACTTATAACGAATTTACTAACCAGAATGAAATAGAAGGGAAAATGGAATAGGAAAGGAAACTTGGAGGGGAATCAAATTGAATCAAGTTCCCTTTCAGGACTCACAATTCCCACTTATTTCGATTAGCATATTAATTATAAATCAGTAATTAAGTTTTATTTCACTTATTAAGATTTCTAATTAATAAACGCGTTCGGAATTGGTATTTACTCCATCTAAAGAGTAATGCCCGAGTTTCCAAACTATTCAATATCTCAAATATTTCGTCTTAAATGATGATTGATTTGTTATTGTTACGTGGACTAATATTACATGATCAATGAAACTATAGGTTTGAATACTATTCAACGTCATAATGATTTTCGTTGTGATAAGTTTTTCAATGTTTTGGAAAAAAAATATAATAATACAAGACAATAAAATGATGATGGGTTTGAAACTTTGAATAGGCAGTGCACGATTCAAGGTACACAAATATTAATTATGTAGTCAAAGTTAACACGGGGAAGCACTCAAAAGCACTTATTTTTCTTTCTTTGTTTTTTGTTTGTGTGCTTTTGTGATAGAGAGAGAGAGAGATCGAGGAAGCTAGCAGCATTGAAAAAAGAAACAAAAGCAGCTTGGAAAAAGCATGGAAGTCCTCAACCCAAAAAAGCACTTCCACAGTTCCACATGACTTGCGTGTGGGTTGTATTGTAGAAATCACCAAACAAATTAAAACAAAAATGGAAGGTGATAATGGAGGAGATCGAGTCTCATGCTGCTGCTGCCACCACTACCACTACCCTTTATTTATTGTTTTCATGCATGACTCAGAAATCCAGAACCCAAAAAAGCAGTTTGGTCACATGATAATGAAGATAAAAGTGATTGTAGGAATGGGAAGTGCTTTTGTTTGGATATATATTAAGTTATTAAAAAAAAGTCGGATTGCATGGCGCAAAGTCTGCTGCCACAACACAAGTAACGCATTTCCACAAAGAAAAATATATATATATATAGTGCACATCCGATGTTTTCAATTTTGTCAACATCTATCACTATGGAATCTATATTTATTTATTTGTTGAAATCCAACATCAACCGAGGTAGGAGTCTGTAGGGACCGAGTCGTTTCAGAATGTAACTCCCACTATAAAGGTATTAGGGAGATATCTCTTTACACTTTACGATTTAATGAGTAAATATAAAATTCAAACACATAATCGGATTATTGATCGAGATTAGATTATATTGAATTTGGATAATGTTATATTACATTCAACATGCATGTAGACCTATACCAAAGTTGATGTGATATACTAACGAGATTGACGGGTTTAGTTCGTGTGTCTTATTTCTTCAACTCCTAAATTTATAACAATTCAGCGAAAACTAGGCGGACCGTGGACATCAAATATGACCTTAAATGGGTCATTGTTATTTTCTTATTTTGTCATTAAATTATAGACTAATAAATCATTAACAACTTTGAGTTTGACACGTGCATGGAGGAATTCAAATTTGAGTGGTTTTAGTATCTAATCAATAGAAGAAACCATTTTAAAATTAATTAATTTCCAAACGGGGTCAAATATTAGATGTGGTTGGATTTAATTAACAAACTTATCTACTTTGATTTTAAGGAAGACCTTAGCTTCCCACAATTAATACCAGATTACTAGTAAGGAGTAACTCCATTTATCAAACTCTGTAATGGTATAGTGTTACTTACACATTCTCCGAAAAGTGGTTATATCATCATAACGTTTTAAAGTCTTATAATATTACGAAATCGAATCCATCCAGAAAAAATATACGGAAATCCCGCACCCCAGAATACTTCTAGTGGTTAAATGATGGAATTATATTGCATCATTGATGGCAACGACCTCTAATAATAATTTAATTTTATTGATCATGTGATATGTGATATGTCATAGGTACACGTGGCTGCTGCAGAAAGCGAGACAAAATAAGTAAATAAACACAAAGAACGAGAGACCATATCACCATACCATACACCATCACCATTAAAGACTTGACCCAGTCAACTAAATTGACTTTTCTTTTGATATAAAAAAAATAAATAATCCAACGGACCAGATGACTCAACACTCTGGCCCACACAAACCGATCTGAATAATGATGACCTAAGAAGTTTGAGACTTTTCAGGTGGTCCTCGGACCACCATTACTAAATTGGTCTAGCCGTTCAAGTCACGTTATCTACCATTTAAATAAAAATAAACAAAAATAAAAAGTTTGTTGTTTTTGGTGGGTCGTGATTGTGATGATGTTCAACTTTCAATTTGAATGGATAGAATCACGGGGATTGAGAATTTTCCTCTTGAGTTTCTCTATAAGAGAAAATTAGGGTCATTGAATTGAATTTTATTATTTTAGTCCAAATCTTTTTCCTAAACGGATGCTCAGGAGAACAATCACGATCTAGATAGCTACTTCCATAATATAGGAAAAGAAAAAAATCCCCCGACACTTTATTTTATGAGTAAAGTGAAATGAAACTTCACGACTCTATGAATAGATAGGTACACAACTTTTCGGATCAAGACATTTAAAGAGTTGTTGAGATCTACGAATATCAAGTAATTATACTAGTTATGGTTGAGATAACTACTCACTTTCGAGAATTCTTCGGATATTGAATTTTATCATAGTCAATAATTTTTTTGAAACCAATACAATAACAGAGGTGAGAAGTCTCTTGGTACTTGTTATTTTTGAGTATAGCACATGAGAGATGTGATAGGTGCATAACTTTTCGGATCAAGACATTTAAAGAGTTGTTGAGATCTGCAAATATCAAGTAATTATACTAGTTATGGTGGAGATAATTACTCACTTTCGAGAATTCTTTGGACATTGAATTTTATCATAGTCAATAATTTTTTTGAAACCGATGCCAAAACCAAGTTATATTTTTAGATAGCTACTACAATAATAGAGGTGAGAAGTCTCTCGACACTTGTTATTTTTG
Organism: Acer negundo; assembly: GCA_035582765.1. Lineage (NCBI taxonomy): Eukaryota > Viridiplantae > Streptophyta > Magnoliopsida > Sapindales > Sapindaceae > Acer > Acer negundo. Next base: position 2,103,081 of record CM069236.1, on the reverse strand, counting down.
AGTAAAGTGCATGAGAGATGTGAACGTAATTCATCATCATATGAATGGATATGTGTACAACTAATCGGATCAAGACATTGAATACGTTGTTGAGATCAACTCTTGATATCAAGTAATACTATTGTAGTCGGGAGAACTACTCACATTATGTAAGTCTCACGACATTTGTTTTTCTATAAGCAACATTGATGGGATAATAAGGTGTACAACTACTCAATTAATAGATGATGTGTTACGTTAATCAGATTTAAGACTTTCTTTTATAATATCTATTAATCGGGGATAAGCAATTAAAACATCCTTTTATAGTATTCAAATATTGGCTGGTTGAGATAAAATAAAATTAAATTAAATTACTCTCCCAAATTGGTTGAAAATGATCATTGGTCTCTAGATGATTTCTTGAAATACCAAATTGAATTTTCATTTGTCCTAAATCCTAATTGATTTATAAAGCAAATAAAACAGTTTTCAAATGTAATTTCAAGAAGCTTCAATTCAATTTCTTGGTGACTTCACAATAATTTCCCAAACCCACCTTCTTGTTTCTTTCAAAGTCTACAGTCTACACAAAACACATCATGATCGAATACAAAAAAACGACCTTAATTTCGACAAATTACTTTAATGATTTCATGACTTTTTTGTCTTTTTTTTTTTTTTTAACCTTTTGAAAAAGATGGCACAATTCGCTTAATTATTAACAAAATCTAGGGTTTCCAATTAAGGAACTTGATTGATTGATTAATTTGATTTAAATTTTAATTAGTTATTCATAGTACTGTATTAGTTCATTGAATTTGGTCGTCTTACCTTTTCATGCATGAATGTATTTATCTTTCAAAGAGAATTAGGTTAAAATAGTGTTTAAGGCGAGAATCTTGGATCAAATTATGGTTAAATCAAATTTTCATGTCCTTAATTTGCATGTCTTTTAGTTAACTATATGAGTTTGAAGGTAATTGTTTTTTTAAACCGAATAATTAATTAATTATATATATATATATGTTAACGAGGATTTAACCATTATAAATTTAGAAATTGAAAAAGATAGACATGACTCGAACCCATATCAACAATGTGTTATGGATACGAGGAGCTTATTATTAGGTCACCACAACTTCGATTTAAAAAAAGGATTGATCTCATACCGATTAGTTTGGGAAAATTGGTTAATAGTGGGGTTAATTAACGTTAACCAAGCACTAAAAGCACTAAACATTTCAACACTTTTGTGCAAATTATATGCTTAATTAACAAACACATGCTTGTTTGACTATATAAATACGTGTTCACGAATTGTCTATATATATATACTGTTTAGACCTGAATTTCACTTCAAGTTTGTCAAGATTTACCCTACATGTTAATGTAAAATAATGACTAAAGACTAAAGAGATATCACTTTCCACAAGTCCACACAATTCAGAAATCACGAAAAAAAGGTAAAATCATTATTGTCTTGGAAGAAAACGTTAAAGACAATTGAATTTGACAGAGATATAAAGATTTTTTTTAAAAAAAAATAACAAAATTTTCTTTTCACCCAAGTTATTACCAATGGAGAATATTTAGGGTACATGAAATGTATGTAGTAGTACACTAGTACATCAACATCTAATAATGTGGTTCACCGGTGCATCTAATTAATCTAATTATATTTTGATATGTGACGCTAATTATATATTAACCAACTTCATTGTATTTCGGTCGTACATTCCCTTGTAAGAGTAGATATCCAAGTTACGCATATAGTGTTTGATTTCAGTAGATTCTTACATATCTCTAATCCATTAATCACCACATTGCATCTGTTGCTAGGGATGACAACGAGTCAAGTTTTGTAGAACATAAAACTGCGAAACATCTTTCACGTACCCTAAACCCAATCGTGAACCCGCATAATCTCACGGGTTCGAGTTTCGACCCGTAAAATAATCTAGATTCGTACGTTCTGATTTACATTTACATCCGACCCGTGATCTGACTTGCAAAACTCATACCTGACCCACACTCTTCGGGTTTGGGTGAAACTATCATCTATATCTGTCGCATCAAGAGTTTTTGTTTTGTCCTACTTTCATATTATCATAGAGAGAGAGAGTGTGTGGAGGGTGCATGGGGTCCTGGGGGATAATGAGTTATTATGGGAAGTGATGAGACCCTAGAAATCAATCAACCGATATATCATTATCAACATATACACAACAAAGACAAGTAGTTGCAGGGAAGTTGCAGCACCAAAAACGAGAGGTGGGGTTTGGATTTTCTTCCACATCTTTGATTTCTACATACACAGTCGCACACAGACTTATAATAAAAATAATGATTCATGATCATACTACTACTAGTAGTAGCTACTACAGTAAGTCAAGTTAATGTGTTGTGTTTTTCCACAGTTTCACACCGTGTGGTTGCAGATCTGAATCAAGCAAGATGGTTCATGGGGTCATTCATGGTTGGTGGTGTCCACAGCAGCACTTGGGTCCACACGGGTCTGCTACTTCTACTGCCTCCTCTCTTCTTCCTTTATGATTATCAACTGTGCATGCCATTTGGAAAACCATGCCTATATATATTTTTCTATTAATGTGTGTGCCCCATTGTTAGGACACACATGCAGTACTGACGTCAGTAGTACGTCTTCTCTTGTAATTTTCGACTTGTCATCTATAAATCAAACTTTTATACTGATTAAGAACTAAGAATCGATCGATACGATTTTGCTTTTATCTAATTTGTAACGTTAAATGTTTGTTTTTACAAAGGTATATGTTGAAATAATCCATGACCATGCAATACATGAACATCATAAAAAGTAAGGTATACGTTCATATGTATATATATTCTTTAAATTAGAACACACGTAAATATAATTTTCAACGTTATATATAGTCTCTCTACTGTCAGTTCGTCATGATATAAAATATATTAGAACAAAGAACGTGGATCATAGATTATGGAGAAATTTTTTGATAAGTGCATACATTCCGAGTCAAAGTATATAAATCTAATGGTCATATATATATACAGTGTTTCTACTATCAATTCTTTCTGATATATTTTTTATATCAGCACAAACTGACAATAGAAAAATTGTGTATATATATATATTATTTATAAATCAAACTTTTATACATCTCATACAAATTAAAAGTTTAGATGATTTTGATTTTATTTGATATCTAACGTTATAAACACTTCTATTTTGAACATACATTAAAACAGTCATATAATGTAGGACATAGGTTCCTATGCATACATATTTTCTTGATTTTCTTGACTATCATATAAAGTAGGACATAGGTTTTCTTTCCAATTTTTTTTTTTTTCATGGACCAAACTCTTAATCATGTAATATATATTCATATAAAACCATATAGATTTAATGTTGATATCATTTATCTATATTACAAGTTTAGTGTTCAATATATAATGTAAACTTAACGAATCTTAGCTGACAAGGAAAACAAGTTTTTTTTTTTTTTTTTCAACGTTAATTATATAAGATCAATTAAAACCGTCCAAGGTGGGGTGGGGGTGTTCATGTGCATGTGTGCCGAATCAAAGTGACATCAACTTTTTTTTTCTTTTTTTTTTTTTCCCCTTTCTTTCTAGATAAGATTATTAAACTCTCACAAAGCTAAAAAATATCAAAGAAAGAAATAAATATCATGATTCAGATTCAAGATGGATAAGTAAAGTTAATAGAGGGACCCAAAAGATAATTAGGTGGAGAAATAAAAATATAAATAGTTATTGACAAAACAAGATTCACACTTGTTCTCATTTAATTAGCACTTTGTGGTGATTAATTTCTTGTCTCTTGATGCTTCATATAGTGGGGTAGATTCTTGCTCTCATAATGGTTACACATTTTATGTGATTTTTATATTTATATCGTAGCATTCAAATCAATCGATGAAAACATTTTTGAACCGTAGTAGTTGATGTGATGAGGGAAAAACACTCACACCCAAATGGATGAGATCGATAAAATTATTTTTAGTGATTCTAATATATATAAAAGACGTTTTTTGTTAGCTTTTAAAAAATACTTAAGTCATTGGGTTTCATATATATATATATATATAAATATTTGTACCAAAACAAAAATTAAAACTTTTTATTGTATATCTATAGAAAACTCTCTCATGCTTGAAAATGTTTAAAACCTCTCAAATGGCCGGGAAACGGTGTATTAATTAACTTGGTTGATACTTGATATAGGTCCAAAAACATCATCATGCATGTTAAGACCATTTCATCTACCAACTATATATATATATATATATATATATTTATTTATTTATTTATTTATTTATTTGTCAATCACATATATAAAGATGTAATTAAACCACAATTGAAAATGATTGATGGTGTTGATTTATTGATTGCAACTTTTATATTTCTGAAGAAGAAAAGATAAACAACTTTTGTGAGCTTGTCATGGTTGGCCATTAATTTGTAGTTGAAATTTTAGACTAGTCTTAAACGTGTTAACCGCGATCATGATCATCATTGGTATTATAATAAAAATAAAAAATAAAAAAAAGGTAATCTTTTTCTTTTTTAGGGTTTTATCACCATCGGCGACAAAAAATTTAAAAAAATTGATGGGTTGAAAATTAATTTGAATTGCCTAAAACAATTGATGGGATTGTGAAAGCATTCGATTATTAAATTTAAGTCAATAATGCATGAGAGTAACATAAGCAATGTTGTTGTCATTTTGTGTTATAAAAGCAAAAGCTTTGATTTATAATTTTTTTTTAAAAAAAACCCTATTGATGATCATGATCACATGATGAGAATATGAAAAGGACCTTGCATTGTTGCTTCAAAAAAGAAGAAAAATAAAAATGTTAGCATATGAGAAGTCCATTTTGGAGGCAATTTTGTAGTGTTTATAGACTCAAGTCTTGATGGCTTTTCATGAATTAATTTGGAGCAAGCTCAATAAATTCAAAATGGTTAGAGAAAAAAAAATTTAGTAGTTGTTTTGTTTTATCATAGTAAATAATGATTAAATTCTTATTAATAACAAATAAAAAAAAAAAAAAAAAAGTCATCAAAAACTCTTAAACCAATATGACAAAATCTTTCAAAACATATTTTTAATAATAATTAAAAAATTCTCATCATAATTAAATTCACAAGTCCATCGGTTTGGTAATATCTTATAAGGAAATGCCTTCTCACACCTTTTATTTTTTTGTTTTTTTTTTTTCATCTACCAAATGGAATCCAATCTTTGCTTTGACTACATCCAAATAGAAATGAAATATATAATTAATTATAACTTTTATGATACTTATTTATTCCCTTCTAGGTATGATAGTTATCCAATATATTTAATGAAATCCTATTTAACCTGTCCCTGAATTGGAACCAAATTTGAAACTGACAACAATCTTTGAAAACCCTCATTTGTTATATATATTTATATAAAACGAAGATATGCATGCATAGTTGTAGATGGAAAAGGTCTTGTATTTCTCTATATCATCCTACACAAGATTTACTTCCCAATAATACATTTTCCATAAGTTATGATAAATCAATCCGATGTGATTGATTTTATGTGTGCGAATCACGTTCTATTCCCTCAAATTCTAATAAATTTTAAAACCATTTGAATAGAGATTATCGAGAGGGATAATTACCCTGATGATCATCAATTCAATGAAACACTATCAAAATGGCCACTAAATTATGAATTGATTTCAAAATGGTCATTTTTTGTGAAAAGTGTGACACTAATGGTCATTCCATACAATTCCATATAATTCCATCAAATGAGTGGTATTTTGATAAATAGGGGATGACATTAATTTATTTTAGATGTTTTATTGGAAATCAATTTTTTCTTTTGTTTTTTGAAACAAATAATTATATTTAGTGTGTATATATATGTACAACATATCTCATATATATATATATATATATATATGTATATATATAAATATATACAAATATAATTATTCATTTCAAAAAACAAAAGAAAAAATTGATTTCAAAAAAACATCGAAAATAAATTAATGTCATCCCCTTATTTACTAAAATGTCACTCATTGGATGGAATGGTCATTAGTGTTACACTTTTCGTTAAAAATGGCCATTTTGAAACCAATTCTCAATCTAGTGGCCATTTTGAGAGTGTGTCATCAAATTGATGGCTACTGGGGTAATTATCCCTTATCGAGATTATAAACCCAATTTTTTTTTTTTTTTTCATGTGGTTATAAACAGGGGCGGAGGACCAAAATGAATTTTTAATTTTATTTTTATATTTAATTTTTTTAATTGATTTATAATTTTAATTTAAGTCTACTTAAATAAGATCATTAATTGAATCTAAATCTATACAACCGAAACCTAAAGCCCGTAATATTTAATGACAAATTTATCAATCGACTTTTAACATTGTATCATGTTGAATTATTTTTTACTATTAATGATGCAAGACTTTCACAACTAAATCATCATTTTCCAAAGAAATATATTGAGTGATTTTTTTTAAAAAAAAAAATTGGTGTAGTATGCCTTAGTTGAATAATCAATTTTCTGTTATGGAAATATAAAAATAGTATTGACTGCATTATCTTATAAAATAAATAAATAAATAAATAAATTTGGACTAACCTAATGGGAAAAAGCATCACAGAAGATTATATGCTGAAAAAACCATAGACAGTATCCAACTATTCATATAAATATATATAAGCAAAGAAAAAAAAACAAATAAAAACAAATGTCAAGTAAAAAACGTCAAGGGTGTGCAAACCCCAAAAAAAGAAGAAGTCACGTAGGTAACAAAACGCGAAAAAGAAGCAATTATCGAAAACGAAAAGACTCTCTATTCATACAATCATTGCCAACCAAAGAAGAGCAAAAAAGTCGGAGTAAAAGACCACCACAAAGAGACCTCCAAACCCAAAACATGTTTTGAGGGAGCGTCCGCTACCTGATTACCTTATTTAAATATATGAGAAACTTAAAAATCTATGAGTAATCTAAGAAAGACACCAATACCAAGCCTGCCAAACACGCTAAGGAACTTGATCAGAGCGAGCAAAAAACAACTGAACCGCATAAGAAGAATAGTGAAAATTATCTAATAGAAGAGCAGTGAATGGATTATTTCCAATTAGTACATGTAGAGAAAATTATCTTTAATAAAATTGATAGACTCTTTATGAAAGATTTTAAAAATAGAAAATTTGCAATTAGAGAATTGTTTTTGATGCACATAAACTTCTTTGGGTGATAAAATTCACAACAAAAAAAAAAAAAAAAAATCATATTAACTATAATTGTTATTATCTTTAATATATAAATTTCAGGGTCCGAACCGGTCACATGTATATATTGATATCCCAAATTCATCTCTTCTCCCACGGTTTAAATAAATAAATAAATAAATAAATTGTTTATATATATATATATTATAATTTTACATTTTAAAATATTAGTGTTTTATAATTTATAACCAAGCTCCCATCAAACAAAATCTCTAATCTCTAGCTGAGAGAGATAAGGTCAAACTTTCCCAACTCTACTTTTACACCCCAAAAAAAAAAAAATTCCAAAATGTGTGAAGTATTTATTATTAACTAGGAAAGATCCAAACTTATTAGCTATTGATAAGGGCAACCATTAAATTGAGTTGATATTCCCAAAAATGTGATATGGGGTTGGGGGGCTTTTTAGACAAATTTTCATTTATAGTCCCAAAATTGGAATTCAATAAAATTATTATTAACCAATAAAAAAAATAATTATTATCAATCCTATTCTTCAGGCTTTCCATATGACCAAACTGACAAATCTCTGATTTTCTCTCTAAAATAAAATATAAAAAAAAACTAAAAAAAAAAAAACAAATTAATAAATAAACTGACTGATTCAGAGGAGTCTCTCTCTCTTTATATTTTTTAATAAAAAAAAGGAAAAAAACAAAACAAAACAAACAAACAAACGCCACTCTCTCTCTCTCTCTCTCTCTCTGTGGTATCTCTGACCCGATAGTTTAGTCACAAAATCTGCATGTGTACGTTGTTGTTTACTGCTTAAAAGGACACCAAAAATAAAGCAAATTTCAAGAGAGAGAGAGAGAAATAGGAAAGATAAAAATATAATTATAATTATATATATATAGTGTATGTATATAATTATACTCCACCTCCACCTCTCATATATAAATATATATATATATATACACAGAGACCCCCACCCACCACCTTGCTTTGTTTGTTTTTTATTTGTCCCTCAAATTCATAGCATTATTCATTAGCTTCTTCATACAAGGAAGAGAGAGAGAGAGAGAGAGAGAGAGAGAGAGAGAGAGAGAGAGAGATGGTGAAGAAGAATACTCAGTTGGAGATTTGTTAGATTTTATTTGAGTTTTTGAAGATTATCATAACAAGAGAAGAATACCCAGTTGGAGATTTGAAGATTTTATTTGGGTTTTTTGATTTATTTTGGTTTGATTTGAGAAAAATGGCTATACAGGCTCAGTTGTATAATTCAGAGAATATTGGGTTTCCATTTTGTGGTTCTTCTTCTACTTCTCCGCAAGACTGGATGATGATGATGCCGACGACGGCGGCGGTGGCGGTGGAAAACCCTTCTTGTGGTGGCGGTGTTGGTGGTGGGTTTAATCAGTTTGGTATCAATATACAACAGATTCATCAGTTTCAAAATCATCACCACCACCAACAACAAAAACAAAGTTTGTATTTTGAAAACAGTACATCAGTTGAAGATGAGAAACAAAGACAAGAGACTGATCACTATATCAGATCACAGGTAAGAAAAAGTTTTGATTTTTATTAATGTTTTTAATGTTTTTAATGTTTTTGATGTTTTTGGTTGTTTTATTGATTTTATTTATTTGTTTATTGTAAAAACAGAATGAGAAACTGAGATTGTTATTACAAGAACAGAGAAAACAACAACTTGAAATGATTTTAAAGAAAATAGAATCAAAAGCTTCAACATTGTTGAGACAAAAAGATGGAGAGATTATAAAAGCAAACAACAGAGCAATGGAGCTTGAGATTCTATTGAAGAAATTAGAGATGGAGAATCAAGCTTGGCAAAGAATGGCGCTTGAATATGAATCAATGGTGTTTTCTTTGAACAACACACTTGAACAAATGAGAGAAAAGGCCATAGCTTCATGTTTCTTCTTCAACAACAACAACAATGGAGGAGGAGCAGGAGTTGCAGAGGATGCAGAGTCATGTTGTGATGTTGAAGAAGAAGACCATCATGAACTTGAAGAAGAAGAAGAAGAAAAATGGAAGCTTTGTAAAAGATGCAATTCTGGGGATTTGTGTGTTGTGTTTCTTCCTTGTAGACATCTTTGTTCATGCAAAGCTTGTGATGCTTTTCTTGATTCTTGTCCAGTTTGTTTAGCACCAAAGAAGGCTAGTATAGAGGTCTTGATTGATTAGTTTATTTGTTATTATAGAAATTCTCTAGGAAAGTGGGAGATTTTCTTGGGAAAGTGATGGAAAAAAAAAAAAAAAACCAAACAAACAAGAAGATGCATGACTGGTACGATTAGAATTTTTTTTTTTAAGTTCAAAAACAGAGACCAATCACAAATTGAACAGGAAATATTTTACTAATGTAGCAGTGATGTACAGTTTCTTTGTTTTTTTGTTTTTGTTTTGTTTTTTTTTTTTTTTTTTAATTTGATTATTCAATTTATTTTTTTTTATTTTTGTGTCAATTTTTTGTTTTGTTTTTTTTTTTTTGTTTTTTTTTTTTGTTTTTGTTTTTGTTTTTGTTTTTTTTGTTTTTGCATACAATCACAAACAGTTGAAAAACAACGTGTGTGATTTTATTTATTTATTTATTTTTTCACACAATTCACTTGTTTTTTCATGGCAAATTTGTTTGTTTGGCCGGTTTGATTCTGGAAAGTGAGTGACAAAGAAAGAAAAAGGCAAGCAAAGTTTGAACAGGAAAAATTTAGATTCATACTACACAACGAATTAGATACAAATATTTGAATTCAATTCGTGAATTTATTTTTGACTTTTATACTGTTTTTGTTTGGAGGGATATATGGAGGGAGAGAGAGGGTTAGAGGGAGAGGAGAAAGGAGAGGAAGCAAATCAGTTGTTTAGTTGGAGGAAGATGAGAAGAGGAGGGAGTGATTCTCTCTCTGGGTCCACAAAATTGAATCCCCCCCAATTTGGGTGGATTTAAGGAAGGAAGGATAGTGATTTGGGGGGGTGTGGTGGTGGTGGTGTTTATACTGCCCTTCAAATGTTTAAAGGTAAAGGTCAATATCGTAATTTAATAAATTAAATATCAATCCATCAATCCAACTCTCTTAAATCATCCATCCCTTATATTCGAACAATGTATTTAGTTAGTAGTTACTCAATAAATAATCGAAACGATAATTTAAGGAAGGAAGGATAGTGATTTGGGGGGGTGTGGTGGTGGTGGTGTTTATACTACCCTTCAAATGTTTAAAGGTAAAGGTTAATATCGTAATTTAATAAATTAAATATCAATCCATCAATCCAACTCTCTTAAATCATCCATCCCTTATATTCGAACAATGTATTTAGTTAGTGGTTACTCAATAAATAATCGAAACGATATCAATGTATTGTGTCGTTTGGGGGGGGGGGATACTACCACCCTTCAAATTTTTAAAGGTCAATATTGTAATTTAATAAATTAAATATCAATCCATCAATCCAACTCTCTTAATTCATCCATCCCTTATACTCGAATAATATATTTGGTTAGTGGTTACTGAATAAATAATCGAAACGATATCAACATATTGTGTCGTAACTATCTAACTATCTATATAAATCAGATATTTTAGATATGATCTTTTCCTCTTTTTAGATATTTTAGATACGAACGCTTATTTACATCTTTTGAGTCGTGTTTCCTGTAATCAAACAAATGGGCTGTACAGGAATTACCCAATAGTAAATAGAAAAAAGGAGTAAATAATTAAGACTTATATTTACTAGTTTAGCTTTTTTTTTTCACCCAAATTTTTTTTTTTTTTGAAAGTGTTACTCTGATCGTCTCTGATCAAGTGATCAGAAAAATCATCATCATTGTCATCAAATCAGACGGTCTGCTGCGGTCTGCTGTTGTTTGTTTTCTGATCAGACGTGCGTCCAAAAAAAAAAAAAAAAAAAAAGTGTTAGTAGTGTGGGGCCCACTACCCACTTTGAGTGCATGTGAATCTGTTCTCACAGTATCTTTTTATCTCCTGTTGTTGAGTCGGAGTCGGTGGTGCTGACGTGGAGGTTGACTGTTTGATGGGCTGTTGCCACGTCGTCATCCAACAAAATTCCCGGGTTTTAATGGGCTTTCGTCCGTACGTTTTGGATATGGACAGTTTGGTTTCGAGGAAAAGAATCGGATTATTTTTATCATTTCGTTTTTTATTTTTTTAAAAAGCTTCTAGTTATTCCGTGAGATAATTTAGACGAAAAAAAATGTTTTGATTTAAAAAAAAAAAAATTATCCTAAAAATCCTTTAATTACAAGATATTTGTTCATTTGTGTTGGTCAAATTTGTGATTAACTTAATAAAATGATTCATAAATATCTTAAAATTAAGAAAAGATTTAGTATCAGTATATGACCGAACTATTTACATTTCTACATTGATCCCAAACCACTCATATTATCATATAACATGATTTGAATGGATTGAATTTAGACCTAAAAATCAATTTAAATGATGTGACAAATTACGTGTTTTTATCATGTTGTTCACCACTTTTTCACGTGAATTATATACACAGATCATTTTGTATCTCATTTGGATCGGTTTTGAGCAATAATTTTTTTGGTTATGTAACCTTAATGTGACCTTTTTTATGATAATGTAATCATGGTTTCCTTTTAAATTTAAGTAACTACATTTAAAGAACATAATTAGTTGTGAGTTATAATTCATATTATTAAACAAAATTTACTAATTAAAATGAAGTTTTTTCTCCTTTAAATGATAATGTAATCTTGGATTTTATTTTAAATGATAAATGATATATCTTCTAACGGGACACCATCTTATTACCGCCCAATATCATTTTAACCATCTCATCAAGCCAATTTTGGCCATTTTCTTTATGAGCCCACGGCGGGTGCCCTTCCTGCACCAGCCCAGGGCCGGAACTGTTGAGCTTGACCCAATATCAAATGTGTGTTTATATATATATATATATAGTTTTGAGTCATTGGATTTTAATCTACAGAATTATAAAAAGAGTAACGATATTTACACTTTTTAAAAATCGTATGTACACCCCCAAATTAGTATATTTTTAAAAATTCAATAATACCCTTGAATAAAATTAATAAGATGACTAATTGTTTGTTAGTACACTCACCAATAATTATTAATTGGTTTTCTATTTTAATCTTTTGTTTTCCTGCTAATAGTTTGATATTAACATATATCATAAAAACTCTTTCCATTTTAATAAACCCTAGATTTCCTTTTAAATATATTTTCAATTTTTTTTTAAGGAAATACTAATTGATTGCTAAGTATAGAAAATTAATCAAAATCATGAAACAGATTTGGTTGTGAAAAAAGTAAGTTTTACATTAATTTTTATTATTTTTGTTAGAATAACAAAATCATTTGTATTTAAATAAACTTTTAAATTAACTATATTATCTATATATATATATATTTTTTATTTCTTTCAAATACACTTTAGACTTTTTTATATATCAATATTATATTTTCTTTCTTGTCAAAAAATATATATTAGATGTTCTTCAATTTTATCGAACACTTATTTATTTATTTATTTTGACATATCATTAAACATTTATCTCCATTCACATCAATTGAAATATATCACAAATCTTACATTTCAATAACTCTCTTAAACAGAAAGTGGATCTCCAATATAAAAGAAAAAAAAAAAAGATCTTAAAATTGATTTTTAACGAAAAATTAAGTTTGATTTAAAAAAAAAAAAAAACGAGTAGAAAAGAAGTAGGGAAGATAAATAATAGTAAGAGAATTAAAGGTAACAACAAATCTGAAATAATAATAAAGTTGACTAAATAACATAATAATAGTTATATGTGGTGTGTACTTACAAAATTACAATACTGTATAATTAAAGAAATGATATTTTTGTTATTAAGTAGGGTTTAATTATAAATTAGAGATTTATTTTTTATTTTTTATTTTTTGTGGGTGTAATTACAAAAGGAGTGTATATACAGTTTTTGAAAAGTGTCATTATCGCCACTCTTATAAAAATTCAAACATTTAAAAATTAAAAATAACTAATATATGGATTTAGCCACCATATTTATACATTAAAGTATGGTAGCTAAATCCATATATATATATATATATATATATATATATATATTTTAAAGAGCTAAATCCATATTTATGAATTAAGATCTCACACCAAATAATTACGGTGGCTATATTACCACCCACAAAATATCTTTCTACACCTTTTTTATTCATACACTTATATTAAAAAAATTAAAAATATTTAATTTTACTCTCTATACCCTTGAAAATACCAAAACTATCCTTTAAGTAATTTAAAAAAAAATTTAAACATATATTTTTTCTCATTACACACATTTATCTTCATTTGCTTCTACAATGGTCAAATATATATATATATATAAAACTCCTTATAATTTATTCGCTCCGTTTAACAAATATTATAGAATTTATTCAGATAAACAAAAAAATATTATATTCAAATAAAACTTTACAACTATGATTTTACTTGATTAAAAATAAAATACAAATTCAACTCTAATTTTTTTTTCTGTTGTTATTTACTGAATAAATATATTGAATTATCTAAAAAAACCATGAAATCATAATGGGTTACACACTTAATCATCATTATAGAAAACAACAACAATAATATTCAGCTTTCGGTTTACAAACCAATTAAATTAATAAGAATTTGTAATTGAATTAAAGTAAAGTGAGTGAGTGAGTTGTATTTAAGAACCGTGTAGACTTAATCGAGTTCTACATTGCTTTAAAAAAAAAAAAAGAATTTTATAAGACTGTAACTCCAACAATTTTTTTATTCAATCATAAAACAATAATAAAAATGAAAGTAAATAAACTTGAATGAATTCAGAATCCATGAAATCATTTTTTTATTCATCCATTCCTTACTATACGTGGGAAAAAATAATTATATTTGTTGATTGATATTGGGTTTGATTAAGTATATATTATTAGGGTTTATGGGTGTAGAAAGTAAATTTAATTTCCAATTATAAAGACATGTATTTTAATTAATCAAATGTAAGGGTATTTTAGAAATTAAAAAATGTATTAAAAGATGAATATATTAAGATATTTTGTGGGTGGCAATAGAGCCACTCAAATAATTATTTCACGAGGAGATTCACGTGCAGGATCTTACTAATTTTTCTTATAGAATTTTACTATGTAACTTTACGGAACAAACTCGTTATATTATAAAGTTGGGATCTCATACGAAAAAAAATTACGAATCAAACATTTGATAATTACATAATCGAAATCTCATACAGAAAAACATAATGATCTATCACTTACAAATTAAAGAGTCTAGATTCCGTCCCAAAAAAATATATGCATCCCGTATTAAAAAAAGAAGAAGTTAATTTCATAGTCGGGATCTCGAATGAAAAAAAAAAAATAAAAAAAAAATAATAATAATAATAATAATACGACCCAACAATACCTGATAATTATTTGAAGCGTATCTCTAACAACAAAATTATTAATGTTTCGGATTTACTGTTAAAAAAAAAAAAAAAAAAAAAAGAGTTCTGATTTAATTAAATAATATAATAATAACACTTGCAAGTTGCAACATATAAATTAATTAAATTTAATAATTTTTACAGGAATTTTCGAAAGTTGAAAGCTAGAATCGTACACGACAAAAGAAGTGTTAAAGTGTATCGAATCGAAGCAATCAAGCAAACAACGGGAAACGAATCAAACCCAACACAACTACACAAGTATACAGCAAATACCACCGTTTTTCATCATCATTTTCACCGGTTTTTTTTTTATAATTTTTTTATTATTCGAATTCAACAGGTTTGTTTTCTCGATATTTTGATTTTGGATTGGATTTTGATTTGGGGTTTTTGTTTTCTCCTCCACCATCCTGATCGTGCCACATCAGATGTTGGATGGACCCCACAAGTTTTTCTGGGTCCCATCTGGGTTTGGCGCGAGAGATCTTGTAGTAGCTTAAGCTAAGACAAAGTCACATCCTTCTTTGCAATTCATGTTGGTGTTTTTGCAATTGCAGGAGTTTTATAAGTAAAAGCTTCAATGGCAAATACTTCGAAATCGAGACCAAAAAAGCAAGGAAAGCTGTCAGTGTACCTTTATATTCCCAATATAATTGGTGGGTATGAAACAGTTTTGATTTTTTGGGGGAACTTTTGGTGGGTTTATTTGTTGATTGTGAATTGTTGTTGTAATTTTCAGGATATATAAGAGTTCTGTTGAATGTCTATGCTTTTGCTATCTGCTTCTCTCAGAAGTGGGTTTTTTCTACTCTTTACTTTGTCAGGTGAGAATCTATGTTTTCAAGTTTTCAAGTTCCCTTTTTTGGGGTAATTTTGTGGCGTTTGATGTTGTGTAGTGTTAGAGTCTAATGTGATTTGGTTATGTGGTTTCAGCTTTGTTTGTGATGCTGTAGATGGTTGGTGTGCTCGCAAATTCAATCAAGGTATGAAATTGTACATTTTTTTTAGGTTTATAACCTCAGCATTTACCTTCAAGCATTGATGCCTATCGATTTGGTGATTGTATGCGTAAATGTGTATGCCAGTTGTTTGTGTCAGTAGAATTCTTGTAATGTTGTTTCAACAGGCAAATGACCTTTCGCATAGACAATTCTCAGGCTAAATGTAAATATGATGTTACGGAATTGTAGTCTGTGAAAATAGATTATGTTTGGTTAGACAAATGATTTCGGTTTGTTAATCTGTAGAGAAATACCTGCATTGTAATTGTGTTACGTGGTTGGTTATCTTCCGGTCTACAACATTGTGTCTTGTTCATTTTGCCCTTGTTAATTTGATTCAGTGACTTGTGTTTTGCATCATGGCTATGATCAACCGAATTGAACAAAACTAGAACATATAGACTTCGAAAATTCAGTTCAGAACAAAAAAAAAAAAGAAGAAGCCTTTTTAATTTAAAGATCGAGAAATTGCATGGGAGACTTCTTCTGTAATGGAACCTTAAGTTAACATGTACCGAGTTTCTATTTGAATATTTCTCTATTCATTTTTGATGATCACAGACCAGGGTGTGTATTGTTTTGAATATTTCATGATAAATGTCCGGTTCTATGTTTTGAGCAGAAATCGGTAGCTAGTAGTAATATAGCATTTGATTTTTACCTTTTTTTCCTTGTTCAGTGTCAACCTTCGGAGCTGTTTTTGACATGGTAACAGATAGGTGATCTCTCTCTCCCTCTCTCTGTCTGTCTCTCGCTCAGCACATACACATCGTAAAGATTCATACTAAAATGTTTTTTTATTGATAACATTTCGTATCTCAGGATTAGCACAGCTTGTCTACTAGTAATACTCTCCCAAGTATACAGGTAAGAGTTCATAATTTTTCATGTGAAACATATTATTATAAAATGCAGGCATAACTGAGCTATGGATAGGAGCTTTATGCAGGCCTGGTTTGGTTTTTGTGTCACTGCTAGCACTTGATATCGCTAGCCACTGGCTGCAGATGTACAGGTAATCTGACTTATCCCTTATGTTGTGTAATTTGAAATTGCTCGATGAATTTGGATGTTTTATGCTTTGAAAATTTCTCTTTTATTAAGAAATATATCCACCCTTGCTGGATCATTGTTGCAGTACATTCTTGGTTGGAAAAACTAGTCATAAAGATGTAAAAGACAGCTCAAGTTGGCTCTTCAGGCTCTACTATGGGAACCGGATGTTTATGGGTTTCTGCTGCGTAGCATGTGAGGTAAATGTAACTTTCGTATTTCATTTTTTTTGTGCATATTTTTCTTTCCATGTTGGTACTTGTCTCTTGATCCAACATTTTCAATGTTGCAGGTTCTTTACATAATCTTGTTTCTTATTGCGGAGGGTCAGAATGAAAATTTGGTGGACGTAAGCTCTCATTTTATTACTAGTTTTAGTTTTCCCAACATGTGGAGTAGATTTTCCTCGTATCTCGGTTTCTAAAGTTTTTTTTGTTTTTTTTTCTCTTTTGTTTCAGGTGTTATTGAGCTCTCTGCAACAGGGTTCTCCTCTTTCTTTTCTACTTGCTTTGAGTTTATTCGGATGGGCAATCAAGCAAATAATCAACTTTATACAGGTATTAACTTGGACTTTGTAATTCTGATAGAACTCAAGCATATTTAATTCTCTTTGACAAAAGATTTTTCTTGATGTCGATAAACAAATAAAAATTTCCTCCATATGGTAAATTGACATTGTACTATTGTAGCAATGTGGATCCTCAAAGGGATTGGTGTGAGATGACCTACTTTATCATGAAAATCAGGATTTATGCCTTCTCTTTATTTGATTGCAAAACATGTGCATATGCTCAAGATGGCCACCGTAGTTGACTTAGTCAGATCATTTTTCTTTTGCTAGTAGTATATGTAATCAACCAAATACGTTTTAGTGAACGAATTGGCAAAATGTACTTGTAATAGTTGTATATGATTGATTGATTGATTGAGGAGTCCAAATTACTAAGAGGCGATTTACAATACTGCAGTTGGTGTCCACTCTATTTGAAATATGGAAATATGAATCTGGAATTCTATATTCGTAATGGCTGTATGAGAATTGTACTTTGGTAGGCATTTAACACAGTGATTTGACAAAGACTGAGCTAAGTACCGATATGGGCTGAAACTCTTGCATGAAGTTGAAGTCTTATATCCCCATAAGCAAACTAACTATATTTAGTAAAGTTGTTTTGGTATTTAGAGAAATCATCGACTTCTGGTCAGAAACAAAAATCCCGGAATTACATTTTGTTCTCTCCTGAATTGAAAGTCTCCAAATTCCTTTTCGGTGATCTTGACTGTTTTTGAATTGATTTCATGGTTTCAGATGAAGACAGCAGCAGATGCTTGTGTGCTTTATGACATCGAGAAGCAGAAGCGTTAATATCCATCATCATCTTTCTCTATTACAGAAGAATCTGTGGTTACCCTCGAGTGCCTGCTTTTTGGCGTTCAAGGTATAGGTTGGAAGTGGCAACGAATCGCTAAATCATTTCAATTGATGATCATCCAGAAAGGGATTATGAATACTTTGGTGACTGGAATTTTTTGTTGTTTTATTGAGCTTGTGTATCAGGGTAATCATGTAGCCTTTTTTCGCTGTTTGTATAACGGCAACTCAACAACGATGAATGATTATTTTGTTAAAAAATATCAGGATTGAATATGTGATCCATGAAATTTAAAATTGTTCGGTCCATTTAATTTATTTGTGTCTAATGACTTGTTCGATGATTACTTATTGCTTGCCAAACACATTTGTTCTCTATCTATGCATTAGATTTTGCAAAAGAATCAACTTGAATCCTTCATTGCTGAGCAAATGGGAGGAAGGAAGCACTGTTTTTACTTTTTTGGAAGTTATGGACTGTCTAAGAAAGCACTTCTTTGGAAGTTATGGACTGTCTAAGAAAGCACTTCTTGCCTAAATTCCTTATATATACTCTACGAGAAAATCTCCGGGTGCACCAATGAGTGGTGTACAATGAACCCAACCACCGAAGATATGATATTTAGCTAACACGTACATTTTCTTATGACTTCTTACCACATCTTTGGTGGCCCGGTGCACTTCTTACCGTATATCACATCTTTGGTGGTCCGGTGCACCAGTGACTTAACCTTGCATTCTTTAAGCAAGATTTTACAAAAAAGCTCTCTTGAAGTAGCAACGCTAGTCTTCCTAAAGAACAAAAATTGAAGTTATACTGAGCACATAAATAAAGTCATAAGAATTACAGATACTTCTCAAGAACAGAATTTTCTCTTGTAAATTAAAGGTTACATCTTTAAAGCAAAAATAGGATAGATAACAAAGATGATAATTCTCATGTAGACAAGATACTGCTTACATGAACTCTCGTTGTAAAACAAATTGAATAATCCTTTCTATGGCCTGTCTAATGCTAAATAGAAGCTTGCAAAATGCGAATTTCGAACGGGAGTCAGCTGGATCAATACAAGCTATACCCGAAAAATTGGCTAATGATAATGGCAAATCCAAGAGCAATTGCTACAAGGGAAGATGCCCAAGTGAGTTTCTCTGTAATTCTTGGTATTCTTTCCTTTAATGCCTGGCTACATGAACCTATAAAAACTGTATAGCTCCCCATAGCAACTACTGTCCCGACTAAGAACATTATGAGAAAAGCAGCACCGGCTAAGCGAGAAGGCAAAGCAAGAGCGGGTAAGACCATCATCAGCGCATCTGGTTGCAATCCATGAACAATCCCTGTGGCGAATGTAGCAAAACCAATCTTCTTTTTCCCAACCGCAGGGTTTTCAAGTGCCTCGTAGACACTAACATCACACTCACCGTTTTCTAGGGCAACACATGGAGTAGGCACTTCCGAAGCTTCCCGAATACCCATAACACCAATAACAAGCAGAGTTAAGCCCACCACTCTTGTTCCCCAAGTTCGGATGATTTCAATGTGGAGCCTATCCTTTAGAAGTAGAAATAATAACCCGAAGATAACCTGACCAGCATCGTGACCACAGCCCCAAAGGGCTCCAACTGCAGCACTTTCCATTCGAGTACGACCAATTGATAGTGGAGCCAAAGCAGCAAGGTGGTCAGGCCCTGAAAGGGTGTGTAAGCAACCAGCAAAGAAACCAGTCCAAGCACTACTTAATAATTCAGTTTGGATCAGCCTGCCACCAACAGCAGCAGCTGCGGGAGCACCAGTCGTAGCTGCAGTTTGCAAACTCGCAAAAGCTGCTGGTGCAAAAATTGGGTGGATCAGGAAAGCAAGGATAGCAGAGAGCGCTACAAATGTTCCAGCAGCAATTGCCTGAAAAATGTCCACAATATGGTAAATTATGTAATATTTGTCCCAATGAAAAGCATTAATTGAACAATACTACAATAGTAAGGTAAACAGCTGCAGAACTATACAAATGTTTTGAAGAAAAATATACAAATGTTTTGAAGAAAAATATACAAATGTCATAAAGGTTGCGCTATTGAGGATTCCAACAATAGAATATATAAAGCTACGGGAGCAAGGGGTACCATAGAAATGAGCACATGTGGACAATGTGCACAGGACATTCCCGTCTTGTTATATTCTGATATAGGCATATAGCTGAAGTCATCAACAAGGTTTAACATTCACCATTCTTTCTTTACGATAACAAAAACAGTACATGCCCAAAAGAGAGAACAAAATATAACATTAACTAAATTCTCTATAAGTTTAATCTATTGCTTCTACTTGATCTCTTCTCAAAGTTGTATGCACACAAAACTAAACCAATGCCAGCATCTTGCTTGCAAATTTCACACAAACATTAATATAACACTTAGAGGTCTCTAATTAAAACAAACTCAAAAAGTGTCGAACATCAATAACTCTAAAGGTGCTGCACCAATTAGCCATCAGAACAGAACTTAGAGCTCCTAACGCACAGGCCTTTATCAGTTCTAATTGGGATAGATCCATTGAACACAGATACTAATTACTAAAAATAACAATAAGTGCAACTTTTCATAAATTATGTTTCACTCATTGATAAAATTATGGTTAATTGCTTCTACAACAAAGTCAATTCAGAATAATATTAAATAAAAGCCTTGAGATACATATGAACACATAGACTTGCTTCAAACTTGAACACCAAAAAATCTAATGAAAGCTCCTAAATAACTCCGTGTTTGAACTAAAAAATTCTCAGCATCAACTAAGGTGCCAGTGAGGTTCACACAAAATCACAAATACACAACGGAAAAGGAGCAATCATGTTAGTGGCATCTTGAAGCATATGCATCAGAAACGAAATTGGACACTATACTCATAACTTTGATTCCTCAATGTTGACACAAAGACTATAAACACGGAAAACAACATACATATAAACAACTCTTTTCTTCATCAATGTACAAGATTTGCTTCAAAAACAATAAATTGAAACTAGCCTCAATACAATCATCAACAAGTTTATATAATTATTCGGTCCCCAACAAAATGATAGTGATTTCATCCATATTAGTGGCATCTTGAAGCCTTTGCATTGGAAAAGAAATTGAACACTATATTCATAACTTTGATTCCTCAATGTTGACACAGTGACTACGAGCTTGGAAAACAGCATACATATAAACAACTCTTTTTTTCATCAATGTACAAGATTTGCTTCAAAAACCATAAATTGAAACTGGCCTCAATACAGTCATCAACAAGTTTATTTTATTATTCGGCCCCCAACAAAATGTTAGCGATTTCGACCATATTCCAGCTCCAGTTGCTAAATCATACAAACTAGAAGTACTCTAACTCCAGAACTTTCCATTTCAATAACAGTTTCTACTCTACAGGATATCTGAGCAGACAAAATGGAAATAATAATAATAATAAAACTTGTACAAACTCTCAAAAGGCTCAAAATTTTCTCTTACTTTCCTTTATTTTCTTACAAACCAAACAGCGCATAACCCACCAACCCAATTGTTTCAAACTCCCAATTCACCAAAATATAACATAATTTAACTCAAAATATCATGAAAATCTAATTAAATTGTATAAAAATCAACGATTTCGCATGAACAGTACCTTTTTCCGCTCAACAGCTCTCGTGTCGGGCACCGACTCATTAGGTAAGTCAACGCTCGGAGGAGGAGGAGGAACAGAATGCGAATTGTTCAATTTCGATGACGACAGCGACGACAGCGACGACGACGAAGAAGGAGAAAAGTGAGGAAAGTTTCCATTTTTGCAGGAGATTGAGTTGAGCCGCCTGGACTCAGGCCGTGATTTGGGGAGAAATCTGAGTTGGGGTGAGTCGAATCGGGGGAGACGAGGGAGGAAAGGAGAAGACTTGAGATGGGTTTTGGTGAAATGGGTCGGAGAAGATGAGTATAGAATCCTTTCCATGGCTTCTCTGTAGAGAGAGAGAGAGAGAGAGAGAGAGAGAGAGAGAGATCGAGAAGATAAAGTTTTTGCAGAGAACAATTGAGAGAGAGGGAGAGAGGGCTTAACTGAAAATCGAAAATTTTGGGATTATATTAGTGATATTTGTATAAAAAAAAATATAGTTTAATTCATTAATTGTGTTCTAACTTCTAAGTTCTAACCACGTATTAATTTGTTAAATTGCTAATTGGTCCCCAAAAAGGCAAAAAGATTTTGGAGGAGCACCCAAATGTGTCCAATTTGTTAGGTCAAGGTACTTCCACATTTCATTTGTGTGATAGGATTCGAGAAGGGTATATCCCTTCCCGTTAAATCGTAAAATGTGGGGAAAACAGAGTTATATTTGAATGGTGATTATAATAGTTGATATCGTCAAGTTTTGATAGATATCGAACTCAATCAAAACCAGATTTCAAAACATATATATTTATATAAATTAGAATCTTAAATTATAAATCAACATATACCCAATAAGTGTGGGAAGAGGAAGTGGAGAAGAAAAGTAATGTTGATTGATACATGAAGTCCAATCAAAGTTCAATTATTAGGAACCAAATTAAATGCCTTTGACTTGTCTAATATCAATGTAAGTTGAAAAGTTTGATTTTTCTAGTAAGCATTGATTGAATTTCATATTTGTTTCAATCGTGTAGAGGAAGAAGTCTAAAATAGAACCCTATCAAAAGCTATTATTCAAATGAGACATGTTTCGTTATTCATATTTTAATACGATGAAATTGTATTATTTCATCATAATAGATCAATGTAATATTTTAATGAAATTGTTATCCTATGCCCGGTGCATATTAACACTACCCTATTATTAATCGAAAAACTAAATAACCGTTGTGAAAATAAATAAGCTTCCAAGTATAAGAAGTAGGGGGTTAAGTGGGGTTACAAAGTAGGTGGAATTGGCACCCAAGTACCCAACTACATGAAACTTGTGTGAGTTGGAAGAGAGAGAGAGAGAGAGAGAATTTGGATTTATTTATTTGATTTTTCTTTCTAAAAAGTTTTACTCTTTAAACATTGGACATCATAAGATAAGTCTATCCTCTTTATTTTTCTTTCTTGCTTTGTTGTAAAGAAAACAACACAAAAGTCATAAAGTGTTTTGTTTTTAATTTGTCCACACGTTTCACTTCACACCTCTAAATGCCTATCGAGGATGCGCGCGTGCATTTCCCTCACGCTGCCGCATACGCTCCTCGCGCTGGCATGCGCTTGGCACACGCCCAATTTTGTGCAATTTTGGGCCTCCAAACCTTGTTATTTCATTGGGTTCAGAAGATATTAGGAGGTTAATTTTTTTGGAAATTAGGGTGAAACTATCGGGGATATTTAATGATATATATTTTTAATATCTTGATATATTTACTAATCGGGAATAAAATGAAAGAGAATCAAATTTCATGAGCAATTAAAATTTGATTCCTTAGATGAGAGGGGGGGAATCAAGTTCGGTTTACAACTAGTAGATGAACGAGCTTAGAGTTTAGGTAAATAATTTCAAGACCAACAGCTCGAATCCTACCAATAGCGAAAGTTTTCAAAAAAATATCTAGTTCTGAATTAATAGATATTGTTAAAAAAAAAAAGAAACTCTATTTACAGCAGGAGCTTAATTCCTAATTTTTATGTGGGATCCACATAATTTGATTACCGACTAATTTTAGTAAACTCAATAATTAAATTCCATTCTTCGTTATTATAATTCATTAATAATAAACGCGCCATCACTACCATAAGATCATGGAAGGGAAGATATTGAGGATATATCAACAATATTATGATATTTACCTCCTTGCACACAACTCTTATTTTAGAGTCATTCTACTATATAAGAGTAATGCTAAATATCTCTTAACTTGTATTCCAACAAGTATCGTGTCAATTCACGAATGCATACATATCAATAATGATTCATTTCACTTACTATATGTTATAAGAATTAAATTGACATGTTATTAATAGTTGAGATACAAGTTGAAATGTGAGTTGAGATGTCTAATATTACTTGAACCGATATGTGTCAGATTTATAATATATAAAAAAAATTATATTTAAGAAATTTTTTTGATTTGGGGTGTACATAGAAAATGCATGGGGTGAGAATATCGGAGCTCATTTTACGGGCCTCCAAATTGAAATAGTGAGCCCAAAGTCCAAAAAATGGACCCAATTTCAGATATCTCAACAAAAAGCTAATTTTTTTATGGGCTCAAACAGATTGGACAGCCAATGGACCATAATCTCCTCATTTCAAGTATGCAAATGATTTTCCCATAATGCCCCTAATTTAGACACAATGGAATGGAATGGACTCATATTGTCCAAAGACAACAGGGTTATAATCGTCATTTCAAAAATGGATAAAAGCACCCTTACGTGTCATCAAACTATTAATTCCATGTCACCTTTATCCAACACAAAACAAACGGGAGGTCCAAAAATTCCAATCAACCACTGCCTTCTATCTCCAAAACGCACCAATTGATTTCAATCTCATTGCTTCAACCGTTGATGCAATATCAAGATCATGTGTTAATGTGAAGATACAAGTTAATACTCTGGTCCGCATCACCCCAAATCAATCAAATAACGCAAGTCTCTGTTTTAAAAACAGAGCACTTGAAAAAGCTTTGTTTTTTGTCACTTAAAGTTGAAAGAAACTAAGAGCTAGCTTCAATGGCGAAACCGGTTTCGATTGAAGTGTGGAACCCAAATGGAAAATACAGAGTTGTTAGCACAAAACCTATGCCTGGAACTCGCTGGATCAATCTCTTAGTCGATCAAGATTGTCGTGTTGAAGTAATCAATCTTCATTTTTTTTTTTTCCATTTTTTTTTGGTTTTTTGTAGTGAATTTTTCACTTAAAGTCGATGAAGTTTTGTATTTTAAACATTTTTGTTTCTGGGTATGTCCAGATATGCACCCAGAAGAAAACTATATTGTCTGTTGAAGATATCATAGCTTTGATCGGTGACAAGTGCGATGGAGTCATTGGACAGGTTAGAGTCTGTGTAATTTCGTTTTTAAAACTTAATTATCGATACTGATGAATGAGAATTCAATAAACAAAACATGGGTAGAGATTGTTGTAATGTAACAGTGAATACTAATGAGCTAAATTGTGTTTTCAGTTGACTGAAGACTGGGGAGAGACATTGTTTGCTGCTCTGAGTAGAGCTGGTGGAAAAGCTTTTAGTAACATGGCCGTTGGTTACAACAATGTTGATGTCAATGCTGCCAACAAGTATGGTGTTGCTGTTGGAAACACTCCTGTAAGTTTTTCGTTTTCTTGTTTTCGAATATGTGTTCGAATTTGTGATTGCATGCTACATGGTTGATAAAATTTCTCTACCATCATGGATTGTAAAAGCTCATTCAATTGTATGTTTATATGTATAAAAGTGCCTGCGCTGTCCATATAAGTTTAGGTTGCTTATATGCATCGTATTAGTGATGTGTTTGCTGATCGGGATTGAAATAAAAGAGAATCAAGTGCTCTTCCCAGGACTCACATAATTTGATTCCCAACTCATTTTAGTAAAAGCTGTAATCATAAATCAGGAAATGAGTTCCCTTTCCCTCGTTAGGATTTCTAATCAGTAAATGAGCAATAGGTGCGTGGGAGACTAGTAAGTAGGTGGTGTTTGATGACACTGACGCAAAATTCACTGGTTATATATATGGTTAGGGAGTGCTTACGGAAACAACAGCGGAGTTAGCAGCTTCGCTCTCTTTATCAGCTGCGAGAAGAATAGTCGAAGCAGATGAGTTCATGAGGGCAGGCTTATATGATGGATGGCTTCCACATCTGTATGAACACCAATTTATGCTTTAACTTTTGCTTATTTTCTAGTTATGCTCCACACAAATTTGAGACTGATTTGGCTGTTGTTCTACTATAGGTTTGTGGGGAACTTGCTGAAAGGACAGACTGTTGGTGTGATCGGAGCTGGTCGTATTGGTTCTGCTTATGCTAGAATGATGGTAAATTTTTTTAGCTACATGAATTGCACATCCATTGTCATTGTCTAACAACTTGTCTAGTTTTTGTCGATCCACTTGAATTGCTCTGATGCTGATTGTTAGTTTGATTCTCCAAGTTGAATCTCACAGCCAGTTAGCAATTTACCAGAGAAGAATTCGAACTGTACTTACTTTAATTTGTTTAATCTGTTGTATGACAGGTTGAAGGGTTCAAGATGAACCTAATTTACTTTGATCTTTACCAATCAACACGCTTAGAAAAGTTTGTTACAGGCACGTTATGTTTAAATCCATCTATTGAGACTAATCGATACCCAGTCCCTCCACGCTGATACTTCTGTTTTCCTCTATTGCAGCTTATGGCGAGTTTCTAAAAGCCAACGGTGAGCAGCCTGTTACCTGGAAAAGAGCATCATCCATGGATGAAGTTCTTCGTGAGGCAGATCTGGTGGGACTCCTTTGCTGAGAACTTAATATGTTTCTGGTTTTGTGTTGATGATTTCTAGTTGCAATTGAAATGTATTTCTCGTTGGTGCTCTTCGTAGATAAGTCTTCACCCTGTCTTGGATAAAACCACTTATCATTTGGTGAACAAAGAAAGGCTAGCAATGATGAAGAAGGTGATGTTTTAATGCACGACCCTATGTTTTCGAGAGTAGGAGTTTTCGTTGCTTAATACGTACAAACCATAACCTTTGTCTGCAGGAAGCGATCCTCATAAACTGTAGTAGGGGTCCTGTAGTTGATGAAGTAGCTCTGGTTGAGCATTTGAAACACAATCCTATGTTTCGAGTTGGTCTTGATGTCTTTGAGGTAACGGGACTCAGCTCTCTATGTCAAATTCATTTCCACCAACTTGCAACTGAATTCAAGACTGAGTGATCATTGATGTTGTTGTTGCATCAGGATGAGCCTTACATGAAACCCGGTCTTGCCGAAATGAAGAATGCCATTGTTGTTCCTCACATTGCTTCTGCATCCAAGGTAATATGTACTTATCATGTTCAAAGCTACTTTTCTCATAGATTATAGATAATCAACTAACACGATAAATCACTCTTCTCCTGATTGATACAGTGGACTCGGGAAGGAATGGCAACGCTAGCTGCGCTAAATGTCCTGGTACGAATTAACAAAAACAAGAACCAAATTAAAATGGATTGTCAATTTGTTACAAACTCTAACTAGTGTCACTTTAATACTTTGTCAATACTATAGGGAAAGATTAAAGGATACCCAGTATGGGGTGATCCGAACCGCATAGAACCGTTCTTGAACGAGAACGCTCCACCTCCGGCTGCATCTCCAAGCATAGTGAACTCGAAAGCCTTGGGTAATGTTTAACGTTTTCCAGTGTTCTTCTCACATATACCTTCCATTTGATACAGATGATCCTTGACCCTTATCAGTCTTGTTTTCTTTCACAGGTTTACCTGTTTCAAAGCTTTGAAATGAAGGTTCGATATTGGTGTCTTGAAGAGAGTATATATATTTGTGAATTCTAAGGGTTGACTCTCTGAGTTTTCCATAGAATTGATTGACAAGCTTGTATATGCTTATGAGAAGTGTTGTCTATGTACTTTCTTTTACTGTCTTGTAAGAACCAGCTTCATGATTCTGCCAAATATATGTGCCTATATTTGCCTTCATATCTTCTATTGTCACATGACTCACATCTAATATCATTAGTATTAATAATCTTGATAATAATCCCAAGAAAATTTCCTGACGTCATTTTTTAATATTACAGAACTGATTATGTAACGTTATAAAAAGACTGTCCTGAATTCAAGATTGTATCGATCAGAAAAGAATCCATTGTTTAGATTCACTAATTAAATAGATGCATATTCTTGGGAATTCATTAGTTTAATAGATCGGTTGAGTGAACTCTCATATGAAATCCAAAATAACTATATATCTATTTCGTGAGCTTGAGTTATTTAATGGGATTTTATCTAAAATAATCGTATCTAAATTATAGTATGAGAGAAAACCAAAACTAGCCATCCAAAATATTAAACTTTTGTTTATAATCACTTTTGAAATTTTAATTGTTAATAACCACTTTTTTGAGAAATTACTTGAATGTCCTCATATAAAACTATCCCCAAACACACTCTCTCTCCTCTCTTCCCTCTCACCGCTCCTCTCTCTCTCTCTCTCTCTCTTATTTATTGTTAAGAACATGTTTATGGAATAATAAATGTTGAAATGTATCAATTTTGAGGGTTGATTGGGTTAAGGTCTGGTATTTTGGATGATTTGAGACTGGATGTTGGAGTTTGATTTGAAAAAAAAACTTGAAACCGTGAAATCTTCGACAAACTTGAAATGTTTTGTGAAAACTTGAAATCATGCTTTAAATCTCTAACATAAAACTTGAAATCTTATGTAAAAACTTGATTGAAGTCTTACCAAGAAACTTGACTTTTTTCCCAGAAATTTGTCAACATTTCAAGTTTTTACACAAGATTTCAAGTTTTTTCGAACTAGTGAACTTGAAATCTTCTGGAAAAAATTTAAAACTTTATTTAATTCGATTCTTCACAAAAACACATAAAGGTGATGCAATAACGCTAAACTCATGTTAAGGTTACTGTTTGCAACTCAATTAATGAACGAATGAAAGATATTTACACACCAAATACTGATTTAGAGCATATCGAAATTTTTGTTTTAAGTTTTCACTTCTTTAAATCTTCTCTAGTTAGTGGATTTGCAAGAATAACAATGGTTCAACCATATTGTTGTTCGATTTGCAGGAAGAGGAAGAAAGAATGACAAAGAAGAAGGAAGAAAATAAGAAAAAAGGTAAAAAATTTGACAGTGAAGAATAGGAAGAGAGATAGTGAACAGTTAACAAAATAGAATTATTAATTTGGGGACATCTTGGTAATTTATGGACACTGAGTGAATTTTTTTTCAAAACATGGTTATTAACGATTAAAGTTTCATATGTGGTTAAAAAAGAATTTCTCATATTTAGAGTGGTCATTTTTGACAATTTCCACTTATTATAGTAAACTATTATGTATGGGTTTATTTATAATTTTAAATTAAATTAGTATAATTTTCTTAAGAACATATAATATATCAATAATGCTAAATATTCCACCTAAAATCCCAGCTTTTTCATCTCATATAAAATACATTTCCGTCACAAAAATCTACACATTTTGTTAAAAACAAATGTAATTTTACCTTTTTAATGGATATTTTTGTAATTCACACTATGATATAAATTGACACTTATAAACCACAAAACTCATTATTTTCTTTCACGCTCACTCACTCATCAGCTGCTACTCTCTCTCACACCCACCAGCCGCAGCTCCGTCCTCGTCGGCGTCGCATCAGTAACAGCTCTACTTCTTTCCTCACCCTCACTCACTCACTCACTCACCTATCAGCAGCAGCAGCTTTTGTCTTTTTTCTTCAAAACCAGGTTCGGGTAGTTTCAATAGTTTCGATTCATGGTTTTTCGATTAGCTTGTTTATATTTCATTACAAATTTATATATAAAAAAAAAAAATACTCTTCAACAGAAAATATAAATAAAAATACAATCTTTATAATTCCCCATGTTGAAATATTGTAAACACAAACTGATAAAGTAAATAGTAAAAGACTATGTTTAGAAAAGAAACCATCCATCATGTTATAACTTAGAAGAGGGTTTTAGATTAATTTTGATGGGTATCAAATCTTTTGTTAGAACTTAGAAGAGGTTTTAGATTGAATTTTGAACGGTATCATATCCCTTGTTAGAACTTTGAAGAGATTTTAGATTAATTTTGAATGGTATTATATCCTTTGTTAGAACTTAATTAGAAGAGGTTTTAGATTAGTTTCGAAGGGTATCATATCCTTTGTTAGAACTTTGAACTTTGAAGAGATTTTAGATTGAATTTTTAAGGGTATCATATCCATTTTTAGAACTAAGAAGAGATTTTTAGATTAATATTTTTGAAGGGTAGGCTTCTTGGGTGGATGGAAAAGAAACCATGATATGATGCTTAACATGATAATAGGCCACTTGAGGTGGGAGGTTTGTCCCAAAGCTAAACCTAAAAGTGTTATATTTTAGGTCAATCAGCTTAGCTGACATGGAAGAATTTGTCAAGCTCTGGCATTCAAATACTTAATAAAGGTCTTGCTAGGCTTAGAAACTTGCATGAAATGGTTGGTATCAGCTCAGCTACTTAAGATGATAAAAGTTCAAATTCAAGTCAAGCTAAACCTTTCGTGATTTCGAGCTTTAAGGTCACTTGTCTTCAAACCTAATATTGAAACTAGTCCATGAGAATATCAACTATATAACTAATGGAATGAAGCGTGTATATATATTATTCACTCTTTGATGTTAGAATTTTGGTCTGGATTGGAACTTTTATGCTGTCTATTGCTTTCTTAGAGAGTATTTTTTTTGGTCTTGCTAATTAGTTATTCTTGCATTTGTTTAGGATCATATAGTATCAAGTTCTTATATAATACTTTAGATTCATAGTTGATATTTTAGGTCAATCAGCTTAGCAGACATGGAAGAGTTGGTATCGGCTCGGCTGCTTAAGATGCTAAAAGTTCAAATTCAAACTCAAGCTATATTCAAACACATTTTATTTAAAAATGTAATTTTACCTTTTAATGAATATTTTTGTAATTTCACACTATTGTATATAAATTAAAAACTTGAAACCTATAATCTCATTCTTCTCTCACCCAACAGCCTCTCCACTCTCTATATCTCCCATCAGCCGTAGCTCTCTCATCATCGGCGTTGCCTCAACTCGCCGCAGCAGCAGCTCTTCCTCTTCTTTCCTCATCCTCACTCACTCACCCATCCATCAGCAACATCAGCTTTTGTGTTTTTTCTTTGTTTCTTCCAAACCAGGTTCGTGTAGTTTCAGGAGTTTCGATTCATCACAGATTCACAGGTTTTTCTATTAGCTTGTTTATAATTTCATTATAAATTTATCAAAAAACTCTTCAACAAAAAAAAAAAAAAAAAATACAATCTTTATAATTCTCCATGTTGAAATATTGTAAACACAAGATGATAAAGTAAATACTAAAAGACTCTGTTTAGAAAAGAAACCCTCCATCATGTTATAACTTAGAAGAGATTTTAGATTGAATTTTGAAGGGTATCATATCCATTATTAGAACTTTGAAGAGATTCTAGATTAAATTTGAAGGGTATCATATCCATTATTAGAACTTTGAAGAGATTCTAGATTGAATTTTGAAGGGTATCATATGCTTTGTTAGAACTTAGAAGAGGTTTTAGATTGAATTTTGAAGGGTATCATATCCTTTGTTATAACTTAGAAGAGATTTTAGATTAATTTTGAAGGGTATCATATCATTTGTTAGAACTTTGAACTTTGAACTTTGAAGAGATTTTAAATTGATTTTGAAGGTTATCATATCCATTGTTAGAACTTAAAAGAGATTTTTAGATTAATATTTTGAAGGGTAGGCTTCTTGAAAAGAAACCATGGTATGATGCTTAACATGATTTAGGTAGAAGCTAAACCTAAAAGTGTTGGTATTTTAGGTCAATCAGCTCTTAGCTGACATGGAAGAGTTGGTCTAGCTTAGGCATTTAAATACCTAATAAAGCTCATGCTAGGCTTAGGAAACTTGTATGAAATGGTTGGTAATCGGCTTGGCTACTTAAGATTATAGCAGTTCAAATTCAAACTCAAGCTAAACTTTTTCGGTGATTTCGAGCTCTAAGGTCACTTGTCTTCAAAGTTCAAACCTAATTTTGAAACTAGTGACTAGTCCATGAGAATATCAACCATATAACTAATGAAATGAAGCGTGTATGTGTGTATATATATATTATTCACTCTTTGATGTTGAATTTTTGCGTGCAGGATTGGAAGTTTTATACTGTCTTGCTAATTAGTTATTCTTGCATTTGTCTAGGATCACATAGTATCAAGTTCTTATATAATACTTTAGATTCGTACTTGGAGAGTAAGGCTTATTACATCCAATAATTTGTTTCGTATCATCAAGGTTCATGAAAAGAAAAGTGCATTAGTTAAGTTACGGTTAGACTCAAAAGCTTGAGTTGAATTATTTCACGTGCAAAACAAACAAACTTGCCATGATGATCAAGCCCATTACAAATACACATTTAGATATTAGAATCTTGAGATAAAAGTATCTCCGATATCATATTATAGATAATAAGTAATAACTAGATCTAAAAACTTAAACTTGTAACAACAACACTCTTTTGAGGTATTTTAGAATTAAGTTCATTTATGACAACTTGTCACGTGTGTCATATTGTGAGTGAACTGGTGCGTAGGCTCGAGTGATCGACCCACCAAGATAACTAATGAAATAAATTATATATATATTATTTAAAGATAATAAGATATCACATTTTAGTCAAAATTTTGAGATTGTTATCTTTGTTTATGAAGTTAGATACCTTTATTCAAGAATACTAAGAGACTTATTAAATGCTAGAATTTGACGGGAAAAAAAAGGAAAAGATGAATTTCTACAAGGACTAGCACTAGCCTAACTTCCTCTAAAAGATATAATTTTTTTTCATGATTGTAGTAAAATTTCATGTACATTTTGATTTTATATATATCAATTAGTGTTGTTATTATGGCTAGATAAAACCATTAAGGATTACTCTTGTTCTTTTCTAGGATTGTAGTGAAATCAAACTAAAAAAGAAGCATCATGAGGAAGCTAAAGTTTCATGAGAAGAAGCTGTTGAAAAAGGTGAATTTTTTAGAATGGAAAAGAGAGGGTGGCCACAGAGAATCCGAGGTCATGCAACGCTACCATGTCACCGGCCGAGATGATTATAAGAAGTAATTTCATTGAATATAGTTATCTGTTTTCTCTCTTTTTTCGTTTTTTATTAAATAGGGTTGCGTTTTGTTTTTGTGTTTATTTTTAATGTTTATTGTTATTTGGTGAATTGAAAAATAAAATAAAGGTATTCGAGTTTGTGCCGGATGGTGCAGAAGCTAGTCAATATATTGAAGCAGATGGATCCCAGGGACCCTTTTCGTATTGAGATGTCTGATTCACTTTTAGAGAAGCTGTGAGTTTTCTTCACTTATTGTATCTGTTTTTACTTTATATTATTGTTTTTGTTATTATTAGCTGCAGAAATGGGTGATCATACCAATTATGTCGGAGTAATCATTATTATTATTTGTTACTCCTTGTCTACACCTGTTTTGGTATTGCCTCGCAACCTGTTTCAGGTGTGACCTGATTGGGACCTGGACGATCAATTTAGTAGGCTATGGAAGGGATTTCAAAGGCTAAATTTAGCACTCTCTTCTGTATTTTCCCTGTTTTGGTATGGCCTCGCAACCTGTTTCAAGCGTGACCTGATTGGGACCTGGAAGATCAATTTAGTAGGCTATGGAAGGGATTTCAAAGGCTAAATTTAGAACTCTCTTCTGTATTTTCTGGGGATAAAACTTATGAGAAAACAATTTAAGATACCCCTTTTAGAGGAAGTTAGGCTAGTCCTAGTCCTCGCAGGATCATATCTTTTCGTTTTTTTCGCTTGTCAAATTCTGGCATTTAATTTCCTTTACAACCAGTGATAACTAATAAGTCCCTTAGCTTCATAAATAAAGACAACAAACTCAAAATTTTTAACTAAAATGTGATATCTATAAATAATATTTTTATGCAATTATGCTTTCTGTTAAATTACTAACCTGCGTAAACCTTCCATCACGCAACTTCATCGTGAATCTCATGTTTGACTTGTATATTAAAGTTTGTTCCAAGTCTTGAATGGTATCGAGATAGCATACAAGAATTCGAAATGCTTCCTTAGTTATCATTATGTAGTTGAGTTTGCACTGAGATATACTGATAATACCAATTCTCTCCGGTCATTGTATTACATTTATTAATTTGATGGTAATTCGACACCCTTTGTTGTTCTTGTATCATGGCAGATACAACATGGGCGTTATACCAACCAGGAAAAGCTTGGCCTTGTGTGATCGATTATCTGTTTCATCATTTTGTCGGTAAGCAGAATTTGCTCACTACGAGAATTTTAAGTGATTTTTCTTTCCATCTCCAGCAGATACTTGTTATAATGCATTTTTTTTTTCCCGTTTTGAGTTGCAGACGGAGGCTTTCAACCATTTTAGTGCATTCGAAGTTTGCTGAGCACTTAAAGGAGGCTGTTACATACATTGAACAAGGACATATTCGAGTTGGTCCTGAGACAGTCACTGACCCAGCATTCCTTGTGACTAGAAACATGGAAGACTTTGTTACATGGGTCGATACATCCAAGATAAAGAGAAAGGTACTCGAGTACAACGACAAGCTGGATGATTATGATGCCATGAACTGAAGAACACACTGCCAATTGTTCGTCCTCTAGCGTTGGCATATTACGCAGCAAGATGGTTTTTTGGTGTAAATTTTCACATTACAGAGCTTGATCGAAGTATATTCGTTTTCTTACATCAATGCTTCCCGCAAATTACTTGCAAAATTCATGTCATCAAGCCCCACCACCAGTTCTTTCACATTGAAACACATCGAAGTATTTTTGTTGTTGAGAATAGTTGTCTAAAAGTGCATAACTATTTGCACTATTTGAAAAATGAATCGATAGGAATACTGTTAGATTCAAATCCAATTAGATATTTTATTTTTTTTGGAGAAGAATCCAATTAGATATATTACTTTCTTGTCCATCAAGTAAACCAGATCTTTTTCTAGAATCTTCTCTTTCCTACATCCAATCGTCACTTATATAAACCTTTCCGCGAAACGACACCGTTCACGTTCATGTCGCTTCCCGTTATAAATACGGAAATACCCTTCTCTCTAAACAATCAATTCTCACTTTATTTTTCTTTTCACTCACTGAAAACGAAAACTATGTCGTCTTGTATAGAGAACGGCGACGAGAAAACGACTAAGAAGATATTGCTGAGGAGTTCTGACGGAGAGACGTTCGAGGTGGAGGAGGCGGTGGCGCTGGAGTCACAGACGATAAAGCACATGGTGGAAGACGATTGCGCTAACAACGAAATCCCTCTGCCGAATGTCAGCAGTTCTGTTCTCTCGAAAGTCATCGAGTACTGCAAGAAACATGTCGATTCCGGTTCAAAATCCAAAAGCAACAAGAAGCCTATTGACGACGACGATATCACTGCCTGGGATGCTAATTTCGTCAAAGTGGACCAGAATACCCTCTTTGATCTCATATTGGTGAGTTATTTACACACCTGCCATTCTTTCGTGGTTTTATTGTTGTTTATTGATTGAATTGTGATTGTTTTCGAAGTGAAATTTAGTCTGTTGTTATATGAAGTGAGTTTGCGGATTTTATGCTCATAATTGATAATTTGGTGGACTTGATCGAATTTTAGTGCTTTTTTAGGGTTTTATTTAGTCGTGTTATCAATTGATCGAATTTATTGTTATCAAATTTTATGATGTGTTGGACCTGAGTCGTAATAATAATCGAAATTATTTAATTATTCATGACCACAATTATGCTCAAATTCCATGATATGTTGTCGAATATGTTCTCAAATTTTGTTTATTGATTTAGGGTTTTTAATGAGTCCGTATTTGGACCCTTGGTTTGAATGACTTGATTGAATTTTAGGGCTTTTTTTTACTCCGTTAAATTCTGTGTTGGACTCATTGATTGAATTTTAGGGTTGTTACGAGTCTTAATTATCGAAATGAGTTAAAAATCACATTATGCTCAAAATCCATAATATGTTGTCTAATGTGTTCCCAAATTTTGTTTTGTTTTTATTTTTATTTTTAAAGGGTTTTTAACGATTCTGTATTGGATCGAATGCACCGATTGAATTTATCGATTTCAAGTGACTTGTACTCAGTTTGGAAGTGAGTTTACAGATTCATGATCAAAATTATACTCGAATATAAATTCAATATATATTGGATTGTTTAAAGATTTGGATTGATTATATAGATGGGGAAAAAATGATTTTTTATGCAGACAATGATTTTGGGAACTGAGACTGATGGTTCAATTATGTGGTTTTGTTTGTCGTAATTTCAGGCAGCGAATTATCTGGACATCAATGGGTTGCTGGATTTGACCTGCCAAACAGTTGCTGACATGATCAAAGGCAAGACTCCGGAGGAAATTCGTAGTATGTTCAACATCAAGAACGATTTCACTCCGGAAGAAGAAGAGGAGGTCCGAAGGGAGAATCAATGGGCATTTGAGTGAAGGGTTTTATTATTATTATTATTTATTTTATTTATTTTTCTTTAAAGTTACTTTCTGATATTTTGCCTAGTAAGGTATCTAACTATATCTAAGAGAAGTGAATTGTGCAACAAAGGAAGTAAAATCGATATTTTGACCGAAATATTCTTCTCTTTATGCCTCTCTAAAATTATTAGTAGTAATTTATAAAAACTATGCTTGTATGAAAGGTCAATTCTCAATAAAAATTTCAATAGAGAAATCTTTTCATTCCTCGTTTAATTTTTCGATTCAAAAAATACTCGGGAGATGAGTTATGGAGAACGATTTCGGTGATGATAGTCACTAAGTAGGCATCAAGGCTAAGATATAAATTTTTTTTCATGAAGATAAAATCATTAAAAACTACTCTTGTAATTTACTTCTTTTTTTACTATTGTAGCGAAATCAAACTAGAAAAGGAGCATTATAAGGAAGCTAAAGTTTCATGAGAATAAGCTTTTGAAAAAGGTGAATTTCTTAGAATGGAAAAGAGAGGGTGGCCACAGAAAATCCGAGGTGATGCAACGCTATCATGTCACCGGCCGAGATGATTATAAGAAGTAATTTTATTGAATATTATTATTTGTTTTTTTTTTTTTATAAATTTTTTTATTGATAATCAAGAGAACCGAGTTTATTTAAAAAAAAAAAAAAAACCAAAAACAAAATGAAAAACATGTTTAAGTTGTTTTCTGTGTTTTTCAATTTTAACACTGATTTTGATTTTTTTTTTTTTGTTAATAAACAGTTAACGAACACAAATTCGAAATTTTTTTTTCAAAAACTAAAAACAAAAACTTCCCAAAATGAGCTTACCAAACAGCCCCTGGTCACATTTCGAGATTATTTTAGGCACTAATTTGCATACATGTCTAGAGATGAAGCCAGGGTGTTATGGTAGGATGGACTAAACTAATTATATAATTTTTTAAAAACAAATTTCGATAATACGAGGAAATTATATTGATTGAAAATTTAAGATAATGAACTGTATTCCTCAAAATTCTTATTCTAAACAAATTACAAAAATTGTTTTAAAAGACAATGATTAGATAAGGAAAAAAATATATAATTCTAATACAATCATGAATTATCTTAGTTCTAACAAATTTAAGAGAATATAAAACGATTGAATTATATAAGTGAAATTTTTCCTACTTGAAGGGAAGTAAATGTAAATGTGTATGCTTTTTAAAAAATAAATTCAAAAAATTTATAGCCTACACTACTTTTCTGATACCTTCACCCCCTTAGTGTTACTGCTGATTAGATTTCTTAGAAATTGTCGTCAACAGTAACGTAGAAGAGAAGAGAAAGGCTACGATTTAGAAATTATTTGGAAAGAAAACAACAGAAAATGAAAACAAAATCTTTACAACGACCGCGTTTTGTACGATTTAAAAAATTTTAAAAACAAAAAACAAGCTTTCGAAATTACACCGAAATCCCCTTACTTATCCAGCAAGGAAGCCCTGCATTTTTCTAGAGTATTCGATTCCCGCTATAAATACCCATCTCTCTCAACAATGGACTCTCACATTTCAATTTTTTTTTTTAAAAAAAAAAAAACAAAAACAAAAAACGATGTCGTCTTGTATCGAGAACGGCGACGCAACGACGACAATGACTAAGACGCTATTTCTGAGGAGCTCTGACGGAGAGACGTTCGAGGTGGAAGAGGCGGTGGCGCAGCAGTTGCAGACGATAAAACTCGTGTTTGGGGACGATTGCGCCAACAAAGAAATCCCTCTGCATAACGTCACCAGCTCTATACTCTGGAAAGTCATCGAGTACTGCAAGAAACATGTTGATTCCGGTGACGATGACGATATCACTGCCTGGGATGCCGATTTCGTCAAAGTTGACCAGGCAACTCTCTTTGATCTCATTTTGGTGAGTCAATTCACACCTCTGTCACTGCTTCTTGAGTTCTTGGTTTTGTTGTTGTTGTTGATTGATCGAATTGCGATTTTTTTCGAAGTGGAATTTATAATTTGTGTTGGACTTGATCGAATTTTATGTCTTTTTTTTAGTCGTGTTATTAATTAATTGAATTTCTTGTTATCGAAATTTATCATGTGTTGGACATGATTGAATTTTAGGTTTTTATTTTTATTTATTTTTATTTTTATAATTTTTATTATTAGTCCTATCGAATAATCGAAATGATTTGCTTATTCATGAATCATGACCACAATTATACTCAAAATCATATTGTTGAATTTGTTCCCACATTTTGTTTATTGGTTTAGGGTTTTTAATGAGTACTGTTTCTAGTTACTTGATTGAATTTATTGCTTTCAAGTGAAATTAACTCTTATTTTTTTTTTGAAGTGAGTATTCATGATCGAAATTTTAAGATTTGGATTGATTATATAGGGGAAAATTTGATTTTTTTATGTGGACAATGATTTTGGGAACTGCTTTGTGTGTCTTGTGTGGTTGGTGTTGTAGTTTATTGTAGATGTTGATCATCTGTTTGCTATGATTCCAATTTGCTATTGGTTTGTTATTAATTGCCTGTCTAATCAAATCGATTTGTCTTATGATTTTGTTGTGGTGTAAGTGTTACCGGTGAGCGACTTGTTGGTTCAATCATGTGGTTGGTGTTGGTGTTGTATTTTGATTCCAACTTGCTATTGGTTTGTTGTTAATTTCCTATTCAAATTGATTTGTTTGATGATTTTGTTGTGGTGTATTTGGATTCTGGTTGAATTCCAAGTTCAATCAAGTGTTACCGGTGAGTGACTGTTAGTTCAATGATGTGGTTTTGTTTGTGGTAATTTTCAGGCAGCGAACTATCTGGACATCAAGGGGTTGCTGGATTTGACCTGCCAAGCAGTTGCTGACAAGATCAAGGGCAAGAGTCCAGGGGAGATTTGTCGTACGTTCAACATCAAGAACGAGTTCACTCTGGAAGAGGAAGAGGAGATTCGAAGGGAAAATCAATGGGCATTTGAGTGAAGGGTTTATTATTATTTAAAAAAATAATAATAATATGATATATATGTTTATATTAATTGTAGGATGATAACAATCAACAATGCTCTATCTAATGTTTTGCCTAATAAGGTTTCTAAGAGAAGTGAAAACATTTTATCTCTCTTCTTCTCTTTATGTATAGGATTTCATGTTTTGTAGACTTGCTTGCCTATGAAATTTACTTCAAGTTTGCAAAATTTTCTTTCCTCGTCTAATTTTCGACCTATTTCTTTCCCGATACTTAGAATTGATAGAATCGCAGAGAGGCATTGAGCCATTGAGATCATCAGGATTTGTGAAGATTATAATATTTTCCTTTCTTCTCCGACTCGTTGCCATGGTCATGATCATGATCATCAACACTCAAATCATTCAAAATGATCCGGTGGTGTTATATGCATTCAACAGCACCACCAAGCTTTGCCAGAAAATTCATTTTATGTTGATCCTCTCTCTTCAATTTCCTGCAGAAACTATGCCAAGACAAAAACAGTTTCGATTAAGCAAACAAGTATATATCGATAACATTCTGTACATTTTTGAAATTTATCACCTTAAATACGAAAATATATCGATGATATCTAGATATATAACTTTACTCACCTCAGCGGTGGACACAGGCAAGAGATATACATGGCAGAAATTGGCTATGACAAAAATGATACCAAGAGCTATAAACAAAAAAGTTGCATCAAAGCAACTCTGTCCGAATAACATACCCACTTGTTGATGTATAAAAGGAAATGTATGATGTATCTTTGACAAATCTGCGGAGATCAAAATTGAGATTCACCGGTGTAAGGATTATGGGTATGTCTTTACACCCTGAGTATACCCCTAAGTGAGATCGTGAGCTTCTAACTTTGATTCGCGCAGGGGGCCAACAATCCTAGGATCTATTATTGATTGCACTTGGGACAATGCGATTGTGGGATATTGGACTCTCATTCGCGTTTGGGTTAAAAGTTCTAGGATCTATTATTGAAAATAAAATGCTAGCTACGATCATATAAATGGTTGTCTCTACTTGGTCACTTTTAAAAAGTTGGTATCATTTTGACATTTATGTAAAATATGTAAACCACTCTATTGGAAAATAGAAATGTTGCAATATATTTGGTATTAAAAAAAATTCTAGGATTTATTTTCTATTCACGCTTAAATAAATAAATAAATAAGGATTAAAAAAAGGGTTGATTGCATTAACTTACCCTTAATTTATTAAATAGAGCAAGACTTCAAAAAGATGTCATAAATTAACACAAAAACTCCTTGCCATCAAGTTAATCCGTTAACTTTAACGGTTAACTAACTTTGACCCTTAGAAAGCAAAATATACACTTATCATATCATCTCAAATTTTAAATATTTTTTAATTAAAAATTGAAAAATCAAACTTAAAAAATAATAATAATAATCTACCGGCGATAGATCTCTACCGCCGAAGAAAACAAGAGATCTTTGACAATCTCCTATTATTGAAATATATCCTTGTCGATCTTCTTCAACTTGAGGAGATCGGTCTTCTGCAGTTAGCAGATAAGGCTCCTTCGCGAACTAATGATGTTTCTACAAGCTAATTATCTTTTTTTTTTTTTTTTTAATTTGCTTTTTTACTTTTTAATTAAAAAATATTTTATATTTGGGATGATGTGTCAGGGGTATATTTGGTTTTCCACATGTCAAGGTTAGTCAACCGTTAAAGTTAACGGATTGACTTGATTGCAATGGGTGTTTGTGCTAATTTAGAGTATCTTTTTGAAATCTTGCTAGATTTAATAAAGTAGGGGTAAGTTAGTGCAATTAACCCTTAAAAAAAAACCATTCCAAAATAAATAATAAATTAAAAAAAAGGTGAAAATTTGCTAAATTTGTCTCTCTGTAGGAGTTGCTGACGTGGAACTGTCATACCAAAAAAAAAAAAAAAAAAAAACAACTCGCCAAGTAAAACACGTACGCCTTTCCTTTTTGCCGTCTCTCTCTCTCTCTCTGTTTCGATTTCTCTTTCAATTTTTTCTTCTCTCGCAACTTTCTCTCTCTAGATTCTCTCTCGTTCAAGTCTCTCTCTCTCTCTACAAATTTTTTTATAATTCGAAGACTGTCAATCGTTGTCTCTATATCTCTCTCTCTATCTCTTTGGATCGCGTCTTCAATTATCGGGGTTTTTTTTTATTTATTTATAATTATGTTATCTGAATTTTGGAAATTAGGGTTGATGATCTAGGGTTGGGTGGAGTGTTGAGGAGCGCAATCAATCGTGAATTATAGGTTCGAGAAAAGGGAAATTTGGAGGAGGAGTATTGATGGTAGTCGATAGACGGCAAAATGATGCAAGTGTATTATTATCATGCGTTTGTTGTTGTGTATGCATGGTGGTGAAAACGAAAACGACGACGACGACGACGTTGACGACCAGAGAAAACGGGAACGTCGACGGCACATGTGGACTGTCCCTCCACGTGATTCCACGATTTTAGCTGCGGACGCTGAGGCCTCTCCTTCCTCTTCTTCCAATTCAGCTTTTTTCTTTTCCAAGGTAATTGAAATATATTCGATTTTGATTGATTGAATTTATTTTTTTTATTTTGTGTGTGGGAATTGTAAATATTACATGATTTCTCATTTTTGTTGTTGGTTGATAAAAAAAAATATTAAGAAACTGAACTGGATTATTAGGAACTATGTTGGTAACGAAAAATTTATGAATAATTAACTCATTTGGGTATTGTATTTGAAATATATATAGACTTTATCTTCAAAAGTTTGGGGCTTTTGATGTCGATTTATTAGCTTGTATATGTATATCTTGAAGATAGGATTTTGCACTGGGATTTAATTGCTATTTTTAGTGAATTATGAAGTTAGATGATTGGGATTAATTAACTTAGTCAATGGCTGTTGTGGGTTGGCTCTATTATATTTGTTTCCTCCATCACACAATCTTTTGTCCATTTTCATATTTAAGATTTACTGAATTTCTATATCCTTGTAATGGTCATAGGAATATAGTGGTAAAGCTAATTGGGAAATGTATACAAAGAGCCCCCTTTCACTATGTTTATTGATCATTGAAATGGTACTTTATATATATTTTTTATCTTGTTGAATCATTCATTTGTAAATAATAGCTCCCATCTTGTTGAATCATTCATTTGTTCATTAAAGCTCCCATTGCTCTCCACAGGACGGACGTAAAATCTGTGTTGGTGATTGTGCACTTTTCAAACCACCCCAGGATTCCCCTCCCTTCATTGGAATAATTCGTTCTGTGACTGCCGGTAAAGAGAATAAGGTAAAGTTAAGTGTAAATTGGCTCTATCGACCTGCTGAAGTAAAACTTGGCAAAGGCTTCCCGTTGGAGGCTGCGCCCAACGAAATATTCTATTCCTTTCATAAGGATGAGATTCCTGCTGCTTCCTTACTTCATCCTTGTAAAGTTGCATTCCTTCCAAAAGGTGTTGAACTTCCAACAGGCATTGGCTCTTTCGTGTGCCGGAAAGTATATGACGTTACGAGCAAGTGTTTATGGTGGCTAACTGATCAAGATTATATTAATGTGAGTATAGAATGATCTTCTGCATGTTGGATTTGTATCTTTTGCTTTTGATTGTTGACTCTTGCTAGGATTTAATATCTTTTCTGTTTCAGGAACGACAGGAAGAAGTAGATCAGCTATTGTATAAGACACGTATAGAAATGCATGCAGCAGTGCCACCGGGTGGCCGTTCTCCAAAGTCTACAAATGGTCCAACATCGACAACACAATTAAAACCTGGTTCTGATAGTTTGCAGAACAGTGCCTCCTTTCCTTCCCAAGTCAAGGGAAAGAAAAGGGAAAGGGGAGATCAGGTTTCTGACCCTGTTAAACGAGAGCGTTCTTCAAAAATGGAGGACGGGGATGCTGGTCATTGTAGGACAGAAAGTAGTTTAAAATCTGAGATTGCTAAAATCACAGAGAAAGGGGGGCTTGTTGATTATGAGGGGGTTGAGAAATTGGTCCAGCTCATGTTGCGTGAAAGAAATGAGAAAAAAATAGACTTGGTTTGCCGGTCGATGCTTGCTGGTGTGGTGGCAGTGACTGATAAATTTGATTGCCTTAATCTGTTTGTGCAGCTTAGGGGTTTGCCTGTGTTTGACGAGTGGCTCCAGGAAGTCCATAAGGGGAAGATCGGTGATGGTAGCAGCCCCAAAGATGGTGATAAATCGGTTGAAGAATTCCTCTTAATTTTACTTCGTGCTCTTGATAAGCTGCCTGTAAATCTTAATGCCTTAAAAATGTGTAACATTGGCAAGTCTGTGAATCATTTGCGTACTCACAAGCATTTGGAAATTCAGAAGAAAGCAAGGAGTTTAGTTGACACATGGAAGAAACGCGTTGAAGCTGAAATGGATGCAAAATCTGGTTCAAATCCGGGACCTCGGCTTCCAGAATTACCTCACAGTGGGAACAGACAGGCAGGTGGATCCTCTGAGGTTGCCACAAAGAGTTTGGTGAC
The DNA here is from genome assembly GCA_035582765.1 of Acer negundo. Taxonomy (NCBI): domain Eukaryota; kingdom Viridiplantae; phylum Streptophyta; class Magnoliopsida; order Sapindales; family Sapindaceae; genus Acer; species Acer negundo. The sequence goes on along the minus strand of CM069236.1, from coordinate 2,059,121 downwards.
ACAACCTACTGCTTCGAAGGCTACTTCAGTCAAAGTTCAGGGCGAGACTGCTACGAAATCTGCATTTGCATCTCCGTTGTCTATGAAATCAGCACCATTAACTGTATCAGTGGGTACAAACCTGAAAGATGGACATCCCCGAAATGCTGGCGGTGGTGCTTCCGATCTTCCGTCAACTCCTGCCAAGGATGAGAAAAGCAGCAGTTCTAGTCAGTCCTACAACAATAGTCAATCATCTTCCGGTGACCATGCCAAAGCTGGGGGAGTCTCCGGGAAGGAGGATGCTAGGAGCTCAACTGCTGTTTCAATGACTATGAGTAAAACCTCAGGTAGTTCGTCACGGTCTCGGAAATCAGCCAATGGCTTCCCTGGGACTTCTCCAACTGGAGTTCAAAGGGAAACTGGGTCAAATAGAAGTTCATGGCAGAGAAATCCATCTTCAGAAAGACCAGCTCAGTCTAGTTTAACAAGTGAAAAGGCACTTGATGTACCTGTGCTTGAGGGTAGTAATCACAAACTGATAGTTAAGATCACTAATCGAGGTCGTAGTCCAGCGCAAAATGTCAATGGTGGATCTTTTGAAGATCCTTCAGTCACAAACAGCAGGGCATCTTCCCCTGTGCTTTCAGACAAGCAGGATCAAAGTGATCGTAACACAAAGGAAAAGAGTGATTCTTTTCGGGCTAATATGTCCAATGTGAATACTGAGTCGTGGCAATTCAATGATATCAAAGATGCAGTTGCTGGAACTGGAGAAGGAGATGGGTCACCTGCTGTTGTTCCTGATGAAAAGAGATGCAGGACCGGTGATGATGCCAGGAAAGTGGTTGAAACTTCAAAAGATGTTTCTGTATCATCAGGAAATGAAATGAAAGCTGTAAAATTTCATGAGGCTTCTCTTAGTTCTATTAATGCTTTAATTGAAAGTGTTAAATACTCTGAAGCTTATGCATCTGTGCCGGTTGGAGATGATGTTGGAATGAATCTGCTTGCAAGTGTGGCTGCTGGAGAGATGTCCAAATCTTGTACAGTTTCACCAACTGGTTCTCCACAAAGAAACACCTCTGGTCATGAGCAATTCTGTGATGACAATGATTCAAAAGTGAAATCATTTCATCGAGAAGAGTTTTCTCAAGCCCAGAGTCATTCTACTGATGGTGCTGATGATGATAATGAAAAGCAGAATATTGATCATAAGTCGTGGGTTAAGAATGCTGACAATAAGCAAGAGAAACCTTCAAGGGATCTAACTGAACATGATCATTCTCCCATGGATTTGCAGCATACTGTGGATCCATGTCTAGAAAGCAATGGGAACTCGAAAGAAAAAATAACTGGGAAGGAGACCACAGATGGTGCAGGCAAAGATCTTGAGGAAAAGACAAGTAGCAGAGTGGATGCAGGTGGCATTCAAGATGCTAAACAAAATATGAGTGGCTCTTTGTTGACCGAGGATAGGGTCTATGAATCTGATGTGAAAGTTGAGAATGGAACCGTTGAAGGACCATCGTTAAACCAATCTTCAGAAATTCATGGTGAAAACAAGAAAAATATGAAAGAAAGATTGGACAGTAGTGTCATGCAGACAGATCAAAATCCACCTCCCATGAATACGTACTCTGAGTTTGTAAAGGGCACAGGTGAGGAAGTGCTACTTTCTTCTGTTCCAGGTAAAGATATGGCTCCAGAAAATGTTGTTGTGAAGTCTGAAAAGGTCAATGAAGTGGATGTCAGCGGTCATGTAAACCACCGTGAAAAACAGAAGATCGAAGGGAGAAGTAAAGCTTCTATGACTCATGAGGATCACGCTGTACCTTTGGTCCCAGTTGTCACTAATCAGAAGGATGAGCACATGGAGGAGAATTCGGAAGCTAATGATGTTAAAGAGCAGCAGTGTACTGGCCCAACTCGTGATGAATTGCCTGCATTACATGTGCAAGAAACAGGGCAGCATGTGAGGCCTGGAGGAGGTAAGTTGACTGGCTGTGAAAAAAAAGAAGTGGAGGAATCTGCTTCAATTACAGCGGATGCTTCTTTCTCTGGCGCGGGAGTGTCAGATATGGAAGCAAAAGTGGAATTTGATTTGAATGAAGGTTTTACTGGGGATGATGGGAAGTATGGGGAGTCGAATAACTTGACAGCCCCGGGATGCTCAACAGATGTTCAACAATTGATTAATCCTTTACTTTTTCCTGTTTCTTCAGTGTCTAGTAGCCTCCCTGCTTCAATTACAGTGGCTGCTGCAGCAAAAGGCGCATTTGTTCCACCAGAAGATCTCTTGATAAGTAAAGGAGCACTTGGTTGGAAGGGATCAGCAGCAACAAGTGCATTTCGGCCGGCGGAACCAAGAAAGGTTCTAGAGATGCAATTGGGTGCAACTAGTATTCCTCTTTCCGATGCTACTCCTGGAAACCAGAATCGCCCTCCATTGGATATTGACTTGAATGTAGCAGATGAGAGAATCTTTGAGGATTTGGCTTTACGAAGCTCTGCTCAGGATACAGTTTCTATATCTGATATTACAAATAATCGTGATATGTCGCGTGTTGAACTGGGTCCTACACCTGTTCGGTGGTCTGGTGGACTTGATCTTGATTTGAATAGAGTTGAGGAACATACTGATATCGGTAATTATTCGACGAGCAATGGTCATAGAACAGATGTCTCACTAAAGCCCGCCACAATGTCATCAAGTGGACTATTTAATGGTCAGGTTAGTGTCCGCAGGGACTTTGATTTGAATGATGGTCCTGTTGTCGATGAGATGAGTGCCGAACCATTACTATTTAACCAGTACACCAGAAGTGTACCATCCCAGCCACCTGTTTCTAGCCTAAGGATGAACAATCCCGAAACTGGAAATGTCTCGTCATGGTTTCCTAGAGGGAACACTTATTCAACCATCACAGTTCCATCAGTCTTGTCTGATAGAGGAGAGCATCCTTTTCCAATTGTTGCATCGGGTGGGCCTCACAGGATGTTAGCTCCTCCTACTGGTGGCTCCCCATTTGTCACCGATGTCTATAGGGGGTCGGTGTTATCATCTTCTCCTGCAGTGCCCTTCCCATCTACATCATTTCAGTATCCTGTGTTCCCTTTCGGAACTAACTTTCTTCCCTCGGCCACTTTTTCCGGTGGTTCAACTGCATACATGGATTCATCATCTGGTGGAAGAGTATGCTTCCCAGCAGTCAATTCGCAATTAATAGGACCTGCCGGTGCAGTACACCCTTCTCATTACCCAAGGCCTTACGTAGTTGGTCAACTTAGTCTCCCTTCAGATGGTGGTGGTAGCAACAGTGCTAGTGGCGAGAGCAGTTGGAAATGGGGAAGACAGGGTCTAGACTTGAATGCAGGGCCTGGAGTCCCGGACATTGAAGGTAGAGAAGAGACATCGCCTCTTGTGCCAAGGCAACTGTCGGTTGCCGGCTCACAGGCGCAGGTGCAGGCCCTAGCAGAGGAGCAAGCAAGAATGTATCAGCAGATGGCCGGTGGTGTTTTGAAGAGGAAGGAACCTGAAGGAGGATGGGATGGCTACAAGCGACCTTCATGGCAATAGGAATGCATACTTCAGTGATTTTCTGACCCCATGAAATCTTGTAAGTTGTTTATTCGCGTGCAAGATGACGTTTCTTTTTAACTCAATTATCAAGAACACAAACAGAGACTGATGTTATTAGTCTTTTTTTCTAGTAGGCTAGTACTTCATTGGCTCCTGATTTATAGAGTATTTTGAAATGGATTACAAAATTTGGATATCTTGCCCTTTTTTAGATGGTTTCTTCTGTTTATTAATGTTCGGATTTTTTCTCCAGTTCTTCGAGGTCGGAAATGGCTATACCCCAGAGCCAGATGTGATCATCAATTTGTGGTATTGTGAAGGTTGGGTGGTAAGTGAGTTATGTGATATTGTTCATAGTCTGAGACCCCCTCCCTTGCGTGTGCTATCAAGTGTGTATTGTAAAAGAATCTGTTCGAGGTGTGGGGGTGGTCGAGACTCATCGATGGCAACAACATCAATCCATCTATTTAATTGAATAGGTGTGTAGGTGTGTGTTTTCATTTAGATGAGAAATCAAATCTTTGGCAAATTGAATGGGAAGCCATCATCAATCAGACCTGTGCATCTAATCATCGAATATGTTTAGTTTTAGTTGAGACATTGGAGGAGGCTTGAAATTGGAGGGTTGGGTTGGGCGGGTGGGTCGTGGTTACTCTCTCTGTCTGGTGTAATGAAAAAACATCCCTATTTTAATACAAAGTTGACCATTTATTATTTAATTGGATTGACAATACTGAATCTGTATAATAATGCATCAGCATGATCGGTAAAATCGAAAAACTCCCGATAAAAATCACGGTAGAGAGAACTTTTGTTTGAGTGTCTAGAGTTAGACCCAATTGGTATGAGATATTCATGAACAAAATGATAGATCAAACTTTAATCTTCATCTTTAGTTTTCGAAATGATTTTCCTCAACCAATCTGCTGAATTGTTGATCAATGCATGCCAGGCAAGTTGTGGTGGTTCAAGTAATACAACTAATTTTTATACAAGTTTTAAAATGCACAGATTTCACCATTTCTGATGAGCTAAGTACATACTACATAGTGATTGCGGTTAACATATTAATATTATTATTATATATAATTGAAATTTATTTTATTGATTTTTTAAATTTTGATTAAAAATATATTTGAGTGCAAACCCGTAAATGACATTTTATACGAAGATTGTTTTGGATGGTCCATTTAAAGTTTAAATCGATACCTTAGCTTAAAGAGTGGTGCTATTGGCACCCTTCTGGCATCTACTGACCTATTTATTTCGGTTTCTATGGTGGTGGACAATGATTACAGAAAAGACATGGGTAAGCCAAGATGATATCTTCGGGTTCTACTTCATGAACATAATTGTGTAGTAGACATGATTAGATTGACGCAAGTATTCAGACATCGAAAAAAAAATACACACACACTTTCTCTCTCTCGTTAATTTTGTGTTTGGTTACTGTTTTCAGATGGCCTAAGGCCATGACATTCGACATTATATTAAAAACCGGAGATCCAAATGGTTCCATTAGGTTTGGAGAAGAACACATATATTGCTGTGATTATGGTGAGTTTTGATTTTACCTATTGTTATAGAGATTTTTTGATAGTATGACACGTCATCAAAGATAGCCGGATAATGCAGAAATATATTAGTCCACGTCACCAAAAGTCAAATAGGAGACGCATCAAGAAATGCTGTTATGAGTGTCTTTTTAGACCTTGTGATGATGTGCAGTCTGGACCTAGTTCTGTAATCTCGTGAATCCCGTAAGAAAAAGTAGGAAGATCACAATTGATTTGAAGGAGACGATGTTAGTCGTGGCTCTGGTTTCTATGGTGGTGGACGATGACTATAGGAAAGACATGGATAAGTCCAGATGATATCTTCGGATTCTACTTCACGAACATAATTGTGCAGTAGACATGATCAGATTGGCATAAGTATTCAAACACACAAAAACAAACACACATACACACACACACACACTCTCTCTCTCTCTCTCTCTCTCTCTCTCATTAATTTGATTTGCTTACTGTTTTTAGATGGTCTGAGGCCACAACATTCGATGTTATATCAAAAATCGGAGGTTCAAATAGTTCCATCAGGTTTAGAGAAGAACATATCTACTGCTGTGATTTTGGTTTGCAGTAGTGCTTGGAAGTGTGGTGAGTTTTGATTTTATCTATTGTTATAGAGTTTTTTGATAGCATGACACATCAGCAAGGATAGCCGTTTTGTGTGTATAGTACAATGCTGACGAACACATTAAAAAAAAAAATCACACAACAATGCCTGTTTCTTTCTAGACCTCCTGGTTTACCTCAAAAAAAAAAAAAAAAACAAAAAAACAAAAAAAACAAAAAAACAAAAAATGATGTCGATGAACTTCAGATTTAGACTAGGCCTCTGGAAGGTGAAGTTTCTGATGAAATTTAGACTACAAAAAATGGTGACGAACTTCAGATTCAAACTAGGCTTCCTAAAGGTGAAGTTTCTGATGAACATGAACATGAACATAAGAGATGGTTCTGTCGTCTCTTCACTGCAATTCGGTTCTGTTTCTCATTACTCAATCCATTCCTCTGATACAACCTCTTAGTAAACTATCTCTTCGGTGCAATCCGGTCATAATTTTGTAATCTCGCGAATTGTTTCAGAAAAACCTGGAAGACCACAACTGATTTGAAAGAGACGACGTCAATCGTGGTTCCGATTACTATGCTAGTGGATGATGGGGTTTCTATAGTGGTGGACGATGAGTACAGAAAATACGTGGATAAGTCAAGACAATATCTTCGGGTTCTACTTCTTTAACATAATTGTGTAGTGGACATGATTAGATTGACGTAAGTATTCAAACACCGAAACACACACACACATGCACACACACACACACACACTTTCTCTCTCATTAATTTTGTGTTTGCTTACTGTTTTCAAATGGTTTGAGGCCACGACATTCGATGTTATATCAAAACTAGAGGTTCAAATGGTTACATCAGGTTTGGAGAAGAACACATCTACTACTGTGATTATGGTTGCTTGGAAGTGTGTGGTGACTTTTGATTTTATCTATTGTTTTAGAGATTTTTTGATAGCATGATACATCAGCAAAGATAGCTGGATAATGTGGTGAATCGTTTCAAAAAAACAAGGAAGCCCACAACTGATTTGAAGGAGACAACGTCAATCGTGGTTTTGATTTCTATGGTGGTGGACGATGAGTACAAGAAATACGTGGATAAGTCCAAATGATATCTTCAGGGTTATGCCTCATGAACATAATTGTGTAGTAGACATGATCAGATTAGCATAAGTATTCAAACACAGAAAAAAACACAAACACATTCTCTCGTCAATTTTGTTTGCTTACTATTTTCAGATGGTCTAAGGTCACAACATTCGACTTTATATCAAAAACAGAAGGTTCAAATGGTTCCATCAGGTTTGGAGAAAAACACATCTACTGCTGTGATTCTGGTTTGTAGAAGTTCTTGGAAGTGTGTAGTGAGTTTTGATTTTATCTATTGTTATAAAGACTTTTGATAGCATGACACATCAACAAAGATAGCCGTTTTATGTGTCAAGTACAATGCCAACGAACACATTAAAAAAAAAATCATACACAATGCTTGTTTCTTTCTAGACCTCTTAGTTTACCTTAAAAAAACAAAACAAAAAATGTCGATGAACTTCAGATTCAGGCTAGGCCTCTAGAAGGTGAATTTTTCGATGAACTTTAGACTACGGAAAATGGCGACGAACTTTAGATTCAGACTAGGCTTCCTGAAGGTGAAGTTTCAAATGAACATGAATAAGAACATAAGAGATGGTTATGTCGTCTCTTCACTGCAATTCGGTTCTGTTTCTCTTTACTCAATCCATTCCTCTAGTATGAGCTCTTCTTAAACTGTCTCTTTGCTGCAATTTGGTCTTAGTTCTATAATCTTATGAATCGCTTCAAAAAAATATGGAAGACCACATCTAATTTGAAAGAGACGACGTCAGTCGTGGTTCCGGTTTCTATGGTGGTGGACGATGGGGTTTCTATGGTGGTGGACAATGAGTACAGGAAAGATGTGGATAAATCAAGACGATATCTTCGGGTTCTACTTCATGAACATAACTGTGCAGTAGACACGATCAAATTGGCGTAAGTATTCAAACATCGAAAAACACACTCTTTCGATAATTTTGTATTTGCTTACTGTTTTTAGATGGTCTGAGGCCATGACATTTGATGTTATATCAAAAATCGGAGGTCCAAATGGTTCCATCAGGTTTGGAGAAGAACACATTTACTTGACACAACGGGGTATGACGAAAATAAGAATGATCACTTTGTCGAACCCTAAGGCACACTCAGATGAACCTTGATGCTGCGACCAGTAGTTACCCAACTCCCAAGCATGGATCACCATGCAGCGACCATCATTCCCTAATCTACGTTAGAAAATGAGGCTCTCGAATTTTCAAAGAGCATGTCGAATCCACGAGAAATAAGTGTTCCAAAAGAACGATTTTATTGATTATCAAAAAGTTACAATAATAGGAAATAATAAGACTATTTATAATAAACTAATCCTAATACGACTCGAATACAACATTCCTAAAAAGACTAAAACAGGAAAAGATAAAAACTAATCATAATCTTATAAGATTCATGATTCCTAACTTAGCAGCAAAACAAGGATCAAATCTTACCTAAAAGGTAAGTTTGATTTATTTCCAAAACCTAAATTTAATTCCTAATCAAACTGAAATAAATAAACTTGCTAAACAAGAAACAAAGACCCAAATTAATAAAAAAAGAAAACACCCAAAACCGTTTGACTATGAAATTAGGCACGGTTGGGCCACAGGACACCGGTAGCGGCATGGGCCATGGTTTCTTCTTCTTTGTCCTACATCAGTCACTTCTTGTTAAAAAAGAACTCATCCTCGAGTTCGGTTAAAGTACGAGGATTGACAAGTAAACAAAGAAAACCTCTATTCGTCTTGTGGGAGTTGTAGAACCCAACCAATAAATCTTTCCGTAGTCCGTCCCAAATCCACAATGGCACCACAGTAATCCTCCAATGAAATGTAGAAGATGCCCAAGCTATTTGCAATTGGCAATTCCTATTGGTCGTGGCTTGGGCCGCTGAACACCTGCGAAGGTTTGGATGGCATTGATCCCTCACTACAAGCTTTTCCCATCCCATATAGTGTTTGGGTATTTGATACCAATTGATGCAGCGGGGTATGATGGAAATAAGAATGATCACTTTGTCGAACCCCTGAGGCACACTTAGATAAACCTTGACGTAGCGACCAGTAGTTACCCAAGCATGGACCGCCATGCAGGGGCCATCATTGCCTAATCTATGTTAGAAAATGGAGCTCTTGAATCCTCAAAGAGCATGTCGAATCCACAACAAATAAGTGTTCCAAAAAAATGATTTTATTGATTATCAAAAAGTTACAATAATTGGAAATAATAAGACTATTTATAATAAACTAATCCTAATACGACTCGAATACGACATTCCTAAAAGGAAAAAAATAAAAACAAATCATAATCTTCTAAGATTCATGATTCCTAATTTGACTGAAAAACAAAGATCAAATCTTACTCAAAAGGCAAGTTTGATTTATTTCCAAAAGTTAAATTTCATTCCTAATTAAACTAAAGTAAATAAATTTGCTAAACAAGAAACAAAACCCAAATCAATAAAATATAAAAACACCCAAAACCGTCTGAATCTGAAGTTAAACGTGGTTGGTCCGCAGGACACCGGCAACGGCATGAGCCTTCGTTCCTTCTCCTTTGTCCTACATCACTACTATTGTGGTTATGGTTGCTTGGAAGTGTGTGGTGAGTTTTGATTTTATATATTGTTATAGAGATTTTTTGATAGCATGACACGTTAGTAAATGTAGCTGGATAATAAAACAGAAAGAAAGTAGTCCACGTCACCAAAAGTCAAATAAGAGACACATCATCAAATGTTGTTATGTGTCTTTCTAGACCTTGTGATGATGTGCAATTCGGTCCTAGTTCTGTAATCTCGTGAATCATTTCAGAAAAACTAGGAAGACCACAACTGATTTGAAGGAGACGACGTTAGTTGTGGTTTCGATTTCTATGGTGGTGGACGATGAGTACAGGAAAGACGTGGATAAGTTTAGATGATATTTTTGGGTTCTACTTCATGAACATAATTGCGCAATAGATATGATCAGATTGGCGTAAGTATTCAAACACCGAAACACACACACACACACACACACTCTCTCTCTCTCTCTCTCTCTCGTTAATTTTGTTTGCTTACTATTTTTTGATGGTCTGAGGCCACGACATTTGACGTTATATCAAAAATCGGAGCTTTAAATGATTCCATCGGGTTTGGAGAAGAACACATCTATTGCTATGATTTTGGTTTGCAGGAGTGCTTAGAAGTGTTTGGTGAGTTTTAATTTTATCTATTGTTAGAGCATCTTTAATGGTATAAGCAAATTTGGATCCTTAAAAGTTGTTACCTCAGCTTCTGAGGATTGTTTTCAGGGATTGCTAAAATTGATGATTGTGTAATCTACATTGGTACACTTTATCTAAATAAAAAATCTACTATATTATTAGTCAATAAATATTTTGCCCTAAAATCAACCATTGATTGTTGTTACAGAATCCTAATAAAATTTTCTTTCAATTTATCATTAGCCAAACAGGTAAAAAAAAAAAAAAAAACTACTATAAAAGATAAGAATGTATATGATATGAGTATTGATCCATTCGTAATGAATAGATGAATTTTACCTGAGTAAAATTTTTGGGGTCGAAACATTGGTGAGATACATAGGCAATCAAAGAAAAAAAGAGAAATAAAAAAGCCATAGATGAGAGAAAGAATAAAATTACAACATCATTTATTTTGGGTTAAGTTTGTGTTTGATGATTGAAAGTCAATCTTCAAATTTGATTATTGATTAAAGTTACTGCTAAATTTTAGTGATTCTGTTGGAAGATGTTTTTGGGATAAAAAATCAAATTTTGATTACTATCATACTTTTGAGAATACCATTTAAGATACTCTTATAGAGATTTTTTGATAGCATGACACGTCAACAAAGATAGCCGTTTTGTGTGTCTAGTAAAATGCCGACAAACACAATAATAATAATAAAAAAAAAAATCACACACAATGCATGTTTCTTTCTAGACCTCCTGGTTTACCTGAAAAAAACCCAAAAAAATGTCAACGAACTTTAGATTTAAACTAGGCCTCTGGAAGGTGAAGTTTCTGATGAACTTCAGATTACAGAAAATGGCAACGAACTTCAGATTCAAACTAGGCCTCTGAAAGGTGAAGTTTTTGATGAACTTCAAACTATAGAAAATGGCGACAAACTTTAGATTCAGACTGAGCTTCTTGAAAGTGAAGTTTCAAATGAACGGGAATAGGAACAGAAGAGATGGTTCTGTCGTCTCTTCGCTGCAATCCACTTCTGTTTCTTTTTACTCAATCCATTCCTCGGGTACGACCACCTCGTAAACTATCTCTTCGCTGCAATCCCATCATAGTTCTCTAATCTCATGAATTTCTTCAGAAAAACCTGGAAGACCACAACTAATTTGAAAGAGACGACTTCAGTCGTGGTTTCGATTTCTATGGTGGTGGACGATGAGTACAGGAAAGATGTGGATAAGTTAGGACGATATCTTCGGGTTTTAATTCACGAACACAATTGCGCATCAGACATGATCAGATTGGCATAAGTATTCAAACACCGAAAAACACACACACATTCTTTCATTAATTTTGTGTTTGCTTACTATTTTTAAATGGTTTAAGGCCACGGCATTAAACGTTATGTCAAAAACCGAAGGTCCAAATGGTTCCTTAGGATTTGGACCTTCAGTTTGGAGAAGAACACATTTACTACTGTGATTCTGGTTTACGGAAGTGCTTGGAAATGTTAGTTAGTTTTGATTTTATCCATTGTTATAGATATTTTTTGATAGTATGACACGTCAGCAAAGATAGTCGGATAATGCGGAAATATAGTAGTCCACATCACAAAAAGTCAAATAGGAGACTCATTATCAAATGGTCAACATGAACATGTGGTAGCACCATGTGAGAGACTATCTGCTAGTAGAATCCATTTGACAGAGCTAAGAAATCCTATTCAGCTAGAGTTCTACTTGCTGAATATCTCTATTCATCAAGATCTCCTCAACAGACCAAGAAACACAATCTCATCAAGATACGCTGTATCAAGCAAAGATTCACTTAGATACAGAATCTTAGAATCACTCTCCAATCCAATAAGGAAATATCTCTATTTCCTCTCAAGTATCAGAGAGTTCTAATCGGGAAGTAACTCAAAGCTTTTAGAAAGATAAACACTAAACAAGAAATGAGTCTTAAATGGGCTACTTGACTGGATTCCTACAAAGACTCTAACTATGAATATGTTACTTACACGATAAGGATTAGACAACACCCTATCAACATGAGCAATTATCTGAGAGAAAACGAGTATTAAGTGTGTAATCTTTAAGATCATAGTGATATTCCTCTTGCCGTCTCCAACAACCGTGGTTTTTTCTCTGCTTTAGGGTTTTCCATGTAAATATCGTGTTCTTACCTTATTATTTTATTTTATATTGCTTTACAAATAGCCTTTCTCATCAAGCTAGCCACCTATAGCAGGCTATTTGGCGACTATATCACAACTACGTGAAGAGAGGGGTTTTGGCTGTCTTACCCTAAGTAGTCAAACCTTCGACCTGCCTACATGTTATTATTTGGTGGATTGATTTTTTAACAAAAAATCACTGTCGACATTTATTAACGTACTTGAATATCTATATTAATCTGTTTCCTCCAACATTTCATTTCATATACAAAGAGACCTAAAAAAATTCCCTAAATACTCAAACATATAAAGTATTGTCCTTTATAATTACAAATATTAGCTCATTATATACACATCCACATTTTCATAAATGAATGTTAACCTTTATGTGATTTGTTAGGTTCATAGGTGATAAGTCTAAGTGATGGTTACTACTTATCATTCACCTTGCACATTTCCCTTTACTTTTTGTTTGTTTTTCATGCTAATAGATACTTCTTTATTATTATTTTTTTTTACTAAGGCTATAATCCCACATTAATTTTAATAGAAGAAGGTTTGGTTCCCATCATATCACACAAAATTATGCCACCAACTAAGCTAATAAACCCACCCATCACATAATTAATCTCATTTATAGTTTTTTGGACACAAAACTATGCCAAAAGAAGAGGGACATAACTCAATTAAAAATAAAAATGATTTATCTATAGGAAGGTACATAATTGTGGTTCAAAACTTCCAAGTAGATTGATACAATTTTTACATCTCCCAAAAGCATAATAATAACAGCTTACCATCTTTTTTATTTATTTATTATTTTTATTATTTTTTTTAATAATGAAATTTCAATCTTCTGTCTTCTTGAATCACTTTAATAGTCATTTAAATGGAACAAAAATTTACTCATATTGCCTTATTGGTCCCAGGAATTTTTTTGGGGCTTCAAAACCGTTTTGTGGATTGGTTTGAGCGTAGTGGGTCATCCGCATATCCAACCCAACTACACTGTTCGCCTTTTTTTTTTCTTGGAAAAATTGGATAAACATACCCTGACTTTAATACATATAAGAGATAGAATTCAGTTTTGCCTTAAATACAAGAAGATGCCCTTGATATTGGACTTGACTGTTAGTTTTAACAGTGGTGTTAACCGCTGAAGGGTAGTATTGTCATTTACCTAATAAAAAAACTTATCTCTTAACAAATCTTATCTCCAATCACCACCAACTAATCATCTTCTAATTCTAATTCACCAAAACAAATTAAAAATTAAAATCACCATCATCACTCATCTCCACCGATCCAAATCCAAATCACCTTAATCTCCCTTAATTTCATCTCTCTCGATCCACCATCCACCATCATTACCAAATCACCATTATCATCTCACCCGATCTCATCTCTCTCTCTCTCTCTCTCTTTCTCTCTCTCAATCACTACTAGTACCAAAGCCATCACAGCAAATAAGCATGAGCTCCTTAAAACCCAAAAAGGACTCGGCAAGCAGAGCCAGATCATCTTCCGTCACAGACATGCACTTCAGACAAACCTTCTCCAGCCACGGGTAAAACTTCGTCATACTTAAATCCCACGGCCCGAAGAGAGCCCCCTAAGTCGGAGGCATCAGATTCAAGTCCGCAAACCTCGACTTCCGTTTCAAAACATGGACCTGACCCGACTGAACGGACCCATCGCCCGGGTAGGAGACACTGTATAACAGTTGCCGATGAAGAGCTCGGATCGGGTGAGAGCCTCCGCACGGCACCATGACTTACAGACTAATGAGGCGATGTTCTGGTTGTGACGGGAAGTGAGGAAGTAGAGGACGTTCTCAAGTACCTAGTTCGGATACAGTGGAGATGAGTGATGATGGTGATTTTAATTTTTAATTTGTTTTGGTGAATAAGAAGAAGAAGAAGGTGATTGGGTGGTGGTGATTGCAGATAAGATTTGAGATAAGATTTTTTAAGAGAAAATTTTTTTTTTAATAGGTAAATGACAATACTACCCTTCAGTGGTGTTTAACACTGTTAAAAATAACAGTCAAACCCAAGGTCAAGTGTATCTTCTTGTATTTAAGGCAAAACTGAATTCTACCTCTTATATGTGTTAAAGTCAGGGTATGTTTATGCAATTTTTCCTTTTTTCTTCTATCATTAACCAATCTCACTTATACAACTCAAAACCTAAATTAGTAACACTACTTTGTCCAAATCTGGTGTTCAAATGATGTGACGTGATTATAATTCATTCATTTAAATTGTATCAGATTTGAATGATTTAAATGAATGGATTATAGTGATGCCACATCATTTGGATACTAGATTTAGACAAAATAGCTTTAAACATTTTTTTTGTTTGAAATATTATATAAATTTGGATTTTATTTATTTATTTATTTTTTTTTTTAAGGAGAAGAGAGACTTGTACCTATGGACTCATAGCGTATGTGTGAGGTTTTCTCACTAGACCAATCTAATCTTTTCATAATAGTACTATTTGACTTTGAACTCCAAAGAAATCACATATCTGACTAAAAATTAAGTAAAATGCAATGCATTAAATTTTAATTGGAAATTAAAGAATCAAATTTTTTGACTTTTTGGGTTGGATGGTTGGAGGGGTAATTTATTAGATAAAAACTCGAGCCAAACCATATAAATTAAAATTCTATCTCATGAAAAACTTATGGAATATCAATTTGATCCAAAACACAAATCTGATTAATTAAATCCCAACAACAAAACACAATTAGGCAGAATAGAATTCCAACACAACATCCAATTAATTATAAAATCATATATAATGTGTAAAATGATTCTATTAGATAAATGTTTACATACATCGATCAATGTTCAAAATATTTATAAATAATACGACAATATAATCAAGCATTAAGCTACGATTGTCAACAACTTGTTGTCTATACTACAAGATATATTTAAATTTATTCAACTAATTAAAACTCTAATTTCTACGATAGATATATATTAAAAAATATTTATTGAAACTTTTAATAAAATTATATTTTTAAAATTATATATAGTCGAGTTATTGATCTATACTCAATGGTCACGTTTGGTTACATTGTGGAACGGTAATCAGAATGAGAATGAGAATGAGAATGGAAAGGAAAGAAAAACTAAGGGCGCGTTTGGTATCATTTTTAAAATGGTGTTTTGAAAACTATTTTTAAAAATGAAAATTAAGTTTTAAAAATGGTGTTTTTAAGAACGTAAATGTGTTTGGTAACGTTTTTTAAAAGTAGGTTTCATAAACGAAAAACGATGTAAATGTGTTTGGTGTTGTTTTTAAAATGGGTAAAATAATTGTTTAGAGGGAAAGATTATGATTTACTTTGAAAAGAGTGAAAAACAATAAAAAGTTGTTTTCAACTTTTTAGTTATAATTTTTAAAAGTTGTTTTTTGTTTTCAAAAACACATTTTATAAATCGTTTAGCCAAACAACTTTTAAATTGTTTTCTTTTTTGTTTTTGAAAACAGAAAACAATTTTTAAAAATTGATCTAAACGTCCCCTAAGTTTTTTGTTTGGTTGGAACTTTAGAAGTAGTATATGAATTAGTATTATTTTGTTTGGTTAACAATGAAATGAAATGAAGTTAACTGTATTTTGATCAAAATACCCTAAATTATAAAACATTTATAATAACATGATATACTATGGATAATAATAATAAATTATAAAAGTATATATTATATTATACAATATATATAATAAGAAAAACACTTTGTAACACCGGGGTCGTGGCACCGCTGCGGCCTATAGTGTAAAAAAGAAAAAAAAAAAATGGGTCGCATGTATTTATTATACGGGTTTTACATATTTTTATTTTTATTTTTTTGCACTATATATAATATATATATATAAATAATATATATAATATATAATATATAAAATATAATATATTATCATTAATATAATATATAATAATATATTATTTTTGGAAAGGAGGGTATTTTTGGAATGGAGTTAGGGCATATGAGGGTATTTATGGAATATAAATTTTAGTTTGGAATGGAAGGGCATTCCATTGGTTTTTGGATGAAATACCCATTCTAATGGAATCACAATTTTATTACATTTTAACAAACCAAACGAATGAAATGATTTTCTTTCCATTCCTTTCCATCCAACCAAACATGGCCTATAGGAGACTCGTGACATCAATTGTAATAAACATGATTTGGAATACAACTCTCACTTCAAGGGAGATATTTCTCAACATGCATCTTGTAATTTAATGAATAAATGTAAGATTCATATTACTAATTTATATGAGTAATTGAATTATTAACGTGTCTCTTAGTATGAAACAAGAGGGTGCTGAATAAATAAACAATTTTTTTTAAATTATTTTTTTTTTGAATTTTTGAATAAAATTAAATTTATTAAATTTAAAATTTTACTTATCCAATATCGGTTTGCCCAAAACCCGATATCTTACTGTAAAATAAATTTATGTCGGGATTTTGTTTGGTGTTGAAAATAGGAAGTAAAAATTTAAAAAAATTATTAAAGATAAATAAAAAATTTGGAAAAACTGTCAACAGAGACAGTTTTTCTTGTAGTGCGATCTCAAAACATGTAAAAGCTTTCTGGATTTCCTCATTTGTGAATACATGTTCAGGTTCTTTAGGGTATATAAACTTCTTTAGGTTAATTTGAGTTTTTTTTTTATAAATTTTTTTTAAAATTTTTTTTAAAAATTTTAAATTTAATTTTAATTTTATTTTATTGTAGCACAGAAATAACACCAATTGACATTATAGTATTATACAATCAGAAGATCTTGAGTGCAATGGAATGCTATAAAGAATGCTGCTGCTTCAAATGATCTTTCCAAGCTATAACTTAACACAGCTATCAAATCAGAATACACTACTCTATGTGATATTATAAGGAAACCAGAATGGATCTCAGAACCTGATCATCAGTCAAGAATCAGAGGTTTTGATACAATCAAAATATCTTGAGTGCAATGCAATGCGTCGATACATTCCGGTACATGTAATTATTATTAAAGCATATATCTTTTTCACTATGGACTCCATGTCATTTCTACTGATAATTTAAAATATGATGGTCACTTGACATGATGAAGGTTGCAAAATAACGAGTGATTAGTGTTGTTTTCTTAATTCTATCATACACGATAAGAATGAATATATATATATATAAGAATATTTTCAAGGCAATGCGTCCTGATATAACTCTTATTTATTAGATTTATATGTTTTGACTCAAAGTGTATGTATTTGTCAAAACTTTTTCATAATCTATGACCCACATACAACACACTGATGGAGTAATATCAGGACACACTGAGAAGAAAAGAACTAAAACGAATTGCCAACAAATTTGAATAGTCTCTAACTTTTTGGAAATTAAGGAACGACATGAAAGAAAAGTAGATCAACATCGCTCTCTCCACCACCTACACAACCGAAATATATTGTAAACGTGACCAAGAAATTACTCTTCGCTAACACCACAACGTATGTTATCCTCCTCCTGCTATCTTACGCCCTAGGTTACTTGTCCTCCCCAACCTCTAACTCATACACTACTCCACACTCCCACACTCACTCACCGATGAAGTCCCTGCCAACTGTTCCCGCCAACCAACTCGACAACTTCAAAGTCACGACTCGCTGCGCTAACTCACTCCCGTCTCAACTCGTCCGTCCAACCATCGTTGACCGTGTCTTCAACGCCACCTCTCCTTACACAAATTTCCCTCCGCCTCACGTTAGCCAATTGCTACAGACGAAGAGCGTCAAAGGTTGGGGATCATACAACGGTGTTTTCAAGTCCTGATCGAGAAAGTCAGGCCACGTGTCGTCGTTGAAGTCGGGACCTTTTTACGTTCCTCGACACTTCACATGGTGAGCTTGACTCGCCAACTCGGACTCGAAACTTAGATTCTCTGGGTTGATGACTCTCTTGGCTAGCCTGGGTTTCGAGACAAGTTCAAGGACATTCAAATGATAAACGGCGACGTTCAACTGTATTACCGGTTCATGCAGAACGTTATTTACTTCAATGCCACTGATACGGTTTTGCCCGTACCGTATTCGAGCGGGTCAGGTTTGATGAAACTGTGCGACTGGGGAGTGAGTTATAATCTAGTGATGAAATTGAACATCTGTTAGTGCGTTGTTGTTTAAATTGTTAGTTTTTATTTTACTTCAATATTATAATAATTTTGGATTTATGGGAGTAACATATTCAAACTCACGGACTCTTAATATAGACGTAAGGACGTAAGGGGCAAACTATTAGGTCAATTTCATTTTATATTGTTAGGTTTGTTAAAAGTTCAATTAGTTTGATTGATTATGGATGTATTTAGTTTGATAAATTTTATCCGAAATTGGGAACTTTTTTTTTATATCAAAGCATGTGGTATGATTTTTTTTTTTAATATTTTTTATATTATTTAATTTTTTTTTTTTTTGCCTTTTCTTTTAATTTCTTTGCATCTAAAATTACAATTATTACCCTTAAAATTTATATAATTACTTAATAGACATGGTTTAATAAGATTTCAATTATAGCATTCTTTAGAGTTGCATTGAATCTCGATTGGTAAATACAACCCTTCAAGTTTGTATAATTACTTAATAGACAGATCTTAGTAATAGTTACACAATAGGGATTATATAGTAAGGATTTTTCATTATTTTAATATAAAAGTGTGAAGTGATCGGTTAATTATGGCTCCTTTTTTTAATTTCTTTTAATTTCTTTAAATGTAAAATTACACTTACAACCCTCAAAGCTTATATAATTACTTAATAGATATCGTTTAGTAAGATTTCAATTATAACATCCCTTAGATTTACATTGAATGTTGATTGACAAATACAACCCTTCAAGTTTGTATAATTACTTAATAAACAGATCTTAGTAACAGTAACACAACATGGACTATATAGTAAGGATTTTTTATTATTTTAAATTGTAAAATGGGACTGGGGATGGAAATATAATTTTCTATGTATTTAATGTGTTGAAACAAAAAAGGGAATTATACAAGGGTGGAAATGTAATTTGTGTGAAACTTTACGACTTGTGGATTATACAATGGATGTGTGTAAAGGGAAACGTAGTAAAAAAATTTTTTAGAAAAAATCCAAGCGGTGGTTTTTGGTCAAATAGAAAAATAATTAAATCATCCACATGAGTTTAAGACTTCTTCAAGGTGTAATATCAATGTAATAACATTTACATGAATTAAAATTGTATATGTTATATTAACATTTCTTATTTTTCAAGGATATGTATATTTACAAATATGAAACTCAAATATTGATTTAAGCACATGCCTTGCATGTGCTCCAAAACCTAGTATTTATAAAAGAATGGCAGATGATAGACACATTAATTTTTGCAATCAAGGTTCAGGAGCATTAATTGTCAAATGCTGATTATAATTTTTTTTTAAATATCACAATATTTTGTGATTAAGGGGACATGACTCAAACTCATAATCTTTTTAATATAGAAGTGAGGGGCTATTATTGAACCAATCCCATTTAGTAAAATGCTTATTATACTGTAGAATCAAAAAATCCTATGATCAAAATTGTAGAGCTCGGGGCATCGGCAATCTATGAATAGTGCTTTGTCAAATGCTTTACATTCATTGTAGAACAAAACGAAAGAAAGAGGTGTCTTGTAGGAGTATACTCGACACCAAAGTTAGACAATTTATGAACAAATTGATAATTTAAATTAAGAAACAAACGATGTAGATTCTAAAGCAAACAGTAGATAATTTTGTTGAGCCATTGATGGTGTCGTTCAAATAACCTTATTTTCACTTGAGTTGAGCGTGGAGATTATTTGAGATGAGGTTTTGATGGCCGGAATAATGGATTGAGAGGGTGATAATTTATCAAGTGAATTTTCTTGAGTCGGGAATAATAAGAAGAATTACCCTCCCTTCTCTTGGAGAGAAAGGTACTATTTATAGTGTTCTACTATAAGGATCATGATCCTCTGCTGAGTTTTTTATGTGCTGATCTATGCTAATGTTTTAAAATCATCCGTTCATGTGGCTATTAACAAAATCAATGCTCAAGATTTAGTTTGCATTTTCTTTATTTTAAAAGATATTTATTTCTTTTCAAAAAAAAAAAAAAAAGATATTTATTTAACTTTTTTTTTTACCAAAACAGTGTTGACGTGTTGTCTGAGTCCAAAAACAATCTCAACCCTTTTCATCTTCTTCTCCAGTTGCTTATCCAATTCTCCCTTGAATTCCGACGACTGTAAAAAAATTTCGAATCGGAAACCAACCACTAGGAATCACATGTATGGTAACTATCTTCGTTGATTTCCCCTCATATTCTCAAGAAGAAGACTATTTTATCACTCTTCAAATCTGTGATGGCTTGCTAGAAAGTTAGAAACCATGAAAATCCACTGGTAGGAATCTCCCAAAAAAAAAAGGAACAAAAGAAATCTACTCTCTACTGGGTCTCCATTATATGTTTTTAGAAAATAAAATCTGTGTTGGTTGTTCGATTTTATTTGTTGATTCTTGTTCGATTTTAGTTGTTGATTCATATTTTACATGTGAAAATTTGAAGAATGATATATGAGATAGTCAAAACTCTCGGATTTGCTTAGTTGCCGAGAAATTTCAGATGGCTGGTTTACGGTTTTGAAATTTTTTTCTCTTGCTTGAGAAAATTATGGGCTTAGAAGAAATGAGAAAACCAAGAGATGAATGAATATGTGATTCTAGTAGCTGGTTTTCCAATTTGATTTTTTGAATTTTTTAATTTTTGATGTGGAGATGAGAGAATGAGATCTAGTCTGCGATGGAGATGAGAGAGAGAGAAGGGAGAAGAGCGAAGAGAGAAGAAGAAGAAGAAAAGAGAAGAGGAAGACGAAGAGAAGTACAAAAAATATGCTCTGTTGACTGTTATTAGGGATCGTAGTGTTTTGAAAGAAAAAAAAGAAAAAGTAAACTAATTAAATAAATCTCAGCCTTCAATTTCTTTAGTAGCCACGTGTAAGAAGATCCAACAAAGCTCAGCACATATTGTGAGTAGGGGATCTTTGTCCTTAGTGTAAACCTTCAAATGCGGCTTTTCTAGTCGTTTACAATTGATTACTCTCCATGATTCTTTCTTGATTTTAGAGATTCCATAAATGTCATTTAGGGCTAATTTGAATTGACAGTTACAATTGTTTTATAATTGAAAGACTTTGTCAACTAACAATCAAGTCAACAGGTGACTGATTTGAGTTTGGGTCATGAGTCGGACCCTTGGGTTTGGACTTTCGTATTGAGCCTAGAGCCTATTTTTAAATGGAGTGGTGATATTTGCACCCCTTAAAAACCTTATACACCCAAAATTAGTATGTTTTTAAAGATCCTATAATACCCTTTGAGTAAAATTACTAAGATGATTAATTGTTTGTTAGTACACCCACATATAATTATTAATTAGTTTCCTATTTTAATTTATTGTATATATTTTTTTTCCTATTAATAGATATATATTAACATATTTCATAAAAACTCTTTCAATTTTAATAAACTCTGAATTATGTTTTAAATATATTTTCAATCCCTTTTAAAGAAATACAAATTGATTGCTAATTATGGAAAATGAATCAAAACCATAAGACAAATTTGGTTGTGAAAAAGTAAAGTTTTAAATTAACTTTTATTAGAAGAAAAAAATCATTATGCATATAAATAAACTTTTAAATTAACTATATTAATTATATATTTTTATTTCTTTCAAACACACTTTAGACTTTTTTTATTTATCAATATTATATGCTCTTTCACTCTGTACCGGACACCCACGGATACCAAAAAAAAAAAATTATATGTTTTTTCTTGTAAAAATAAAATAAAAATTAGATGTTTTTTAATTTCATCAAACACCTATCTTTTTACCAATATATATCTATATATATTTAAATATCATTTAACACTTATCTACTTCTACATCAATTGAGACATGACACAAATCTTGCATTTCTACAACTTTCTCAAACATAAAGTCGTTCTCCGATATAAAAAATAATAATATTTAAATGGATTTTTAATGAAAAATGGAGTTTGATTTTGAGAAAAAAAAAACAAGAAGAGAAAAGAAGTAGGGAAGATGAAGAATAGTAAGAGAATTAAAAGTAACAAATTTTTTTTTTTGAAATAATAATAAAATTGATTAAATAACATAATTATAGTCATAGGTGGCGTGTACTTGCAAAAATACAATACAGTATAATTAAAGAAAATGAATTTTTGGCATTAAGTGGGTTTTATTTACAAATTAAAGATTTTTTAAAATTTTTGATAGGTGTAATTACGAAAGCGGTGTAGATACAATTTTTGAAGGGTGCCATTATCATCACTATTTTAATTGTGCTATTTTTGGCTACCACGCATACTAGGTTCAATAGCAAATTGAAGTATTGTGTAATAATTTTACTCGAATGATTTAAAAAAACTCATAATTTTAAAATAATTTTAAGAATATTCTGCTCTTTTTTTAATTACATTTAATAATTATTTAATTAATTAACTTATTTATTTTTACTATTTAAAAAAAAAAAAAAGACATTTAATTTTTTTACAAACAAAATGGATGCTAATGGTTTAAAAAAATGGAGTAAGTTCACTAAAAGTCTTTTTTGTTTTAATTTATATGAACTGTCATATCTTTACACGTCTTTATCATAATAGTTACGTCAATTTCTTTTTTTTTTTTTTTTTTTCTTCTCAAAGTACATCACTTTAATCATTCTGTTAGTTAATCGTTAATTTTAACTATCTATGTTAGTGGTAGTTTTGACTTATAATATATTACTTTTCAAAACATAGCATGTGTCAAAAAAGATATTATAATAAAAATAGAAAAAAAGATCGCACCACACCACTAAACTTGATACGATCTCCCAAGAGCTTCGTAGGGACTGCAACTGCAAGTTGCAAGCTCAGAGCCCATTCACAGCTCCATTTTTTAGTTTTTATTTTTGTTTATTTTTGTTCGTTTTTTGTTACTCCATGGATCGCAAATCTCTTCCCTTATATTGATCCAAAATTCTCAAATCAATATGCTTTGATTTCATTTTTACTTTGTTGTGTTGATTTTGGTGATGGATTTAGAGATGTGATGAAGTTGGAAATGGGGATTGAGTTGGAGAAATCGTTTGTGAAGGTGGTATGGGTGGAGATCCACTTTCCTCCATTGCAAGGATTTTTTATTTTTTCGTTTTTGGTAGTTTATATTTAATTATAAAAAATATTTTTAATTATAAATAATTATAGAATATATCAGCTAAAAATGTTATTTTGTTTAAAAAAAACGTAAAAAGTAAGGAATAAAAATAAAATTCAAACATCTTTTTTATAATTTTTTAAAAATGAATTTAGAATTTTTATTTTTTATTACTAACTTACTTAGATGATTGTAAAATGAAGAATGGTTAGAGTAGTAAAACTATGAAAATGGAATATTCCTGAAATATTCCATTTTCAATCTTCAAATTGAAGAAAAAAATGAAGACCGGTTGGAGGTAGCCTAACAACTGCTTTAGTTTCAATACCACTTGACTTAGATGGTAATGATCAATGAGAATTCCATTTTTGTGGGTTTTTCCATTTTCGGACCCACTAAATAAGGTCAATTCTTATTAAATTCAACTTCTTTTCCGAATCATTTGATTTAATAAATCCGTCACGTTTTTATTTACCATGCATTGGTTAAAATGTCAAACAAGTGAGAAAAAAAGCTAGGTAGCACGGATACGGATACGGGATACGAATACAGTATGATACAGAGATATGGTAAATCTTTAAAAACTAGGATATGGATACGGCATGATACGTCGATTAAAATAAATATAAAAAAATAATAATATATGAAAACATATTTGATAATTTATTCAAAATCAAAATATATTCAGAATCCAAATAAAACATGTCAAATATCTATATAAGTCATAACAATGTAACATATTACATGATCTAAATTAAACATATCACATAAGTTATAACATATTACAAAATCCAAATAAAACATACGTCACATAAGCCATAACACATTATAGAATATAAATAATACATAAAAAAAAAAATCATAAAATGTATTCTAAATTCCTAAGTAATTTCACTATCATCAATCATCAATCATCAATCATCATTCATATTGTTAAATGATCAATCATCATTCATATTGTTAAATGATCTAGATAATTCGGCATCTAACTCTTGTTTATAAAGAGAAAAGTTTTCAATATCATGTATCCCGTTATTCTCCATGTCAATGGAATCAAAATCAAAATTTCTTTACAATTTTATTTTGACACCTAAATTTTTAAAACTATAATTTGACCACGTTTTATACTAAAATAATTATAATATTGCCCCAAAAGTATCCTTAATGTATCCGTCAAGTATCCGCAAATTATCCGCCGGTCAAACTAATGAAAAAGTCAACGGATACGCTATTTGGTGTATCGGATACATATCCTGAAGTATCCGTAGAGTATCTGAATCGGATACGAATTCGATACGAGTTACCTCCACCAAATGAAGTATCCGTGCTTCCTAGGAAAAAAGAAAAGCAATAACAGTGTTTAATAACAGAATAACAATAATTAAAATGAAAAATAGAACAAAGTTTCATAAAAAGAAGAATTAAAAAAAAAAAAAAAGTAAACTTATTATCGGAATGAGAGAAAAATTAAGATTCGTTTTTATAAGACTGATTCCTAATTTGTACTTGGAGCTTAATTTTATTGTCAGTATTACGGTGTAAACACTATAATCATAAATTAAGAATTAATTACGTTAAAAAGATTTATATTAAAAAAAAAAATGAGTTAGCGGTGACAACTTTAAAGTCAAGACTCAAGTTGAATAATTGATGTCTTATTATGGATATTAAAGTAAATTTTAAAAATTCAATATTTCGTAATTACATTAGATAGTCAGTGTTGGGCGAATTAGTTTGGTGTTTCACTGGCGCATTGTTTGATTGTATTGCTTGTTATATGTTAGTGAGTTGCATAAAATTATAAGTTGTAAATTAAGTTGGGATGTATGCTATTCCAGTATTCCTCAATAAAAATCCCATTAATAAAGTATCACTAATGAATAGTGATATACCACTTTGTATTGGATCAGGATCTTCTCATTGTCTTGTTTTTCCATGACTTTCCATAATCTAATGATACTTAAACAAAATAAAAAATACATGGTCAAAATTTGATCACTTTTTTTTTCTCTCATACAACTTGATGTTTTAATTACATTTGAAAAATGACAAAGAAAAACAAAAACCAAGGAGAGGATTCTGATCCCTTTGTATTACATTTGCATCCCAACCAGTGATACAATATTTAGTAAATTGATATATGTAACGGATATGATAAATTATCATTAATGCATATTCATTTAACAATTGTCATATCATTAATTGAGAGGAGGATGTAAATGAGATACAAAAGATGAGATATGAACTTGATATTTAACAAAATCGATAAAGTAACGATGTTGGCTGCAGTGTTAGGAATCTCAACAAATTCAATTTCGAATCTACTCCCCCAAATCAAAAAATAAAGTAACGATGGTTGGGTATACATATACATATTTACAAGTCATATAAACATGCAATTTGTGTCACATTAAGGTAATCATAAAATGACGAGATGAGATATGTTTAATGGTATACCACTTACACTTAAAAGTTACGGGTTTGAGTCATATTCCATATCCAAACTCCAATCTATGTAATAATTAAAAAAAAAAAAGTACATATAATATTATTGAATAGATAATTTTGTAGAAAGTGTGGTGAACAGCGATCCCTTCCCCACGGTCGCAGACAAGAGCTAGCTATGGCCCCATCCCCATGTGCAGTTTGCAGGAAGCGACGCCAATATTATTAGTTCAAACGGCGGCAAAATTGACTTGTTCTCTCAAAACTCAAACTCGTTTCCTCCCTTCTTGACCTTAGCTCTTGCTTGCCAAGATGCCAACCTAGCTGCATATATATTTAGTCGAAAATTATCAGATATGGGAATTTCACTTTCTTTTTTTCCTTTTTCCGTTCGAGATTCAATTATATGATTCACATCGTTTTACAAAATTATAATTTTGATAATTGATTTGAATCCAACATTTTATCAATTGGGACATCATATCCCTTGTACATATATGGCTTAAATTATCTCGCAGTACATGTAGACATGCAGTACCTCCGACTTGTTCAGGTTTTTATTTTTATTTTTTAAAAACAACTGTTTATTAGTAAAAGGGATTTGGGGAGTTTAATGTAATAAATTCAAAAGTCGGCAGGATATTCTATCAATGAAACCAAATTGTCTCAATTATTAGTGATTTCTATTTTTATGAAGTTTCCCACGTTTTGGACATGAAACAGCACACCTTGACCCACCAGTTGAGTGAGACACCTTCCCAATATACTCCACAATAATAGAATAGGTTATTGCTTCGAATTTTGATAATAAGGTCAGCTTTATCGACAAATACAAAATCAAATGTTTAATTTATCTCAAATATTAAAAAAATGGTTATGGTGGATGCACGGAATACGAAAAATAATCAGTCCATTCTCAATCATACATTTTCTTATCCGGATCAAAAAGGACTGGAAAATGCCCTTCGAATTAGTATAAAAAGGAGGAGCTAACTGTTCTCAAATTAAGAGCATGGATCTTGAATTAACTAACTGAGTCTTGAGCTAGTGTTGTTAATTAATTTGATAATTAATTTTATCAAAGGCTTAACTTGAAGATCATCATCATGAAGATCAAGAATAGTAGTGAGTTTGTTTTGTTGGCTTGTTTGGTGGCTTTTTGTGCTGTTGGGGTTTGTCAAGGAGGTAGCCTGAGGAAGAATTTCTACAGGAAGAGTTGTCCAGATACTGAGGAAATTATCAAGAATGCCACCTGGAAACATGTCACCACCAATCGTCAGTTGCCTGCTAAGCTCCTCAGAATGCATTTCCATGACTGCTTTGTCAGGGTATGTAATTAATTATATAAGTTGATATCATTAATCATCCTACAAGTACTCTCTCTTTTTCTCTCTGCATGCATGCAAGTGTTAATTATATAAATGTTCGAATTTGTTTTCAGGGTTGCGATGCGTCGATATTGATAAACTCAACTGCAAGCAACACTGCAGAGAAGGATGCAATTCCAAATCTATCTCTGTCAGGTTTTGATGTTATTGAAGAAATAAAAGCAGAGCTTGAGAAGAAATGTCCAGGAATTGTATCTTGTGCAGATATTCTGTCCTTGGCTGCTAGAGACTCCGTTTCATTCCAAGTAAATTAATATTATTATAATTAACTTAATTAATTAACCAAACTTCTAAACAAATCAATTCTCATATATAAGTATGCAATATCTATCTTACATGTGTAATAAAACATTATTACTGTTGATAGTTTCAAAAGCCGATGTGGAAAGTGCTTACTGGTAGGAGAGATGGCAGAGTCTCGCTAGAGTCTGAAGTGTTAACTAATATTCCTTCTCCTTTCCAAAACTTTACCTTACTCAAGCAGTTCTTCAGAAGAAAAGGCCTCACTGTTCATGACCTTGTTGTTTTATCAGGTATATATTTTACATTTACATATTACGGTCCTGTAAGTTACGCAGGGGCAAAGCTAGGATTTAAATTTTGAGGTCCATTATATCAAAAACAAAAAATTATAGGGGCCAAAGTGAAAAGAATTTACGATTTAGTAATAATTTTATAATTTTTAAAATGGATTTTAATGTTCATTTGAGGGAAGAAGGCCCTCGACTTACGGACTGCTCGGGGTGCTCCAGTAACGTTACAAAAGAATGATCATGAAATAAAAAATTGTGCATGATTAATATTGTAACTATTCAGGTGGGCACACAATCGGAGTTGGGCACTGCAATCTCTTCAGCAACAGACTGTACAACTTCACCGGAAAAGGAGATCAAGACCCGTCACTGAACCCAGCCTACGCACAGATCCTAAAAAGCAAATGCCGGAGCCTAACCGACACTACGACCACCGTAGCGATGGACCCAGACAGTCCTCTGGTCTTCGATAAAAACTACTACGTTATCCTTAACCAGAACAAGGGACTGTTCCAATCCGACGCTGCTCTTCTGACCAACAAGGGTGCGAGGAATATCGCCAAGGAGTTGACCAACCAAGACAAGTTCTTCACCGAGTTTGCTCAGTCGATGAAGAGAATGGGAAACATTGGAGTAGTTACCGGATCTTCAGGGGAGATTAGAAAGAAGTGTGGCATCATCAATTGATTTCTTGAAGATGGAGTTGGTGTAATTTTTTATGTTAATTTGAGGTGATTGATGTCGTAATAATGCTTGATTGATTGGGCAGTTTAAGTTTATGCATAAATGGGTATTCTTTAATGGAAAATGCTTGGGTACTTACTAGTCAGTATCCAAGTATACTGACCATCCAATGAGGTATTGCTATGTGGCTAAAATTCTTTCACTTTTTACATTTTTCACTTTTATAATGAATTCATTTTAATAACATATTACCAGACATTTTTTTTTCTTTCTAATTATTAGTAAATTATTGATTCTAAATAAATTAAAACTATAAAATAAAGAAAAATAATAAAGATAAAAAAAAATTAATCATAATAATAGATGAACTATTTTAATATTATAAATTAAATTTTAAGATTTTGGGTTTATTAATTGGATGTGTTAAGTATGTCCAACTACAAGTCTACAATTATTAGAAATAAGAAAAATTCAAAATAATAATTGATAATTTACTACAAAATAAAATAAAATTAAGTAACTATAAATTAAGGGTAGTGAAGAAGTTGACAATGACAGGAACGATAAATTAAATTGCTTTGTTGTAGAAGAACATGAAAATTTGAGAAAGGTATTGGAAAAGAGGGTAAAATAAAAAAGACATTAAAAAACTATTAAAATTAAAACAAGTAGAGGGATTTGAACCCCTCACCATTAATATAAAATGAAAGTGCACTAAGAGCATCACCAACCATACTAGATATATATTCTCCTTAACCAAAATGGTTAGTGATACCACAATTTTTTTCCATTTATTATTGACGGAACCACTCCCTATATTGTTAGCTATTTTAGAGAATTTGAACGACCGGCTAAATGTGGAGAGCCAACAATCCTAGCCAAACTCTTCCTCATATTCTTTTAATATTAGATTTAAAATAAATTTTTTATTTTAAAGAAAAACTTGTAGTTATCTCAATTGATTCCAACGGTCTTTTTTTTTTTTTCCAACCTATAGCAAGATAAACATGTACTTATTACAGTATTTGATTCCAACCACTCCGTTGTTTTTGCGTAAAGTATTTAAACGATACTAGTTTCATATGTATGAAACTAATGAATGTGTGACATTGAAAACTTATATGAAAACTTGGAATATAATATTTTATTTATAATTAATACTATACAATCCAAAAAAATTAACCTAAAATTCAAACTAAATGATATGGTAAATGAGTTGTCATCACTACACAAATAATGGTGTAATGTGATGAATGATATAGTAAGGACAAATCACATACAACATCATTTGGGTTGACTAGCATTAGTGTTTATTTATATTTTAAATTCAAAAAATTAATATTAAAATATTAATATTTAGCCAAAATATAGAAGTTTGTTTTAGTGACTTACTCAAAAGTTACTAGTTAAAATAGCTTTCAAGTTATTTAAGCTAAAATTTAGCTAATGTTTAGGGAGTTCCCGTAGTGATTGTTATTTGATATATCTATTAATTTCTTTGACATTTTTTTTTTCTTTAAAAGTACAATTATAAATACGACCCTTAAAATTTATATAATTACTTAATAGATATGTTTTAGTAATATTTTAATTATAGCATTCCTTAGATTTCCTTTGAAAGTCAAATAACAAATACAAGCCTTCTAATTTCCATGATTTATCTTAATTTAAAATTCTAAATAGGATAAATTATTTTTAAATAGTTTACCTCAATTATTATGAATTTAGATGGAATTTATTTGAGTTTGTAGAATTACTTAATATAAATGTCTTAGTAATAGTGACACATAATGATATGGATTGAACCCAAATTAATAGGTATTTGGATTGATGATTATTTTATATTGTAAAATGAGACAGGGGTTGGAAATATAATTTTCTATGCATTTAATGGCTTGAAAAAAAATAAAAAATATTATAGAGGTATAAATTTAATTTGTCATGCAACTTGATGACTTAAATTATATATATATAAATATATATATATATATATTTGTCATGCAACTTGATGACTTAAATTATATATATATAGAGGGAAGCTTGTAAAGTGAAAGAAAGAAAAAAAATAAAAAAGAGATATAACTGCAAACGGTGAATTGATCTAATAAGGAAGATATGAATATCGGTTATTAAAGATTTAAATAATCATTTCATCACAATTTATGCAATTTAGTTAAAAAGTACTTTTGGATGTAAAAAAATATAATTTAGTTGTTGAATTTAAATTGTTGAAATGTTTAATAAAAGTTGCAAACAAATTTATATGGATTACCATTGTTAAATCATCGTCAGAAAAATCTCTTTTGAGACAAGTGTAGATAAGTTTCTTGTTAAACACATGAATTTAAGACTTTGTCTGGGTGCTATATCAATGTAATAACATTTACATGAATTAAAACTATACCGTGTTATATTAACATCTTTTATTTTTCAAGGATATGTATATTTGTAAATATGAAACTCAAATACTAATTTAAGCACATGTCTTGCATATGCCCCAATACCTAGTATATATAACAAATAATAATACTATATTTTTTTTAAAAAAATTGAGGTAGGGCACAGTCCCCGCCTAGTCTTAGCATGGGTCCGCCCTAGTCTAGATGGACTTTTGTACAACACTGCATGCCAAAAGATGCGAGGTTTTGAGCCAAAGCATTTCTTTGACAAGAAATCTCATGACACTTGCAAGAACCCACATCTTCACACAAGACCATGATATCATCCATTATGAAACTAGCATCCCAAACAAATAAGTAAAATATAGATGGGCATCTGTCTAGCATTTCTCCTCTATAAAGAAGAAAGTCAAAGAGGCTGATATGTTCAAGGCCATCAATTGGGGTGCATGCATCCATGTTCAATATTGGCTGATGTTCACTCCTCTCCAATTGACAAACACTTTGGCTTTCACAAGACTCTTAGCCGCCTAACTTCCAGTTTCTTTTGGCTAGGAATGTAGACAACAGTAAAAAATTACATACGAGAAATCATCATCTGTCAACAATGTAAACATGATTGCTTACGGCCGGCCGACCTACTACAACCCTTACCAATTCCTGAACGGGTTTGGTCAAACGTTTCAATGGATTTCGTGGATGCCTTGCCACCATTGCAAGGACACACTGTTATCCGAGGTAGGTTTCCAGAGCGTTGAGCCTCGTAGAACAACAATGACTTGGTGAGTGTTGTACCATAATCTACTGACACAACTTGATTCATTAACAAAAAAACAGACAGACCGAACATGATGACAACATTGCTAGAAGACATCTTGATCACTAATGATATGATATCAATGTTGATTGAAATAACCCGATTTTTTGACTTGTATTTATAGTGATCGAAGAACAAGCTCAAAATTACTAATAGAAAATGTTCAGGCAGTAATTATGGCTTGATTGTACATTTATACTTGTATACAAAGAAGTAAATATCAATAATCAATGACATTCCTCATATATATTCAACGATATTGGAAATGGGTTATAACAGACTGATTTATTGGTGCCACAAAACCCCCTTCAACTTCCAGATGATCTCTTTTTCTTGATTAAGGAAACTATATAATTAAGCTCTCAAAATTGCACTGTTTCCAGACAGTGCTATCAAAATCACATAAATATTCCACGCCATGAATTATGGACAAATCTAGAATTGCTTTTACATATGATTATAAACTGTTCCTGTCACTTGATTCAATATACCAATTAATTAACATATATCATCATACTTAAAAAAAATTGGTGATCATACCGAATTTCGTAGAGAACACGTGCCCAAAAATCTCCTCAAACCCCTTTTGATGGTGATCGTACCGGTCATTACTCGGATCATACACACCCCTAACATCAAGCACCGTATCAAGCTTATCCAACCCCTGCATTCCCAAAAATCAATTCATAAACTGCCACCAAATTGAATACAAAAACAATCCCACAATAAACAACTCAAAAAGGAACCAACTTTAGCAGCTAAAATAGGTCATTTTAACTACAGAAACTTGAAAACCGAATGAAACTAATCACAAGCCAAAAATCCCACAACAAAAAAGTTTCAATTTTTCAATCAACGAGAAAAGTGGGCACCTTTAAATCGCGGGTGCAGATGATTTGCGCATTGGAGAACTTGTCAGTGAGGCGAATCCTGAAGTAGCCGAGAGCCTCGTCGCAGTAGAGGTTGTCGTTGTGGGTGCCGACGCGCTTGAGAGGCGCATTAATGGGAGAGGAAGTGGAGAACCCAGGAGAGAAAACGTGTGTTGTTGACGGGGAAGACATGGCATCTACTGCTCGGAGAGGAAAACGAGAGCAAGTGAAGAGGTTTTTGTGAGAGTTGAAGTTGATAAGCTTCTGGTTAAACCCTTTCGTTAAAAGTGACACCATGTCTCACACAAATTGGTCAAAGCGTTTTTAGACCGATGCGAAGTGGCTTCGACGATGACGGGGGCAAGAGTCGAAGCTTGCTTGATAAAGTCATCGATTAGCACCGCTTGTCTTTGTTCGATGTCCATCTTGAACTGCTCTCCACAGACGCAGACTTGTGAAACACTAAGACAAAGAAGAATCGGAAGAAGAGTGACTGTATTTTAAGTCAAGAAATTTTGAATCGAATAGAATTCAAAGATTTTGGTTTTGAGGTTGATAGATGAATTGAATTGGAAAATTAGGGTTTAAGATAAAGTGATTTTTATGGAAAATCTTTGGAGGGTAATTTAGTAAACTTGAGCAAGTTTTATTTCCTAAAATATTTAAGGAGGGTATTTAGGGAATTTTCAGGTGAGGGGTTCTTAAGGGTATTGTGGTAAATGGGGTTGTCCAAGCGGCTATATATGCAATTTTCATTCCAAATGGCTATTTCTTAGAAAGTGAATGTTAAGAAAAGGGTTTAATATTAATAACATCCCCTCACCTTTGAACTAGTATTGGATGTCTAGATAAAAATGCTTTTATTTCAGAAACACCCCTTATGGACCGACAAACAATGCTTTATTTGGTAAGATTTAGAGGGTATAATGTTCAATTAATATAATTGAAGCTTAAATACTGACATTATATACTTTTTAACATCAAAAATCGATCAATTGAATCATTGTTTGTTAGTTCACAGGGGATGTTTCTGAAATAAAATCATTTTTAGCAAGACATCCAGTAATAGTTAAAAGATGAGGGGAGGTCTTTAATATTAACCCTAAGAAAAGCTATTAACTTCAATTTCTCAAAAAAAAATAAAAAATAAAAAAATAAAATAAAATAAAAAATAAAAAAAAAACCGAAGGCAATATAATGGAATTGGAATTGTATTGACATTGGGCCTTTTTTAAAAGTGTTGTCATCAAGCTTGGCCATTTTTTTAAAAGTGTTGTCATCAAGCTGGGCCATTTTTTTTTAAAGTGTTGGTGGACTTGGTATTAAAACAACACGAATCTGGGTATTTTTAATTGTCAACAAAAAATTTATTGGGCCCTTATACATTTAACAAACAATTAACTTTATGTAAAACTTGGCCCTCCAAATAACAGGCCCTGGGCAACCGCCCCTAAAATCCAGGCCCAGGGCCGGCCGTGGTAACTGCCATAACCGCCCCATATCAGCCACAGAAAGTAACTGCCACCATTCCACATCAGCCTACACCTTCTTCCCACATGCTTGCACACATGCCACAAATAATGCTAGTAACTACCGCACATGTCTCTCACATGTTTGGTCTCATGTGCCTCTTACATGTTCCTCACGTGCCACCCATTGCACAACTAATACAGCACACATCGCACCAACACTGCATATCGCATAGCCAGCCAACGCAAACTCTTGCATGCCAAGCTTTTTTGTCATCTGCCAAGCTTGTTCCTTGCACGCATCGTGTACCAACCTTGTCTTGCCTTGCCTTGCCATTGACTCTTTGCTGCACAATGTCAAGCCAACCAGCATCACAATCCAGGTTTGTTTTCACAATGCCAACCCACCAAGGCCCGTGCATTGCATACTCTATCTAAGCCATGCCACCCAACATAACTTGTTCAAGGCTATGCCACCCAACATACCTTGTCTTAGGCCTGATGCACCAACACCAAGCCCACCATAGGCCTTACTGCCTATACTCGTTTTCGGGAGTGTGACAGATTCTCCTCTTTTAGAGAGAACTTTGTTATATAACAACAGGAGAGTAGAGTAGTATTATAAAGATACAGATTTGCAACAAAAATAAAATAAAAATTTAGGGATAGTTATTTACCTCAATTTTGATTGTTGGACACTTGGACCTGAAAATTAGAGATTATATTTGTCTAGAATATGTGTGACCTTTGTTGACTCTGGAGTCCCACGTGCCCTTGATCTCTGGAATCAATAGACGTCAGTGTTTGTAATTTTCTCTCCTTTCAATTTTTTTTCCAGAAGATGAGATTATGAGAACCAAGAAAATTCAACGTAATACAAAACTAAATATACAAAACACTCTGCAAGTTTTGGAACCGATGATGTAACGTAGAAAATGTGGCTGCATTTTCAATGCCGAATTCCTAAGTTGATTTTATCTATTTCTAGAAGTTCAAAATTTTTTGTAACACATAAGTTTATTATATCCAACATATGTAGTGTTTTCAACAAGATGAGCTGCCTTCCCGAAGAAAGTATGGACTCCAGTTGCAATAACAATTGCTTCAATTTCACCTTGCTTGCACGTTGAACCTGAGTAAACCCCATCACCAGGATTCTTGGTTACTGGATGAAATTCCCCAGTAATAGCCGACTACAAGTAGGAATTTTTTTTTTGAAATTTAGATCGCATCATAAACCTTTCATGACTATAATGGAATCTGTTCCACCAATATATTTCTTCCACCATTAAAAGTTTTCTCAGGGATAGCATGTTCCCTCTGATCAGACTCTAAACAGACATGAACAGTGAGCTAATGGCATGCGTACATGTTACGCCTTGTATTTTTATTATTTTACATATTTAATTTTTAATTAGATTATAATTTATTTATGTTAATTTAGATGTGTATTAACCGCCGTTAACAGTTAGTAGATGTGGTTTGTTATGTAAGTGACGGATCCCTAGCTTTTAGTTAGTGGATAATTAATGCCTAAATTGTAGTTAGAAATTACCTGTATCTTTTATTATTTATTTGTTGGAGTGAAATTAGAATATGGAATATTATCAAATACCTTCAGATACTTGGTATTTGTTGAAGGTCAAAAGTTCCTCTATAAACCTTAAACACTTTCTTCACAAACAATATCATCATAGGTAAGAAGGTATCATAAATTCTAGTTTTAGAATTTTTGTGGTCGTATCAATTGGTATCAGAGTCATGCAATGGCAACGATTCTGGAGCAACGCTTGGAGAAGATTGAACAGAAGTTGCGTTTTTTCATATTTGGTCAACAACAAATATTACATAAGATGACATAATTCATTGAGAAGATTGACAAGAAAATTTATAGGGTTGAGACCTATTTTCATGTTGAAAATGGGGTTGCAGATACTGCAGATTCTATTCAACATTCTCATATCGATGGAGAACACATTGGTGCAAATATTTATCAGCAAAACAAAATTGCAGTTGTTGCAGGTGCAGGTGAAAATGATACAGAATTGGATCTCGACGATTGAACAAACAAGTCAACAGGGTATACACCAAAAATCTCCTATGATACTATGGTAACTTTGAGGGTGCATACGACGAGAATCAAAAGAGGCTTGCAAATAAAGGCATTAAATTTTAAGTTTTCTACTGCATCAAATTTTACTCTTACTTCTTGTTGCCTTCAAGTTACAGTAGTACTTTCCATATGAAAATCACCAAGATTTCAGCTTCCTGTTTTAAAAATCCTTAAGGACAAGGATTGATTTAAGGGTGGAGGAATGTTACGGTTGTATTTTTATTATTTTGCATATTTAATTTTTAATTAGATTATAATTTATTTATGTTAATTTAGATGTGTATTAACCACCATTAGCAGTTACTAGATGTGGTTTGTTATGTGAGTGATGGATCCCTAGTTTTTAGTTAGTGGATAGTTAGTGCCTAAATTGTAGTTTGAAGTTATTTGTATCTTTTCTTATTTATTTATCAGTTGTACTTTTAACGAGGACAATCAGAATATGAAATATTATCAAATATCTTCAGATACTCAGTATTTGTTGGAGATCAAAGGTTTCTCTATAAACCTTAAACACTTTCTTCACAAACAATATCACTATAGGTAAGAAGGTATCATAAATTCTAGTTTTAGAATTTCTCGTATCAGTACACTTGTGGAGAGTAACTACCTCATCAATTTTCAAAGGATCTCCTTCTAGTAGACGTGCATCTGCCAGAACAATGTCTCCAAGTTTGATGTTGACTATGTCACCAGGGACCAACCCTGCAGCATCTTCCTCGCTCAATCTACCATCGCGTAAGACCCGGAAGGAATAGTCTAAGTTGATTCTAAGATAAAGATCTGATGTTTCAGGCAAAATGTAAATTCTAATAAGCAATACAACTAGACCTTGGCTTTCGGGGCCAAACAAGCCATTAGAGCAGCCGCTGCATTTCCAGCATTATTTTCCTCTATGAAACTGATTGTAGAATTGATCGCAAGCAAGATTATGATTCCACCAAAATAATGATAATCAGGATTTTTTTCCCTGCACAATAAAGAAATAGCCTCAGACCAAGATCATCACTAAGGACCTCATGATTCAAGCATCGAAACACTTGGTCAATCAATGGTCTTCAAGAAGAGGTAAGATGAGATTCATATAGACTTACCCCTGTGCAAGAGCAATAGCCATGATAGCTGCAGCTTCCATGACCCATGACAGAGGATTCTTAACCAAGTTTGTACTTATAGAAAGGATTTGAAGAGAAAAAAGACTCACCCTTTGGTTTACAAGTAGACCCCAGGCTCTTCCACTGAGTGCATATCTGACAGAAAATTTGAGAGGATCAAGCGCCAAGTAGGTCACGATAATGAACAACCAAATGACCCCTGTCCAGCCACAGCCTATGCTTTTTATCCTTGTGAATTTCCAATTTGCGGTGGCAGATATCACGGTTGCAATCTGCAAAAGGTTAAGATTTTGTGATTAGAATAAGAGGCGGGAAGTAAATTACAGGACATAATATGTGGAAGGTACTGATATAGGCACAATACCAATTGAGCGATAATGAAGGCTACGACAAGCAGAAGGCCTGGTCGCTCAGTGAATGACCAGCCCCTGGAGCGAGTCAACAAAAATTAAGGCCTGGCTAATGGTGCTGACTTGACAGCAAATGCCAACTTTCCATTAAGATCTGTGGAAACTTTATCA
This sequence comes from Acer negundo, assembly GCA_035582765.1. Lineage (NCBI taxonomy): Eukaryota > Viridiplantae > Streptophyta > Magnoliopsida > Sapindales > Sapindaceae > Acer > Acer negundo. Next base: position 2,021,309 of record CM069236.1, on the reverse strand, counting down.
TCTAACATGTTAAAATGGTGTTGGTTGAAGTCCCTTACCCTTGCATGGAAATGTTTCTGTAAAAAAGAATAAAACAAGAGTCAGTCACTCTCCTTCATTGCTGGCATTCAACTTAATTTTCTTAGGAATCAAAGGACTAGAGGACATTATGTTACTGATCCAAGAAGGGAATATACCGTAAAGAAATTAGTTTCATTAGCTGCGTGGAAGAACACGACTGTCATCAAGGCTTGACCCTGTCTTTTGATATGTTCATGATAGTACCTGTAAGAGAGCCAGTGTGAGTTAACAAGCAAGATATGTAACACAAAAACACGGATTGTGAAGTGAAAAAAATTAGCTAAAAATATATTAAAGATGTATAAAGAAGTAAAGAAACTAGAAAGGCAATCACAAGAACCATGAGAGGTGGAAAATCAAACTTCCAAAAGACTGAGCAACACATATCCAAGCTGTTCCACAAAAGCAATTGCTAATGAGATGTGACTAATGCAGGATGCACTTCAAGGCTTTTTTGGCGATAAATAAATAGAAATTTAGTTTGAAAGGGAAGCTTAGCACAATACGTATGGTATGGTGATTCTAAGATAAAGATCTGATGTTTCAGGAAAAATGTAAATTCTAATAAGCAATACAACTAGACCTTGGCTTTCGGGGCCAAACGAGCCATAAGAGTAGCTGCTGCATTACCAGCATTATTTCCCTCTATGAAACTGATTGTAGATTTTGATGCCAAAAAAATCAGGACAATCAGGATCTTTTCCCAACACAATAAAGAAATAACCTCAGAACATGATCATCACTAAGGACCTCATGATTCAAGCGTCGAAACACTTGGTCAATCAATGGTCTTCAAGAAGAGGTAAGATGAGATTCATATAGACTTACCCCTCCATGTGCAAGAGCAATAGCCATGATAGCTGCAGCTTCCATGACCCATGACAGAGGATTCCACATAAACCCCAAAAAGTTCAATATTTTGCTTTCCTATTGAAGAAACAAACAGAACAAAAACATAATTATGAGACTAAAAGATGATCAAACAGCACAAACAAAAAATAATATCACAAAAAAACTAAGAAAAATTTGAGAAATCAAACTGAAAACTAACCTTTTTCTCAAGTTTATTTTATCCAAATAAATCCAACGGGGTCTTTAACATCACCGGAAGTCAAGCTCGCCCTGGTGCATTTCAAATTCTCCAAAACTTCTTCAATGGTTATATTTTCCTACAAAGCATTTTGATTGTTAACAAATATACTGTGCCATTATTCATACGTCTAAATGTTTTTACATTTGGTGTAATTTGCACATGCCATGAAAAGATAAGAAGAAAAAAAAAAACTTCCAATAATCACATACCAGATCAACAGCTTCCCTGTTCACAGCATCAAGCCCAATCTTTTATCTTCTTTAGCTTCCGGCGAGTCGTTAGTATTTGATAGAGAATCTGCACTGTCAAATACTTGTATTGAAATCTCTGGCCCAAGTTTTTTTTATTTTTCCAGTTCACGAGACACCAGATAGTTCAAGGACGTGCAGGGTTGTCTGAACAAGAAGGGGCATATATAAAAGGTAGCTGAAGAGCCAAATAACCGTTTCGTTCTCTGTTTTGTTGTCATAATTTTTTTCCAGGGCCATCCAATTATTGATATTATGGACTATTTTTACATAAATGCAATCTGAAGACTTTAAGTCATCATTGAGATTGCGGGTTCTGAGTTATATCTTGTTTCTCAAAACTTCGAATTGTACAAAGACTTAGTACCGAATGAATGAGGAAACGAGGAATGGGGATACAGACACATTTTTAACTTATTGTTCTTTGGTAGTGTAGCCGTACAACAATAAATAATTCAAGAACATAAAAGGATCTAACTCTAGAATACATAAAAATTAATTATTTAATTAGCAAGAATGAACCAATCGTGTTCAAATCTCAAGTTGGTGCTGTACATGTTTTCTGATTATTATATTTACATTAACTATTGTCTTTTGACTTCTCTAACCGGCCAAATTAAGAGCAATCAGCCGAATTCTAAACAGTAACAATAATAACAAAGACAATCATAAATAAAATGTTTTATTAAAATTTAATAAATATGACAAATTATAGGGCTCGAAATTTAAATGTCACCATTTGGGGCGCTTTTTGGGGAACAGGCACCAAGTTACTAATCTAAGTTTAAAAGACACTATTTTATGTGACCAGACAAAATTATCTTTTTTTTATCGTTTTGTCTGGTTTTGAAACGTTGAAAGAAAAAATCAGAGAGAGAAACCCCGACGGCGCAACAGTGCTACAGAGGACCAAAATCTGACGAAGAACCACCGGCGACGGCGCTACAGTACCGATGTCGAATAAAACTGAAGGGCGAAGAAAAACGAGACCGGTAAGTTTTTGTTTCTCACGCATTTTTGTTCTAGATAAGTTTTGTGTATTTGATGTAGATTAGGTTTGATTTGATTTGTTGTTCATTATGTTTGTTTGATGAGATTAGGTTAGTGTTTTAGTTTAAGAAAAAAATTTCCTTTGAAGACGATGAAGATCTAGGTTACCGAGTGTTTTTGAATTTTTATCGAGCCTTTTTGAAGTGATTTCGAGCCTTTTTGTACTGTTACCGTGCCTTTTTTAACTATTATCAAGCCTTTTTGAAGTGATTTCGAGCCTTTTTGTAGTGTTACCGTGCATTTTTTAACTGTTATCGAGCCTTTTTGAAGTGATTTCGAGCCTTTTTGTACTGTTACCGTGCATTTTTTAACTGTTATCGAGCCTTTTTGAAGTGATTTCGAGCCTTTTTGTACTGTTATCGAGCCTTTTGTAACTGTTATCGAGCCTTTTTAAAGTGATTTCGAGCCTTTTTGAACTGTTATCGTGCCTTTTGTAACTGTTATCGAGCCTTTTTGAAGTGATTTCGAGCCTTTTTGTATTGTTATCGTGCCTTTTGTAACTGTTATCGAGCCTTTTTGTACTGTTATCGAGCCTTTTTGTACTATTATCGTGCCTTTTTGTACTGTTATCGTGCCTTTTTGGACTGTTATCGTGCCTTTTTGGACTGTTATCGAGCCTTTTTCAACCTTTTATTTCGAGCCTTTTTGAACTTAATCGAGTCTTTTTGAACTGTTATTCAAGCCTTTTTGTTCGAGCCTTTTCAAACGTTACCCGAGCCTTTTAATGAAGTGTTCGTGCCTTTTAATGAAGTGTTCGTGCCTTTTCACAAACTACCCGAGCCTTTTACTGAAGTGTTCGAGCCTTTTGATACACTACCCGAGCTTTTTAATGAAGTGTTCGTGCCTTTTCACAAACTACCCGAGCCTTTTGATACACTACCCGAGCCTTTTACTGAAGTGTTCGAGCCTTTTGATACACTACCCGAGCCTTTTAATGAAGTGTTCGTGCCTTTTCACAAACTACCGAGCCTTTTGATACACTACCCGAGCCTTTTACTGAAGTGTTCGAGCCTTTTGATACACTACCCGAGCCTTTTAATGAAGTGTTCGTGCATTTTCACAAACTACCCGAGCCTTTTGATACACTACCCTAGCCTTTTACTGAAGTGTTCGAGCCTTTTGATACACTACCCAAGCCTTTTAATGAAGTGTTCGTGCCTTTTCACTAACTACCCGAGCCTTTTGATACACTACCCGAGCCTTTTACTGAAGTGTTCGAGCCTTTTGATACATTACCCGAGCATTTTCATACACTGCCCGAGCCTTTTTGTTCGAGCCTTTTCATGAACTCATATGTTTTTTTTCTGTGAATGCAGAAGAGGAATCAGCTAAAGGAGTCGCTTAAAACCCTAGTAAGAGAATGGTTCAAGGGAAAAATTATACGACATGACAATTTCCATGACCTGGTTGATATCGACAACGCACTTAATAGTGTACCTGAACATCTGAGGATCGAAGACCGACGTCGGTATACTGAGTCGTGTTTTGGTCATTTTCTAATGATGCATCGTGAGATTCATTTTTCGGCTGGGATTGTCCATCGGCTGCTTTTACGCGAGTTGCATCACGATGGGCCGGAAGATGAGATGAGATTTTTGTTAGGTAAGCATTCGGTCCGGTTCTCGAAGGTTGAGTTTTGTCTAATCACTGGGTTGAAGTTCGGAGTCATTCCCGACACGGCAAGGTATGATATGGTAGAGAATGGCATACACGAGCGGTACTTCCAGGGTAAAGACATCGAGTTTGAAGAGTTGAGAGCAGTGCTGCGGATTGGTATTTTTGTGGAGCAGTACGATGCGGTAAAGCTATACTTATTGTTTATGCTCAACTAGATACTAATGGGGGTAGACGAGCGAGATAAAGTTCCAGTATGGTAGTGGAGGCTAGTGGAGGACTTGGACGCTTTTGATGCGTTCCCGTGGGGCGCACACGTGTATAGGCGGTCAATTTATTGTTTCAAGCATGCGTTGGATGGTCGACGGGAGCGGTTTGAACAACGACAGCAAGAAAAAGGTGCTGACGTACACACAACTGAGACGTACAACATATATAGACTACCACACGCACTATTGGTGAGAATTTAAAATTTGAATATGTATTTTAATTATAGTTTTTTTTTTTTTTTTAATTTATTTATTTATTTTTTTTATTTTTTATATATGACTAATGTATTTACTTCTTATCGTACTTATATATTATACAGATATTTGCTTTTGAGGTTATCCCCGAGCTTGAGAATAAAAAATGTGGGATCCGTAGGGCAATCTCCGAGCTACCACCCCACGTATTCTGAAACGGGAGTTGAGTCAGCGACCGTGGGGGAGAAAACTGGATGACATTTTCACTGAAAGGGTAAGTATTATTATTGTTAATTTTCATAGTTTTTAGTATGTATACAAGCTAACTCCGATTTCAGATGTTTGCGCGGCGTGAATTGGTGCCAACGAGTGTTAAGATGGCTCAACCTTACTACGAAGACATATACTTGGGAGGCAGTCTGTATGTTATCGATGTTTCTGATATACCTAGTCACGTCCCTGAGCACGAACGACGTAGGAGTGCTGGACCCATTGATATGGAGGGTGCGTATTCCGGACCTTGTGATATAGAGGGTGCGTATTCAGGACCCAGTGACAGGGAGGGTCCTTATTCCGGACCCAGTGATAGGGATGGTGCATATTCCGGAGCCAATGATACAGAGGGTTCAGACCAGGAGGGTGGGAGTCGGAGTCCCGTGAGGCATCAGCCGGTACGTTTCACTTTGCCCAGACAGCCTCGACCTAGGGGTGATTCAGTTTTGGAGGGTCGCGATGAGAGTCCTGAAAGGCATAGACGGGTACGATTCACTATGCTCAGACAGTCTCGACCTGGAGGTGATTCCCGAGGAGGCGTTGGCGGGCATCCACATGTATGTAAAAGATATTAGAACCACATTATTTAATTTCAATTGAGTGAACAGTTTAAGTGCTGACAAAATTTCAAATCGTTTCAGGGCTGGGATGGTAAATTCGGTGAAGTGATGGATGCTGTCCAATCTCTACGGGTTGATGTGATGGAGGCTATCCGAAAGAGTGATGAGAAGCGAGATCAGCAGCATCAGCAGCATCATGAGTTGTTGGATATGATCCGGGCGCTTCAGGGTCAGGGTCAGGGTCAGACATCGCAGTCCCGTATGGATGGTCCACCATTCGATGACCATCACAGAGACTTTAGTCCCACAGGCAGGACAGGTACACATCAGCATGGGATAGACCCATAGATCACACATGAGCAGGCACCTACTACGGAGGCACATACTGCAGACACAGTATCTAATCACCCGGGTCATGTTATGACAGAACGAACAGAGGTTCCCGGTGGTACAGAGATATCACTATTAGAACAGATGCCTCCTCCAGTTTTACCCGACGACAGTGTTGGTACAGAGACAGGACTTCTAGTACGGAAGCTACCTGGTGGATCTGTGCCATATGTTCTTCCACATGACCTGGCACATGGTTCATCCTCACAGCGCACACCACCTCCAGTAGATCCCAGCGCAGTGCGACCCTTGAAGCGATCCAGGCGCAACTCCCCCACTCATCAGCGCGATACAGGGAGAGAGAGCGATACACGGAGGGATAGATCCTCTTCAGAGCGCAGCCCTTCTCAGGGAGATACACGACGGGAGATATCCTCCTCACATCACAGCCCTCCTCATAGAGATACACGGCGGCACAGATCGTCCTCACAGCGCAGCCCTCTTCACAGTAGTCCACAGAGGCAGAGATCCTCCTCACTGCGCACACCTCCGGTGGAGTCTAGTTCTGGAGCCTGTAGTCCGCCCCAGATTCAGCGTCAGTTGCGGGTTCGCAGGCCAGGTTGGCAGCTGATGACCCCATACACTGACCCATGTAGGCCGAAGAAGCCAAGGACCAGGCCAGCGTCATCAGTGCATGCATTCAAGCCCTATGATTTGTTAGATCCTGACCACGTTACTGCGTACCAAGCCTACAAGAGGAACACCACGGGGGGATTGTACGTATAATCGTTCATTACACAATCTTTTAATTAATATTACTTGGTCATCTAACTTCTTCAGCAATTATGCAGACGTGATGTGGATATACATATACCAGTTGGTGTCACTTGGTTCCAACGGTTCCAAACCAACTTCATGGAGTTGGAGGATACGGTACGTTCCTTACTTTAACTGTTTGTATAAGTTTTTATCAGTAATGGTAGAATCCTAACAATATAAAATGTTTACATTGTCAGCACATCGATGCGTACTTGTTGATTTTACGGAAGCGTCAACGAGCATACCCCACTGTCTACGCTCAGAGGGTTAACGTACTGGATTCCCAGTTCTATGTAAGTTCTTGTACAGTACGATTTTCATTTTTTAATTGATGTGTTTACTAGATCTATTACCTAACATTGTGGTTAATTTTCTATATACAGTCATGGTTAGATATTCAGTGGGAGCGGATGTTCGGCAGTGGGGTGGCTGCACCCCCTAAGGAGTGGTCTATGCTGAAACACAAGTGGCACGATGATGACCTGAAGACGGTCCGAGGATTACTCCCGTCAGGAAACCGGTCATGGCACGCGGTTGATTGGGTGAGTGTTTAAATTACAAGGTTTCAATGTGTTTAATACTATGTTTAGATTTCAGGCACATAACACTATGTTGAAACACTAACAGGTTATGATACCTTGCAACCTTGGACGCAACCATTGGGTACTGGCCAGCGTCGACCTCACCCAAGGGAAGATCTACCTGTTAGACCCGTTCAGACAGGAGGTCACATGGGAGTACAGGAATAAGCAGGTTGCGTGCCTACGTTGGTTTATACCCTCGATGTTGCATCAGGTCGAGTTTCACTCAAACCGAACGAAGGATGATGTGACATACAGTTTATCGAAGAAGGCCTTCCGGATGAGCATCATGGACGGATCCCGTGGGGTGCCCCAACAGCATCAGGGGTATGACTGTTTCAACATTTTATTATACCTCACTTGGTTTTAATTAAATTCCATTCTAATGGTTGTTCATATGGTGATTTGCAGCGGTAACTGTGGTGCCCATACTTTGAGATTGGCAGAGTACTTGTTGGCAAACAAGAAGGAGTTCGATTGGAAAGAAGAGGATATGGGCACCATCCGGGAGAAGATGGCTGTGGAGGTTTATTGTAACTCGCTTCACAACACTGTTGTATAGATGATTTATATATGGGTTGTTCCCTGAGTTGTAATTGATGTACATAACAGATTCATGTATTATTTTCATTAATTAATTAATTTTTTCACTTTCCAACCCGCGCGTGAACAATTTAGTGCATTGCAACACGATTTAAATAATACAATGAAAATGAACAACTAAAGCTTAACGATTTAAACAACACAACTGTATCGAGCATGGTTCCCAAAGTCTGAACGATGTTGGAAGACATCAACTTGGAGACATGTTCCTTAAGATGCTTCTGGTGGCAATTCGTCTTCATCTTGTACTGCCTTGTTATGCTTGATTGTCTTCCTTATCAGGGCACGTTTGTTTGTTGTATCCAATTGAATGACAGATGCTGCACTTGCGACAGTATTCCTTAGGGACAATTCTACCGGGACCTTCATTAACCATAGGCGGGTTGGAACACCTCCTGCTATTATGTCTTGGTTGTCCACATCTTCTACACGACTGTGTGGTTGTCCTCTCCGAAGACGAGGCATGTCGACCCTCCATCGGCCGACCTGATTGTCTCTTTGCCTTTGGATTTAAAACCACCCGCGCTGCGATGTCAGATGGCACAACCCATGAAGAAGGATGGCTAACAGGCATAATAGGAACTGAGTATGCATCAATAAGTGTCTCTCTCTTGTAGTAGTCTGCACATAGAGATATGAAATCCAAGTTTCGCTCCCTGCAACAATGAAAATAGTGAGATTCACGTTTGGGTAATATAATGTGTTAACTATAACTTGTCAAGTACCTTGCCGCTGCGAGTGCATGTGAACATGGAAAAAAGTCCATTTGGAATTTGTTGCATGTGCAAGTCTTGCGGGCTAAGTCAACCGTCCACTGTTTTCCCTTGTGTCTGACGGAGAATATGTTCCAGTCAACTGGATTTACGGTCATAAAACCGCACTTCTCGACCCGTTTCAGGATCACAAGATGTGCTGCGTCGGTCAATCGATGACGCATGGACCGTGCAGCTGCATGACGATCGTGAAACCACTTTTGTAGCATATTCCTAATGAACTCTGCCAGCGTCATCAATGGCAGTTGCCGTGCAAATTTTAGGCATGAGTTTATGCACTCTGCAACATTTGTGGTCATCACCCTATACCTTCTTTGGGGACAGTGTACGCGGGACCATTTGTGAGGACCGGCAGCAATAGCATAATCGAATGCAGCCTTGTGCAGCTTACGTAACTCCTCCATGTGACGATTATACTTTAATTCACTGTATGACCTAGCTGCATTATTCATTATGTCAGCAACATCCTTTCTATGGAATCGCTTCTTCATATTTTCCCTAAAATGCCAGCAACATATGGTATGAGTTGCATAAGGGAACACTTTAGATATCCCTGCTTCAATGCTTGCATGACGATCGAAAATGAAAACCAGATCATCTATATTACCAAGGGCACCCCTCAAGCATTCCAAAAACCACTCCCATGAAAGATTATTTTCTGAGTCACCATACCCAAAAGCAATTGGATACACCTGTTCGTTTCCATCTTGTGCAGTTGCCACAAACATTGTACCGCCGAATCTTCCCTTCAAATGGGTACCATCAACTGCAATCACAGGACGTATACACCTCCGAAAACCTCTAATTGAGGACCCTAACGACATGAAAAAGTAGAGGAATTTATCATCGTCAGTGCATTGTAAGTCGGTGATTGTGCCAGGATTTTACTGTTCCAGAACGGATGCAAAAGATGGCAAGAGTTGGAAAGCTTCTTCATGCGTTCCGTAGGTCAATGATAATGCATATTAAAGGGCATCGTGTGCCTTACTGTACATGATTTGTATGCCATACATTGTTTTCATATCGGCTATGACGTCCTTGGGACGCATGAGACGACTATCATGTTGTTGAAGTCTAGGTGCAACGACTTCTCCGATTATGATTGCACTAGCTTGTCGGTGGCGACAGTGAATCTCCTCCAAGGGACAACTGTGTTCATTGACAAAACTTCTCACTTGAAAGTATGTCCCTTCATCTCTCCTCACCGCTCTTAATTTCCATGTACAGTCGTCAATGATGCAAACCAGATGTAAATTTGTCTTATTAGACCTTTTCACCTTCCATTCAAAGTTATGATGCATTGCAAAATGGCCAACTAGCCTCTTCAAATCCTTTTTACTCGGAAAAAATTGATCTTTATAAATCATGGTTCTAGGTTCTGGCGTTGCCAAGGTGCTAGTTGTATCAATACCAAACGAGTATGAATCTGCTCCGGGAATAACCCACGTTGCAGATTCTGTTACATTATACCGGACCTCAGAAGGCCCAGGCATATCAAGTGGAGTGCAATTAACTCCTTGTACATGTCTACCCCGTGTTTCAATTTGTGCAGGGTCTTCATCCACATTTTGTAGATCATCAACCCGATCATTAACCTGTTCATTATTTGCCTCATTATCCACCTCAGGGTTCGGGTAATTGTTTTGCTCATTGTACTGCTCATTTCGACAACCAAACACATCGCCAAATTGAGGTTCAACTAAATCTTCATGGTCGACCGCTACCGGTGTGACACCACACATGTTTCCCCCACCTTCAGTGGCACTTCTTTGGGTGAACACTTGGTTGCTACCGCTAAAGGATCCTAATTGTTGGGTATTTTCAAGAGGAGGAATATCATTCCCGATCACATCTCCAGCTGTCCTCTCAGTTACACTGACACATACTTAAGGGATAACTCGATCTTCCCCTAGCATAAACTGCACATCTTTGTCATTTCTTATAAATGTGCAACATGTACTGCCAGGAACAATTGATATTGATGACATATCAATATTGAATTTGTTTACATCATAATTCACAATGGTATGCACGATCGCCACCAATTCTTCGTAAGTCATATCCTTTGACACATACATTCCCTGGTTATCCGATCCAACAAACCTTTGACTTCCGTCGGGTAACTGCTCCCATCGACCGTTGTAAGATATTACTATTCTAACCCGATTCATGATGCTGTCAAATTAATCATCACAAAGCATTAATGAAAATTCAGGACTACAAACTTGTTTCAAATATTACATTTACAAAGGCTATGGTAAGGATATTGAAAAGTCTCAGAGAAGACATGAAAAGGCTCATAGAATTCTTTAAAAGACTCGATTAAATCACATGAAAATGCTCAAAAATTTCTTCAAAATGCTCGAAAAATTCTTCAAAAGGCACGGGAATTACATGAAAAGGCACGGGAAACACATGAAAAGGCACGGGAATCACATGAAAAGGCACGGGAAACACATGAAAAGGCACGGGAATCACATGAAAAGGCACGGGAAACACATGAAAAGGCACGGGAATCACATGAAAAGGCACGGGAAACACATGAAAAGGCACTGAAAAGTTCTGCACATGCTAGTGAACACATGAAAAGCGCACGGAAACATGAAAAAAGGCACCTGAATCACATGAAAAGCACGTGAAACATGTGAAAAGGCAATCCGACCTGAATCACATGAAAAGGCACGTGAAACACAGCGAAAAGTGCACTCGAACACAGCTGGTGCGCACTTTGAAACACATGTTAGGTGAACACATGAAAAGGCACGGGAAACACATGAAAAGGCAAGGGAATCACATGAAAAGGCACGGGAAACACATGAAAAGGTACGGGAATCACATGAAAAGGCACGGGAAACACATGAAAAGGCTCGGATAGTGAACACATGAAAAGACACGGGAAACACATGAAAAGGCACGGGAATCATATGAAAAGGCACGGGAAACACATGAAAAGGCACGGGAATCACATGAAAAGGCACGGGAATCACATGAAAAGACTCGGATAGTGAACACATGAAAAGGCTCGTGAAACACATGAAAAGGCTCGGATAGTGAACATATGAAAAGGCACGGAAAACACATGAAAAGGCACGGGAAACACATGAAAAGGCTTGAATAATGAACACATGAAAAGGCACGAGAAACACATGAAAAGGCACGGGAAACACATGAAAAGGCTCGGATAGTGAACACATAAAAAGGCACGGGAAACACATGAAAAGGCACAGGAAACACATGAAAAGGCTCGGATAACACATGAAAAGGCTCGGGTAACACATGAAAAGGCTCGGAGATCTAAAAATTCTCACAATGGCTAGTTTACAAAATGTGAACAAATTATAAGAAGAAAGTTCAAGAAATATTACCTTATTTTATAAGTTGAAGATGAAACTCGAGGAAACCACAAATCTTTAACTTTTATTTGTAGATAGAGCGAGAGAGAGAGAGAGAGAGAGAGAGAGAAAGAAAAAATCAGAGAGAGAGAGTCGTTTTTTTTGGAAGTGTGGAGAAATAAAGGTACAAAGAGAATAACATAACTGATTATCTAAGGGCAATTTTGGTAGTTCACCATAATATGTGCCTTTTAAACTTAACTTATTAAACCACTGACAATATCACCAAATGAGTTTGAAATGGTGACATTTCGCACCATTTCCACTGAAATCAATGGCCTCCTCAAGTATATCTTCTCCATGCACCATCAGCTGTGCTGCTTCATACAAGCTCAGCATTCCACACATATCGCTTTTCAACGACTCCTTGAAATTGCCTTTGTCATCTTTGAACTTGTTGAATATATCTGATACATACATAAATTACATAATCAAATCAAAAAAAAAAAAAAAAATTTCAAAAAGGATTAATTTGACAGAAATAATTAATAAGATGTACTGATCAATGATCATGCATGAATGACACTAATTACCACTTGAAACATGATGTCCATGTTGTCTTAAAAGTCGAAAACAAAGAGCAGCAATGTAAAGATCAATATGATCATTATTAATTAAATGATGATCAGAAGAATCATAGACATGTCGTAATAGTTGTTCGATCTCTGTTTCGAAGTGATATCCCAGCCCTAATCGCTCAATTGCATCGATAAGATTAAGTTGCTCCGATAAAGCAGAATGCTTAGCAGCAATAGCAAGCAGCTCCCCTCTCACTTGTATCTTGAGTTTTTCAACCTCTTTTAATTGACTAGCACGAAGGATCTGCATATACAATTACCAAGTTAATCAAGTATTAGTTTTTGACATTATAACAAAGAAACACCACACAATGTGATTTCATGGTGAAAGACATATTGCTCATTCAGCTTCACATCTTGGTAAAGAAACACAATTTAGACACGTAATAATTATCATGATATGCATGCAATAATTCGGACCGACCTCATCTTGTTCAAAGTTGTAGTTGAGAAAGCGATCACCCCAAATATTTGAGTGGAAGTTGGCCGTGGGACGGACTACCGGTGAGACTTGGCCGGCCGATGACATATTGATAGCAGCAGCTGTATACAAAATACTACAAGTTTTTAGATGTATCAGGAATATAGATATACAAGTTCAGTGATAACCACCGGTATTTAAAGGGTAGCCAACTGCCAACTGCTTCTCAAAAAATTTAAAGGGCAGCCAACTTGATGAATTAAATTAAATTAAATTAAATATTCATGAAGTAAGTTGTCATCGGTGATTCATCAATTCATATGAATAAATGAACTTGTTAGACTGAGCCGCCTCCTTAATTATATTGGAAATTGCTTGGGTATTGGTCAATACCTTGACCTAAGGTATTGACCTCACTAAAGGGATGTTGCCACGTGGCTTTTTTCTCTTAACTTTTTATATATTTTTCCTTGTATTTTTCACAAATTGACCACATAGTAAAATCTCATTAGTTGGTCAATACCTTAGGTAGTACCCAAGTGTTGTCCCCTTATAATAATGGATCTAGATCTTTTCATAACTTTGAATGTCCTCACCTTGTCCTTATCTTTATAATCTATTGTCATATATCTCGTATTGCAAATCAATGGTATGAATTATTTCTATTATTTTTATAAACTTATACTACAAAAAGTTAGAATTAATTCATGTACTAATTTAGATGAGAACAAGATAAGGGAATGAAGGGATCCAAATCTCTTATAAGACTCCATCAAGTGACTAAAGCACTTCTCTAAAATTTTACCAAACACTATAAGCCCAATTCAAAATCACTTTTGATCTTAAAACCAGTTCAATAAATATTCCCAATCCGGTCAAACCTCTAGAGAAGTCACATAAGTTTCGTTCCTCCGGACCGATACACACTTGTACTTAATACAATGAACTTCATTACACAGTATTATTAATCGCCGTCAAAATAACGTCACGTGACTATGAGAGCTCTTTGAATAATTAACCTTCATTTCAACAAATCCACAATTGACTGGTTTATATGTTAATTAATAATTTTATCTTTCTAAAAAATTCACAATTAAACAAGTATGTAAGCTTTTAAATTTTTTTTTTTTTTTTTTTTGATATTTATCCTGACAAGTTTGGATATGCAGAGTCCGTTTCAATGAACAGAGAAAAGTGCATTACAAATATAAACACCTCTGACCTCCCAGATATGCACGGCTTGCACCCCACGAAAAGCAAGTAAAATTCAAACCCCAGATGTCTTGTCAAACAAAATTTGGTGTTTTTTAATTTATTTGTTCGAAATGGTCAAATACGAGAGGCTAATAAATCATAGATTCATATTGTCGAACACGTTGTGTGCAATATGGAGCATAGCTTTGAAAGTCATATCAAGTCATCAGGATATATAAATAAATAAATAAAACACTCCCTGTACCATGAATTGAATTCATCTTATCGTGTCTTGATGGTATTTTATGTAAGATATTGTCATTTTAGGTAGTTGGAAATTTAATATCAAGCAAGCTGGAGGTGAATGGGTGATCATGCTCAGAGAAATTCAACAAATTTTCAATACCAATCATCACCTTGATTTTTTATTTATCAACGTAGTAATTAATTAATTAATTCTCTCTCAAGTCTGAACCAGTTACAGGTACAGTGAACATCTTGTTCTACAAAAACACAGGAAATCACCAATATTTCTGATAGTAATCTAAATTTAGTTAACTGGGCAGGATTTAGAACTGCCAAGATTCTGGATGGACTTCAAAATCTCAAAATTTAATACGGAAAGATCAAATTCAAGTACCTCTGCATGGACTGCGTGGAAAATCTTGTTCCCGACCACAGAGAAATTGGCACTGACGACCTCTGCACTTTCTTCATGTAAAATGCAGATCACTTCATAAAATATGAACTGATTGTCCAACCCACTTGTCAAAATGATCTCTAATGTCGAACCTGTTTCATGGATCTCAATCTGTGGTGGTATCGATGAAGAATTAGTTTGGCCAGAGTAGCTGCGCAAGGGTCTCTTTCTGCTACTACCCATTAAATTTTGCTTCTTCTCCTTGGATTCCTGCAACTTTCTCTCCAGAGTTTTATCCTGACAAGTTTTAGACTTCTCTAGAAAGTTTTTAAGGTTTTTTTTTATTTTTGTTTTTTTTTGGAAGAACTTAAAATATCAAAACAACATTTGGAATTGTCCTTTTTTTTTTTTTTTTTTTTTTTTAATTAAAAAAAAAAATTCGGTCATTTTTTTCCAAGCCATTTTTAGGTAAACGTTTTTCTGGTAAAAAATTTCAAAAACACGGAAACGATATACTACAGAAGCTTTTGCTTTTCATATATATTTTTTATTCAATCAATTTTTTTTTTTTTTTCCACTGCATATTCAATCAATATGTTTATGAAATTTCAGTCACTAATACAATAATAATAACAGAAATATATATATATATATATATTTTTTTAAAAATATCTTGGTTTAATCATTAATCACTCCATCAAACCATTAATTCTTAATCTGCTAGCTAGTATATGTTAGATTCCCGATTTCTATTGGTTTTGAAAACAAAAAAATCCTAACATAGGGCGTCTGATTTCTTCTCTCGCAGTGGCCAGGGGTATCCTTCGACGGTGGCTGCCCAACGTAATCCTTTGACGGAAGCTTCTTCTTTCCGTTGGCGCCGATTAAATCCTCTTCTCTTGCGTTGGCAGCTTCTTCTCATGTGCGTCGCTCGTTTGCCTCTCTCTCTCTCTCTCTTTAAATTTCAAATTTTAGAAAATGACAACTTGGTCTATTTACATCCCATGTTGGTTAAAAATGAATTTTTGCCAAAACCTAGTTAATTTTGAATTTTGCATATTTGATTTGGTTACAAATAAAAAAAAAAAAAAATCGCCTCTATTATTGTTATTATAAATTATAAAGAAAAGACAAATTATATCTAATTTTATATATTCCTGTTTTACATTGCTGAGAAAATATATTCCTTCTAGGATTTGATTTCCTATACATCAAGATCAATTATACATTATTCTTTTTTAGTTCTTAACTTAAGCAATTTTATTTCTAATGCTGCAAATAAATTCTTTTTATTCTTTCGTTCATCTATCTAAATATTTTCATTATTTTTTAATTAATCTATGCAAATAATTTCATATACGAGATTACATATTAATAAACATTTAAGGTTTTTTAATTTTTAATTTTTAATTTTTGTTATTTTGCTACATTTATTGTACTAGTTTGTTATTTAAACGTTTATTTATTTAAATTAGTTCGAAATTATTATATATGATAAAGTTATTAGCGATCGGAATCAGTAGATGTACCGGGACATCCCAACTAAGCTGGAACCTTCTTAGCACTACCCTTATGATGAATTATACTGTGATATTTTAAATACTTTATGATGAATTATATTTATTTTTTGTTTGCGTCACTACAAGAAAATTAATATTTTGTGACTATATTTTTGTGACAGTATAATAAATGGTCACCGAATGTAACTTTCGACAACCATAATAAGATTGTAGTCGCAAAAATGCACTTCATGGATTCAATTTCTTCTACTACCAGAATTTTAGGATTTATGACTAAGGATTTAGTCATTGAATAACTCATTGATCGACTATGTCTAATTTAGTCGCAAAAATATGTATTCAGTAACTAACTTCCGATGACTATATCATAAATGGTTGCAGAATGTTATTTTCTACAACCGTTATAGAATGGTAGTGACAAGAAAGATAAATCATAAATCCAATTCATTTCTCAACTAATTTTTTTGTGATTTGTGACTAAAGATATAGTCGAAGAAAATTGTGTTTGGTGACTATATCCAATTTAGTCACGAAATGGTGATTAATTTTTTGGCCCCTACATTTCCCTCCAAATGCATATTTTTGAGACTAGTGTTTTTTTGGGTAACTATAATTTTAGTTGAGCAATAATTCTTTACTATTATTTTTAGTTGACAAAAACAAAAATAAGTTTTGATGTTATTCTTTTCCTCCAAGGTATACCTTGTGAGACCAACCGTAAGGGATTAATAACTACATGTTTAGTCATACAAGGAGTTGCAGTATATAAAAAAAAAAATGTCTATTACCGACGAACTATTTTCGACAGTGACAATTGATGTCAATAGAGTAATTTAAATTTTACTGAAATGAATTTAAATTATTAATTAATAAAACTTATTAATTTTTTTGATTATAAAAAACAATCAATAGGCTTTTAAAAAAAATAACAATAAATATATTAATATGCAGTTTATATTGAAGATGAAATTGAAACAAAATGGTAAAAAAAAATAATAATAAAAAAAAAAAGGTCTTACTTTCTTATAAGATGGAAGGTTATATATATATATATATATAATGAGAATTTTTGAATAATATATTAAGTTTATATATATATATATATATATATGAGCACACAAATTACTTGATAACCACCAGTATTTAAAGGGTAGCCAACAGCCAACCACTTCTTAAAAAATTTAGAGGAATGCTATCTACCTTTCTCATTTACCTTTCTCACTCATTACTTTATATATATCAAATTTTCTATGGTGAGCACACAACTTATAGCACAAGTGTCACATCATACACTTTTTAAATTATCAACCAATTATCAACCACAACTAACCGTATGCACATGGCAAAAGTGATGATGTGGCACTTGTGCTATAAGTATGTTATAAGTTGTGTGTTTATCAGAGAAAAACTATGATATGTATACACTCTTTCATTTAATAAAAAACTTTCACTTTTTACTATAAAACTTATTTACGTTTTTACCCCTTACTAATACAAAACAAATTTCCTGATAGCTGCTTCTATCTTTTCATTAATAAGGTCGGGTTGAAGACGTAAACAAGTTTTGCAGTAAAAAGTGAGAGTTTTTATTAAATGAAAGAATGTATACCTGTCAAGTGATGAGTGAAAAAGACAAATGAGAAAGAAAAATAGGAAAAATAAATAGTTTTCCCCAAAAATTTAAAGGGCAGCCAACTCAATGAATTAAATTAAATTAAATATTCATGAAGTAAGTTGTCATTGATGCTTCATCGATTCATATGAATAATTGAACTTGTTAGACTAGCCGACTCCTTATAATAAGGGTTCTAGTTCTTTTCCTCACTTTAAATGTCTTCACTTTGTCCATATCTTTATAATCTATTGCCACGTATTTTATATTATAAATCAATAATTTGGATTATTTTTATTATTTTTATATATTTACACAATAAAAAGATAGAATTAATTCATATAGTGATTTAGATAAAGACAATATGAGATGATGAGAGGATTCAAATCTCTTATAAGACTCTATCAAGTGACCAAATCATTTTCCTGAAATTTTACCAAATACCGTAGACCCAGTTTAGAATCACTTTTGACCAAAAAAAACGGTAGTTCAACAAGCATTCCCAGCTGAGCCTCTATCCGGTCAAACCTCTAGAGAAGTCACATAATTAAATTTCGTTTCCTCCGGACTGATAGATACACACTTGTACTTGATACAATGAATTTCATTACATAGTATTACTGTATTAATCGCCGTCAAAATGACGTCATATGAGCTGTTTAAATAATTAACCTTAATTTCAACAAATCCACAGTTGACAGGTTTATATGTTAATTAATAATTTTATCTTTCTAAAATTCACAATTGACTTTTTTATTTTATTTTATTTTATTTTTTTTAAATACAATAACTATCGAGATCCGGTGAGATTAGACTCTACTAGTACAGTCCAAAATACTACTCCCACTATCAAGAAGATGATATAAATGGATTACAACTCTCACAACTATAAAGAGGGTTGCTCCCAATAGAACCGGAAGAGATCACACACACTTGAGATTTAATAGCTAGGGTGGGACAAATAATATATACATACCAAGGTAAAACTTAAACCTTGGTAGTGGAGCATCCTTTAGGAGACTCCAACCACCTAGGAAAGAGTCATTTGTACAATCGACTTTAATTAAACAAGTACGTAAGCTTTTAAAAAAATATTTGATATTTATCCTAACAAGTTTTAGACTTCTCTAGTAGGTTTTTAAGGTTTTTTTATTTTTGTTTTTATTCAGAAGAACTTAAAATATCAAAACAAAATTGTAATTCAAAAAATATAAATATATCAAAACAAAATTTAGACTTATCTTTTTTTTTTTTTTTTCATAATACCAACTATTAAGTTGTGAAATCTGAATAAGTAATGTTGCACTCAGTTGGCACCACACAAAAGTTGAGCCTGCAGGATTCAAAGGTAGCTCCTAGGGTTACACATTGGGGAAATGGGGATTAATATAGGTCCTCCCATCCCCACTTCTCAAACCCTTCTCCCCCCCCCCCCCCCCCAATTTCCCCATCACCATCGCCATTTTTCCATTTTCTCCGTTTTCTCCCCTTTTTTTCCCGTTTCCCCGTTTACCACATTCCCCCATTTTCCCATTTCCCCAATTGGTTGAAAATTACAAATTAAACTATAAAAAAAAAAAAAAAATTCCATTACAAATGCAAAAGAATATACATTACAAAATAATGTCAAATATATATATATATATATATACACATTACAAAATAATGTCAAAGAAAATAAATTACAAAATATATATAAATATATATATAATTATTTTTATAATATTTTGGGGAAATGAGAAAATGGGGATGAAAATAGATCCCCAAATTGAAATGAGAATAGGGATGGGGAGATTTTCTTTTTAAGGGTTGTTTAATATAAGTTTCAAAGAGGTGCCATTTTTGGTAAACGTTTTTCTGGTAAAAAATTTCAAAAACACGGAAACGATATACTACAGAAGCTTTTGCTTTTCATATATATTTTTTATTCAATCAAATTTTTTTATTTTTTTTTTTTCCAATAGGGCCTGCATATTCAATCAATATGTTTATGAAATTTCAGTCACTAATACAATAATAATAACAGAAATATATATATTTTTAAATATATCGCGGTTTAATCATTAATCACTCCATCGAACCATTAATTCTTAATCTACTAGTATATATTAGATTCCTGTTGTAATTAATCGGTGGCTTTCCACCAAATTCTCAAGTCTTCTACGATATTCTTTGCATGTGAAAAGAACATGTGGGTTTTATTTTTGTGACACGCACTCCTCTATATGTCATCATTTTGGTTGTTGGATCAACTGATGCTCTCTCTCTCTCTGAAATATCAGTAACAAAGCTCATATTTTCTCTGCTCTTATTCACTCTCTCGTGTATCTCTTTCTCTCATCTTTGATCTCCATCATCTCATTTCATTATTTATTTTTGTTATTTATTATTCTTTAATTTACAACACGTTATCAGCATGATACTGTTATTTCCAGAACTTAAAGTTTCTGAATTTATTATCACTAGAATCTGAAATTCCTAGATTTATTTCCAGAACATGAAGCTTCTAAATTTATTATTGCTATAACCTGAAGCTTCTAGATTTTTATTTGTTAATACCAGAACCTGCAGTTCTGAATTTACTTTCCCGCATTTTATTTATTTTTACGCAATTTACTTTCTCACATTTATTTATTTATACGCTTTTATGAGATTGGCTATACCAACCTACCAGAACCAGCAGTTTTGGATTTACTTTCTCGCATTTATTTATTTTTATGCTTTTATGAGATTGGCAATGCTAACCTATCAGAACCTGCAGTTCTAGATTTACTTCTCGCATTTATTTATTATTGGGCATTTTATTTACTTTTATGCATTTATTTAATTTTATACAATTTATGTGCATGAGTATGCCAACTAACTAGAACCTGAATTTTCTGGATTTGTATAAATTATATGTTGAGCCTAACTAGGCAAATCATTAAGAACCTGAAGTTTCTTGATTTATTTGCATCAATTTATTATTGTGCGATTTAAACTAAGTTCGGCTAGACTGACTAACCAGAATAACCAGAAGCTGAAGTTTCTGGATTTATCATTATAATATTTAAATTGGCGCGGTTTTACAAACCAATCAAAATCTAAAATTCTAAATTTTAAATTTCAGTAAAAACCTAAAGTTTTGGATTCATTGTTATATACATGAATATCATACTCGGAACCTAAAGTTAAAATTCAAATTCAATGTAGAACCTGAAGTTCTAATTTTGAATACAAAGTATTGAATTTGAACATGAAGTTTTAATCTGACTTGAAGCTCTGAATTCAATTTAAATTGTGACATTAAAACTTTTAATATCAAATTTTATCAAAACCAGAAGTTCTGAAACTAATCAAGTTATGGTTATTTTATCTGGAACATTTGATTTTAATTTCCATTCAAAACCTGAAGCTTTCTGAATTTTATATATGAATTTACAATTCATGATCAAACCGGAAATTTAAAAATCAATATGATTTATGATTTTATTTTATCTCATATTCATGAAGTGATATGTTTACATGTCATTCATTTGAGAAAGAAATCTACACATCCCAGTAGGATGTTGTAAGCATCATAAAAGAATTTAAGATCATAATATCACGTATTTTATCCATTTTATACTTGCTCCTGAGGAAGCAATATCAAAAGAGATTTTTATTGTTTCAAATGAGATATAAAATGACATTAAACACAATGCCCATAAAATTCCCAGAAAGAAAAATACATGTATTCACTAAATGATGTGAATTTGAACAATGAATTTTTTATCATTGAAACACAATATGAATATATACATATATAATATATATATTATCGATAGTGCAATGACACATATGATTCTGCGGAATCAGAAATATTTTCTGAATTTAACATTGCTGAAAGCAAGTGTTAGTACAATATCAAGTCTAGCAGATCTGATAGAAGGCTCTGGTAGAGCCATGATATTGTTACCAAATAATACTAAAATATGTATCAACGATGCTTTATGTTCAAGCAGATCCAGAAGAAATCTACTTAGTTTCAAAGATATACGGTGTAATGGATATCACATAGAAACTTTAATTGATGAAAATATTGAGTATCTATGCATTACTTCTCATGATTCAGGCCAAAAACTCAATATGGAAAAGCTACATGCTTTATGATCTGAATTATATTACACTATCATAAGATGTGTAGAAGTTTATGCAGTTATGAACCTAAAGTTCTCAGACCCAAAAATATTTATACTTTGTTATGACTGTCTTGGTCACCCAGGATCTACAACGATGCGTAGAATCATTGAAAATTTTCATTGACATCCATTAAAGAACCAAAAGATTCTTTTATCCTATAAAAATTTATATACTGTATGTTCACAAGGGAAATTAGTAATAAAACCATCATATTCTAAGATTGGCTTTGAATCCTCATCATTCCTACAAAGGATTCAATGGGACATATGTGGACTTATTCATCCACCAAGTGGACCGTTCCGCTATTTTATGGTCTTAGTTGATGCACCCATCAAATGGTCCCATATTTGCTTATTATCAACACACAATGTTGCTTTTGGAAGAATACCTGCATAGATTATCAGGCTTCAAGCGCATTTTCCCGATCATCCGATTAAGTCAATACGCCTTGATAATGCTGGTGAATTTACTTCCAAGACATTTGATGAATATTGCATATCAGTTGGGATTGATGTTGAAAATCTAGTTCCATATGTTCATACTTATAATGAGTTAGCAGACTCACTTATCAAACGTCTTCAGGTAATTGCAAGAACTTTATTATTGCGAACACAATTACCAATTCCAGTTTGGGAACATGCTATTTTACATGTTGTTGCATTAATTCGTCTTCATCCTACTGCTTATCATCAATATTCACCAGTACAACTTGTACTTGAACATCAACCATATATTTCTTATCTGTGTACTTTTATGTCCCAATTGCACCTACACATAGGTCTAAAATGGGACCCTAACGACATTTGGGAATATATGTTGGTCTTGATTTACCATCAATTATTGCATATTCGATTATATTTTATATGCCCTTATTACATATCTGACATGATTTAAGATAAGAATTCTATATCATTATGAGATTAATATTGATTTTGATTAATCTTCAATTAGATCATTTAAAACTTCTGATAATTTATATTTTTACATGCAATCTGTATATTATTGTATTGATTAATTTCCAAATGAAAAGTTTCTCCAGAAAGAGTAAATAAAAAGTCGCTTTTATATAAAATAGAAATACCAGTTCGATTATCTCTCTCTCTCTATATATATATATATAAATATGTCTCATTTCAATTTTTGTATTACTCAAATACCAAAGATAATTGATCATCAGATAATTATTAATCAGTTACTTAATATATTAAAAGTAACAATATTTTATAAGTTCATATCTCATAAACCCCCGCCGGGTGATTGTTCTTGAAGAACGATCTGAGTAAAATGTAACAAATAAATCATCTTATGCATATCATAAGTTTATGAACTTTTCGAAAGTTATTGTTATCAGGATCGTAATGTAAACAAAACTCGAGTTATAAATAAATCCACTTTCTCTAAATCAACTCAATAAAAGTCTAATATATCTAAAGAGACACGGGGCTATGAAATGACTAAATCCATTGAAATGGAAGAAATCTCAACAGAGATTCAAATATATTGAAATTGAGAAAATTTCTATAAATCATATGAGAGAAACATGAAATCATAAAGAAACAATCATTGATAATGTATTTTTATACACAGTAGAGCTACTGAAATTATAAATGATAATTATGATATTCATAATATCAATGATTGTATACAAAAGACATGATTGACCTAAGTGAAAAGAAGCAGTTCAAGAAGAATTGACTTCATATGCCAAACATAAAGTATTTAAACTAATAGTACTTTAGGCACCTGGAGATGTCAAACTAGTTGGATATTAACGGGTCTTTATACGGAAACGTAATGAGAAAAACGAAATCGTGAGATATGAGGAATGATTCGTAGTACAAATTTTCGTACAGAAACTTGGTATTTAACAGTGATGGATACACTTACGTTTTGATTTCTTATAAGTTTGGTTGTCTTGGAAAGACTTGAAATGTGTCTTATGGACGTAGTAATTGCCTATCTATATGGCTCACTCGATTCAAATATTTATATAAAAATCCCTAAAGGATTTAGAATGCCAGAAGCATACAACTCGAGACCTCAAAATTTATATATTCGATTAAATTACAAAGGTCATTGTATGGATTAAAGCAATCTGAACGCATGTGGTATAACCGCCTCAGTGAATATTTGATTAAAGACGGATATATTAATAATCATATATGCTCATGTGTCTTCATAAAGAAATCAGAATCTAGATTTGCTATTATAGCAGTTTATGTGAATGATATGAATTTAATTGGAACTCCTGGAGAGCTCTTGAAAACTGTTGAATATTTGAAAAGAGAATTTGAAATGAAAGACCTGGGAAAGACAAAATATTGTCTCGGCCTAGAGATTAAGCATAAATAAAATGAAATACTTATCCATCAATCAGTATATGTTGAAAAGATTCTAAAAAGATTTAATATGGACAATGCTCATCTATTAAGTACCCCTATGATTGTTAGAACTCTTGATCCTAAGAAAGATCCATTCCGGCCAATTAAAGATGGTGAAAAGATATTTGGTCCTGAAGTACCATATTTTAATGCAATTAGTGTTTTATTATATCTGGCTCAATGTACTAGACCAGATATTGCATTTTTAGTGAATTTACTTACTAGATTTAGTTCAGCACCAACTCGAAGACATTGGAATGAGATTAAACATCTTTGTCGTTATCTTCATGGAACGAAAGATTTAAGATTATATTATTCAAAATCTAACAACTTTTCAGGTTTACTTGGTTATGCTGATGTCAGGTATCTATTTGATCCCCATAAAGCTCGTTCACAAACAGGATATGTTTTTACCTATAATGGCACAGAAATCTCCTAGCGCTCCACATAGTAAACTCTTGTTGCTACATCCTCTAATCTTTCAGAGATCCTTGCACTTTATGAAACAAGCCGAGAATATGTGTGGCTAAGATCAATTATTTATCATATTTAAAATACATGTTGATTTTCATTATCTACAAAAATGTGGACACCGATATTTGAAGATAATACGGCTTGTATTGCTCAAGTTAGAGGGGGATATATCAAATGAGATAGAACCAAACATATTTCTTATAAATTCTTCTATATTCATAAACTTCAACATAGCCAACAGATTGATGTTAAACAAATACAGTCTACAAATAATCTTGCAGATCTGTTTACCAAAACATTGCTTACATCAACCTTTGAGAAATTGGCCGGTATATGGGATTGGCATGCGTCGACTCTGTAAATTACAGGATTGATATTGAAGTTTTGCTCAGGGGGAGCAAAATTTTGAATGGACATATGTGTACTGTACTCTTTTTCCTTCTACCGAATTTTATCCCACTGGGTTTTACCGGAAAGGTTTTAATAAGGCAGATCTGAACACATCCACACCACTTGATCCCGAAGATCATTGTATATATTTTTGCTAAGGTTTTTCCTAACAAACTAAAATACAAATTGTGGAAATCCAAGGGAGAGTGTTGTATTTAATCGGTGGCTTTCCACCTAATTCTCAAGTCTTCTACAATATTCTTTGCATGTGAAGAGAACATGTGGGTTTCATTTTTGTGACACGCACTCCTCTATGTATCATCATTTTATTGTATATATTTGCCTATAAATAGGCTTTGCTTTGTAAATATTTTGGGTTGTTGGATCAATTGATGCTCTCTCTGAAATATCAATAACAAAGCTCATATTTTCTCTACTCTTATTCACTCTCTCTCGTGTATCTCTTTCTCTCATCTCTGATCTCCCTCATCTCATTTCATTATTTATTTTTGTTATTTATTATTCTTTAATTTACAACAATTCCCAATTTCTGTTGGTTTTGAAAATAGAAAATCCTGACATAGGGCGTCAGATTTTTCTCTCGCGGCAGCCAAGGGCATCCTTCGACGGTGGATGGACCTTTTTCTTTTCATTGGCACCGATTAAATCCTCTTCTCTCATGATGGCAGCTTTTTCTCATGTGGGGTGCTCGTTCGCCTCTCTCTCTCTCTCTCTCTCTCTCTCTCTCTCTCTCTCTCTCTCTCTAAATTTCAAAATTTAGAAAATGAAGAAAATCTGAGTAGGGTTAAACATTCACTTAAAGACAATTTGGTCTATTTGCATCCCATGTTGGTTAAAAATGAAATTTTTCCAAAATCGGGTTATTTTTGAATTTTGCAAATTTGATTTGATAAAAAAAAAAAAATTGCCTCTATTATTATTATAAATTATAAAGAAAAGACAAATTATATCTAATTTTATGTATTCCTGTTTTACATTGCTGAGAAAATATATTCCTTCTAGGATTTGATTTCCTATACATCATGATCAATTATATATTATTCCTTTTAAGTTCATAACTTAAGCAATTTTATTTCTAATGTTGCAAATAAATTCTTTTTATTCTTTGGTTCATTTATCCGACTAATTTCATTATTCTTCAATCAATCTATGCAAATAATTTCAGGTTCAAGATTACAAATTAATAAATATTTAAGGTTTTTATTTTATTTTATAATTTTTGTTATTTTGCTACATTCATTGTACTAGTTGATTATTTAAATCTTTATTTATTTAAATTAGTTTGAAATTATTATAAGTTAATTTAGTTTGACATAAATATGATAAAATTAAATTACAAAGAAAATTTTAAAATAGATTTAAATATATATATATTTTTTTGATAAAGTTAATGGTGATCGGAATCAGTAGATGTACCGGAACATCTCAAATAAGCTAGAACCTTCTTAGCACCCTTATAATGAATTATACTGTGATATTTTAAATACTTTATGCTAAATTATATTTATTTTTTGTTTGCATGAACCTTGTTTTTTAAAAAAGGTTTTACATATATATATATATATATATAATTAAAAAAATATAAAAATGTTACATATTTTTTTATTTGATATTTAAATGCGAAAGCCATCCACAATTGATAGATTTTACAATATATATATATATATATATATATATAAATTAAACCCTCAAAAGCAGTTCATCTTCGTCAACATCTAATATTAATATTCCAACTTTTGAAAACCAATCCACAAAATCTCCAACAAAGGATATTAACAAGGATATATAAAAAATCTTTAGTGCGTAACTAATGGTTACGTTTGGTTTTTTTAATAACTTAATTTTTAAATATTAATATATTTATCTTGCATTAATTTGAATATCCAAAATTCTTGCTTCACCCTAGTGGTTTCACCACACCAAGTTGATCTTGGGAAATTGGAATTGTGAGTGAGAGAGTGCCTTGGTGAGACAGTCATTTTTTTTTTGTATTACATGGCATTTTAGTAATTGTCTTAGATTACGACAAGGATATAAAGGTCTCTTTGGTGGTTAAATGCATGTGCTCATCCGTCAAATTAATGAATTTTACTAACAACAAAGGGAGTAAATGTCATTTTTCTTTTCAAAACGTTGTTTCCTTGTGTCACACCCCAAATCTCAGGTAGTTTTTGAGTGATTTCCTCTTCTTCTTCTTTTTATTTGTTGATGAGTGGAATTGAACAATGGTTAGTTGAGATCTGTGGTTATCTCCCGACTATTCCTGCAACCATTTTCTTTTAATTATTACACTTTAAAATAAATAAATAAAGTAAACAAGAGTTTTTCTAGAAATCACTTAATTTAGTGCCATTTAAAATTAGACTATTAAACTAGTAACACTCTTAAAATAAAAAAAATAAAAATGATATTTCTCACCGTTTCCATATATTATGTTGGGTGTACTATGAGACTATATGAAATTAATATTGTATGTTGTTTGATGCAACATGAATCGAACTAAATATATTAATATTTGAAATTTGAAATTGAATAACAAATTAATGAAATAATTAAAGATTCACAGTCAACTTTCATCCATTAAAGTTTTCCAATAAAGAATTAGCTTCAGATTAATTAGTAAGAATTCTAGAATTAATTCAATATGTGAGGGAACAATAGCTATGACTCGCTAGCTACACTTTGTACACTTGCGAGCATTAAAATTTGGAGATAATTTGATTAATCATAATTTCGTAACAATTTTTTCCATTTATTTAATTTTTTTTTTTTTACTTTTATTTTTTCTCATTTAATCTTTTAAAAGTCTTTTCAATTTTTATTAATTTTTGCATGTAAAATGACCATTCTACCCCTAACGATCAACATAGTTAAGGTAATTATGTGTAATTAACTCTAAACTACATTTTTTGTGTATTTATACTAAACGTTGGAGATATTATTGCAATTTTCCCTAACCCAAAACAAAAGCAAGCTATAGTACTTAAGAGATTTTCAATATGGTTCCCAAGTTTCTAAAAGTGTCACTTTTTTATTTAAATATATTAGTTACTTCAGTCATCAACTTTGTAAGAATGCATCAAATTATGGTTGGCAACGGTCACTAATAAAGATTTTTTAATGGGTAGTGTTAGCATGTGTTCTAATGACAAATGTTAAAACATAATAATTACTATAAAAAGAATTAAGACAATACATTTAATCATTGCATTTATTGAACTTCATAGTAAATATTATGTTCTTAACTTACGCCATATGAGCAAATGTTAATACTACCTTTTTTTTTTTTTTTTTTTTTATTATTATTTTTTTTTAACAAATCTAGATAAAATTGTAATTCTAATCATTTTTAAAGGGCAAAAAAGTACAACCGGCTCCTAAAAGTAATACAATAGTAAAATAGTCGTTCTTTCTTTTTTGTAAGGTTTGACGTTAAAAATAGGTGAGGGAGACTAATTTGATGTGTTTAGAAAAATATAGGGACCACATGCTAAAAACACAAAGACAATTAAAATTTTGATATTTCGAGTAAACACTGGGACTAAATTAATAATCACCCCTATAATTATAACTTACTTAATACGAATTTTTATTTTATTTTATTTTATTGTAATTAATTATTTATGTAAATAAAACTATTTAAAAATATATTTGAAATTCTTAAAAATTATATACGGGGTGTATTCATTAAAGAGATACACCTACTGTTATAGAATATAGAGGGGTTTAAAAATCTCTACTCGGTCGGTAATGCTCTGGAGGGCCAACACCAACTCATAAGCTCATAGCTTCAAGCCCAAACCTACGATGGACTGACTTGCCAATAGGTCCAAAGAAACCCACATGATTATTCTTGGATTCT